>JAPFRF010000002.1:10840000-11147500 GCA_029282475.1 Phrynocephalus forsythii
TCAACACCTTTTTTGCCTCTGTTTTCTGCAAAAAGGAAGAAAGAGATCCACTGGGACAAAGAGTAGATGAGGTTGGATGGGAATTGCAACATAGAATAGATAGGGAAGTAGTACAGGAACATCTGGAAACATTAAATGAATGTAAGTCTCCTGGGCCAGATGAATTACACCCAAGGATATTAAAACAACTAGCAGAAGTAATTTCAGAACCATTGGCAATAATCTTTGAGAAGTCCTGGAGAACAGGAGAAGTCCCCATCGATTGGAGGAGGGCTAATGTTGTCCCCATCTTCAAAAAGGGGAAAAAAGAGGACCCAAATAATTACCGCCCAGTCAGCTTGACTTCAATTCCTGGAAAGATCCTAGAGCAGATTATTAAGCAGTCAGTCTGCAATTATCTAACAAACAATGCTGTCATTACAAGAAGTCAACACGGGTTTCTTAAAAACAAGTCATGCCAGACTAATTTGATCTCTTTCTTTGATAGAATTACAGGCCTGGTGGATGATGGGAATGCTGTGGATATTGTTTATCTGGACTTTAGCAAGGCCTTCGATAAGGTTCTCGATGGTAATCTTGCTAAGAAGTTAGTAGAAAGTGGGATAGATAGTGCTACTGTTAGGTGGATTTGTAATTGGTTGACTCATCGCACCCAAAGGGTGATCATAAATGGCCTCTCATCAGCTTGGCGAGACGTGACCAGTGGGGTGCCCCAGGGTTCTGTTCTGGGACCAGTGCTGTTCAATATCTTTATTAATGACTTGGAGGAAGGAATAGAGAGTATGCTAATTAAATTTGCAGATGATACCAAATTGGGAGGGGTTGCTAATTCCCTAGAGGATAGGATGAAAATCCAAAAGGACCTTGACAGATTAGAATGCTGGGCCAAAGCTAACGGAATGGATTTCAACAGAGGAAAATGTAGGGTGCTTCATCTAGATAAAAAGAATTAATTGCACAGATATAGGATGGGGGACACTTGGCTAGAGAATAGTACCTGTAAAAGGGATCTGGGAGTCTTGGTGGACCACAAGTTGAACATGAGTCAGCAGTGTGATGCGGCGGCCAGGAAAGCCAATGCAATTCTTGGTTGCATCCACAGAACCATAGTGTCTAGATCAAGGGAAGTGATAGTGCCACTCTATTCTGCTCTGGTCAGACCCCACCTGGAGTCCTGTGTCCAGTTCTGTGCGCCTCAGTTTAAAAAGGATGTTGACAACCTCGAGCGGGTGCAGAGGAGGGCGACCAAGATGGCTGAGGGTCTGGAGGAAATGTCTTATGAGGAACGGCTTAGGGAACTGGGAATGTTTAGCCTTTCTAAAAGAAGACTGAGAGGGGATATGATAGCTATGTTTAAATATTTGAAAGGGTGTCATATTGAAGAGTGAACAGGTTTGTTTTCCATGGCTTCAGAGACTAGGACTCGGGGCAATGGTTTCAAACTACAGGAAAAGAGATTCCATTTGAACATTAGGAAGAACTTCATGACAGTTAGAGATGTTCGGCAGTGGAATATGCTGCCACGGAGGGTGGTGGAGTCTCCTTCTTTGGTGGTTTTTAAGCAGAGGCTAGATGGCCATCTGTTGGAAATATTGTGATGGGGTTCCTGCACGGCAGGGGGTTGGACTGATGGTCCTTGAGATCTCTTCCAACTCTATGATTCTATGATTCTATGAACACCTGGGGATCCACAGGCTGAGAACCACTGCTATATACCATGGTCTAAATAAAACTGTTAGTCCTAGATAGAGCAGACCCACAAAAATGGAACAGCACATGTGAGTATTGAATAAACAAGTCCCAGTCAATCAATGGGCCTACTCTACTTGGGACGAACAATCAAATTTCGTCCTATGAGTTTATGGCGTTAATTCTAAGTGGCCCAATTTTAGCAACTGCACTAAAAGCAGAAAAACTGAAACTATCAAATAGGATGTGGAGGAAGCTAACACAAGCTTCATTTACACAACAGCAAAAAGAAAACTATGTTCCCAACAAGCACATGTAAAAAAATTATTTTTCTACAAAAGGAGGGAATACCCCCACAAATGCAGTAATTTGGCTTCCAAAATCACTTTAGAAACTAGTGAGTAAAATCCCAAGGTATTAAATTCAAATATTCCCATCCCAATTAAACCATATTAAGAGAATAAGTGCAGCGTTTTACCAATAAACACCAGGGTCATGACTGGGGTTCCAGTTTCCTGTTGCAAGCAAGACCACCAGAGGGTCCATGTCAGGAGCTGATCTGACCCACTAGTTTTAATGGAATGTTTGTGGGGTTGGGAGTCTACCATGTGAACCTGTTGTGGGGGAAAATGACCCAAGAGTCTTGCAGCCCCTTAAAGGCCAACATGTTTATTGGTCCTAAGGCATTCTAGTGGATTGAAGTCAACATCTTCAGGGGATCCAATGAAGCATCAGCCCAGAAAATATTGTTTGTCTTTGAGATGCCACAAGACAAAGCTGATGTAAGGGATGTTCATTGTACTGAGAAGGCAAATCCAATGTATTGTTTCTTACCATTTTTTAAAGAAGGGTGGGAGTGGAACCTAGAATGGGCAAATGGGCAATTAATTTGAGTAATAACCACAAACAACTGACTTCATGGGAGCAAATGATGGGTCTTCAGGCATATCAGCCATTGGCTCTACAGTTCTTTAAGTGGACAAAATTAAAAGTGAATGTTGAAAGTTCCCAAAATAAGCAACCCCCTCTCTGTGTGTGTGTGAGAGAGAGAGAGGGGGGGGAGAGAGAAATCATAATGGTATTTCTCATGTTGTTGATGTGAAATCATGTTTAAAATCAGTAGTCTATGTGTTTAATATTAGCAGCACCAAATATCTGCATTCCTCCTATTTAGATTTTACTTTCTGAGCTTCTACAAATTGCAGCTCTTTCCCTCAACCCCTGGTCAGCTCATATACTTTTTAGTTTCTCCACTCAACTACTAGTGTATTCATACTATACGAGTTAGTACACGTTAACACTTTAAGCATGGAAAAAGAACTGAAACACCAGACACCAAAAGGAAAAGAAAAGAAAGCCACACAGACATACAATGGAGACAAATGTTATTTTGAAAGCCTGAAAATGAAACCTTGTTTGACAAAAATACTACTATATTCTAACTGTAAAATTCTTTCAAATCTGACTTAATTTGTTCAGCCTTTATATACTTAGTGAAATATTTAATTTTCCTTTATTTATTAAAATTTTGTTAGGTTTGCTCATAATAAAAAATGTGAAGGTTTGCTCATAGTAATACATTTCTTTACAAAGAAGTCATCAAAAATACCGTGCTCTAAAATAAAAACAGGTAACCAATATTAAACTGAACACTGGAACTATTTTTACTAGAAAAGCGTTTCTGTTACATTCTTTGTATCAGGCTATGGAACCTGACCAAAAAAAAAAAAAAAAAGTCATTGAAAAAGCAATAACATAGCTTTGTGTGTCTTGTGGGATTCACTATTTTACATGGAATTTAAAAGCACAGTTAACTCATTTTAGATTGGTTCAGAATATCTCATGTACATTTTAACAATCTTTCGTACCTCTATATTTTATCCGGTTTTTTTGCAATGTTAATTTGTATACAACAAATGACAAACAGGAAAAAGCACAAAGTGCACAAAAACTGCTTTTCATGCCATGTTGGACATATGAAAAATGCGGCATCTTGTTAAATGACAATACTGTACTGTATAATAATTTAAAAACCAAAAACTCTCTGTAGCGTAGTGTAGATTAAAATGTGACAGGGTTGTAAAACTAGGCAAAACCCTATTTAAATATTTAAAAAGCGCCTTGGGTTGAATTAATTATCTAAATCACCAATTATTTCACAGGTGTCTCTCAAAGATATTGTCATTTAGCAGAGTTCATAGTTAGTGTTCAAATTAATGCACTACAGGCCCAGGTTGCTATTACTTACTGTTGAAATATTTTAAAAAAGCAACATGGTACAGAAAAAAAACCCGCCACAACTCAATGAAGAATAATTCGAAGGACAGGCCCAGAACTAGAAATGAAAATGAATTGGAGAAGTCGTAAGGAAAATGACAGGGCTGTGGAGTTGATAGATAAATGTTCTGACTCCAGCTCCGACTCCGACTCCTAAGTTTTTTTGTACTTCCGACTCCGACTCCCCGACTCCTCTGTATTAATATGCGAATATATTTTATACATTCCTTGGGGGAAAGAGCCAACCCCTGTGGGACCCCACAAGGGAGCACCCAGTGAGCCGACAGCTCTCCCCCCGCAAGCTTCACACGCTGGGTCGGTCTTCCAGGAAGGACCGGATCCAGCTGAATGCTGTGTCCCCGATCCCCACCCCGGAAAGCCGGTCCAGCAGGATACCGTGGTCGACGGCATCACAGGCCGCTGACAAATCCAGGAGGACCAACAGGGTATAGAGCAACCCCTGTCAGCCCCCCGGAGGAGGTCATCTTGCAGTGCAACCAAGACTGTCTCAGTCCCCCGATATGGCCTGAACCTGGACTGGAATGGGTCAAGGACTTGTTCTTCCTCCAGGAACGACTAGATCTGGACGGCGGCCACCCTCTCGATGACCTTGCCCAGGAAGGGGATGTTGGCAATCTGACGGTAGTTGGCCAATTTGTCCGACGCCTGGGCAGATTTCTTTAGGGTAGGCTTCACCACCGTCTCCTTCAGGCGAGAGGGAAAGACCCCCTCCCTGAAGGAGGCAGTGGAAATAATGGAAGCCCACTCAGTCATACTCCCTCCCGCAGATTTAATAAGCCATTCAGGGCAAGGGTCGAAGGGGGAGGCCACCGGCCTGCAATAAGCCAGGGCCCTGGAGGCTTCAATACTATTCTTACAGTAGAGAAGTCATTAATTATAACTTTTTGTGAATTGGGATATTTAAACTTGCTTTTTTTATTCCAATCTAAATTTAGTAGGAGTCGGAGTCAGAGTCGGTGCATTGTTTGCCGACTCTGACTCCGACTCCAGGTACCCAAAATTTCCTCCGACTCCGACTCCTTGACTCCGACTTCACAGCCCTGGAAAATGAGGCTACTCACAAAATGCTTAACAGCAAAAGCAAAAGATTTCCCGTTTTCTCAGATTGTGAGCTAGAATTCATTAAATGGACTTCGTAAGCTACATCCTGGAAGCTATATCCTTCATGATGTCAAACAGTGAACTGCGCACAACAGTGTCAACTAGAAAGGCTGACAAATCTAGCTAAGCTACTCACTCAGTTTATATGTATGCATTGCAGTCTCCATTACAAACGACAAACAACAAGAAGAAACAAATTAGGCACCAACATTTCAGCACTGAAATGGAAAAGCAATCTATGACCCAAAACGATGATGGAAAGGTTGTAAGGAAATCTGGGCTGAACACAATTGTTACTCGCAACTACCGTAGACCCAATGAATGAACCGGACTTGTTCAGTAAACATTTATATATGTTTGAGAGATGCAGTGGGTCTACCCTTGGCATGAACAGCTGAATTTAGCATCAAAATTATATTACTAATTTTTTAAAGACAAAACAGGCCAACTATCCTATTCTTACCATACAAAACATTCAAAGGGAGGGGGGGTCTTCCCATCCCTCCCACCACACAAAGAAATGCTGCATATACCCCAGAGCACAGAGAGAACTCCTAGTTCCCTGAAGCTCCTTGCCCTCTGAAGAGGCCAGCCACAGAGCCTGGCAAAAGGTCAGGAAGGAAAAACTTCCAGAACACGGCCAAGCTGCCCTAAAAACTCACAACTAGCTGCATGCTGGAATTGTCTGGTCCTGAAATGTCAGATTCTGGTTTTAAATGGAAGCCATCAACAGGTGCTCTACTAATTGATATAGAAGAGAAATAAAATACAGTGGTGCCTTGAGATATAAAATCAATTTGTTCTTCAGGACACTTCGTATCTTAAAAATGTTCGTATCATGGATCCGAATGGGGCACAAAACACCCTGGGAATTGAAGTCTCCTGCAAAATTTTTGTATCTCGGGGCTTTCCATAGGAAATTTTCATATCTCGAGTTTTTACGGAAGACTTCCATTCCCAGGGTGCATTGTGCATTGATGGACTTCTCTTTTGTATATCAAGATTTTTTTGTATCTCAAGGCATTCGTATCTCAAGGTACCACTGTATTAGAAAAATATATATCCTGCTATGTACTGTGTTTCTCTCTTTATACTAAACACCTACAAAAATCAGAAAAAGAAAATCATTTATAACAAAGTAAAAGATCTCTTAAAATAGATGAATATGTGCATGGTGGTAAAAATAATAAATTTCTGATGTAAGCTAATGTAAAACTTCTGAAGCATCCGAAGAAATATTTACAAATTTAAAAAGTGAAACATCCAGTATATAATTCTTTTCTAAACCACCCTATTTTACCTATCTGTAAAGATAACAACACACCACCATCTGTTTAAACTATTGGTACCAGGCATAAACCAGTTCCCAGAAAACACTATAATATGTTTTGTGTTTTGTTTTGTTTTTACCTTGGAGGAAAGCCTTCTTTTTTATTTGGAGGAAGCTGTTTGCTTGGCCGTCTAATAGACTGGTTTGGCTGTACCTTCATGGAAGTTCTCGGGGAAGAGCGTGCAAAAGGGTCGGGTGCGGGAGGCTTTTTGGGGATCCTCTTCCCCAAACGGCTCACCCATTTCTGTTGATCCTCGGTAGAACAAGCTAGCAACAGAAGGTTCTTCGCGGTGGATATATCGTAGTTCACTGGAACACAACAAAGATTAGCACACCATGACTTCTTGCAGCGCTTAGCTGAAAAATAAGCAGGTCAATTGGTTCCCTACCAACGGGGCGCATCTCGCCATAACTGAGGCGATTTTAAAGAACCCCTGGTCCAATCAGGAGAGGCTCTCTGCTGGTGAAACCACCAGCATGCAACCCACCCAAAGAGGAGTCAAATGACCAAACAAGCAACAAATGGTCTTGAAGGTCTAGGGCCTTCTCGGCAGCTGCCCCCAGGTTATGGAATGCCCTCCCAAGTGAGACCCGCCTGGCGCCAACGCTGATGACATTTCGGCGACAGGTAAAAACCTTCCTGTTTCTGAAGTCTTTTTAACTGACATAACATAGAGTGTGGGTCCTGGTGGCAATTTTAGTGTTTTGTGTTTAAATGTTTTTATTGTTTTAATTGTCCATTGCCTTTTTAACGTTTTAACCGTTCATTTTAATTGTAAGCCGCCCAGAGACCTTTGGGTAGTGGGCAGCATATAAGTTGTATAAATAAAATAAAATAAAATAAATAAAAATGCCTATGAGGAAGGCTGGGTGGGACTGAGGAAATGGCGACAGTGTAATTCTGTTGGCTGTGCACCCTGAAACAGGCCCCTGATTCTTTTGTAATACATGTGGGGCCTTGGCAGAGCATAAAAAGGGTTCAGTGAAAAGAGAAACTGAAAACTCAAGGTACAGAAATATTTACGCCATCGCCTTTCCTACTAATATATTAAAGAAGCAAGACCGACTTGAGGAGAAATGATATGAAAGCAAGGCCAGCTGGCTCTGGGAAACAATCTGCCTGTTCTAGCAGGCCATCTGACATTCTCCGTGGTTAAGTTTTCGCTTAGGTACCTTTGCAAGGTGCGATTATCTCCTCTTTTCTGTCCATATGATCTTTATGGCATTTGATGTGGCAGCGGCGGCATTCCAGGGCAGGAGGAGGTTTAAACATGTGCCACAGGGGCTTCATACATGCCTCACAGTTGGTGGGAAAGTGATAAAGGGTAGGGATGAATTCATGTCCCTTGTGGCAAATATAATTTGATTTTTCTCCTGCGGATTCCACAGGAAACTCCAGCTCCTTCTTGCTTTCACCTTCATTATCATACAGAATCTGGAATCAAAACAGAAAGGATTTCTTGACCCACAAGGCATGTCTCCCAAAGGAAATGCACATGGTTGCACCAACATGAAGAGAAACAGCAACCAACAGCATTGGGGAAAAAGATAAATGATCAAGGAGCTGAGGTGCCAGTTGCCTGCAAGGTAGACACAATATATTGGTTCCCAGCTCTGGGTCGCCAGATGTTCTTGGACTAAAACTCTCAGAAGCTTTTACCGCTAGCTAAGCTGGCTAAGATTTCTGGGATTTGTAGTCTAAGAACATCTGAGGACCCCAAATTGGGAAGCAATGAATATACGATCTATGAAGGGTAACTATTAGATAGATAGATAGATAGATAGATAGATAGATAGATAGATAGATAGATAGATAGATAGATAGATAGATAGATAGATAATATCACAGAAGTACACACCCTCACATTTCGTAAATATTTTAGTACATCTTTTCATGTGACAACACTGAAGAAATTGGCTACAATGTAAAGCAGTGAGTATACAGATTGTATAACAGTGTAAATGCGTTGTCCCCTCAAAATAACGCAACACACAGCCACTAAGGTCTAAACTGCTGGCATCAAAAGTGAGTACAATCCTAAGTGACAATGTCCAAATTGGGCCCAAGTAGCCGTTTTCCCTCCCTGGTGTCATGAGACCTGTTAGTGTCACAAGGTCTCAGGTGTGAAGGGGGAGAAGGTGTTATCGCTCTCACTCTCATCCTAGTCACTTGAAGTTCCACATGGCACCTCATGTTAATGAACTATCTGAGGCTCTGAACAAATGAATTGTTGCTCTCCATGAAGATGGCCAAGGCCCTAGGCCAGTGGTTCCCAACCTGGGGGTCGGGACTCCTGGAGGGGGTCGAAGGACCATTTCACAGGGGTCGCCATGAACCAGTGAAGGAAAAATGCACAAACGGCTTGCATCTGGAGGGGGAAGAAGGGGGGAGAAGAATGAGTTACAGCTTGACAGGCTGGAGGGGATGTCAGTCAATGGCACCGGAGGCTGCAGTGGCTGAGGGAAGTTCTCTCTGGCCCCTGCGGCAGTGGCCTGCCAAAGGGGGGGCTGTGGCCTCTTCCAAGAAGGGCAAAGGGGGTCACCACCACATGAGGAGGAACTGTATTAAAGGATAGTGGCATTAGGAAGGTTGGGAACCACTGCCCTAGGCTATAAGCAGATTGTCAAGACCCTGAAACTGAACTGCAGCATGGTGGCCAAGATCATACACTGGTTTAACAGGATGGGTTCCACTCAGGACAGGCCTCGCCATGGTCGACCAAAGAAGCTGAATGCCTGTGCTCAGCCTCATATCTAGAGGTTAGCTTTGGGAAAGTGCTGCCAGCATTGCAACAGACGTTGAAGGGCTTTTTTGGGGGTCAGCCTATCAGTGCTCAGACCATAAGCCGCACACTGCATCAAATTAGTCTGTAGGGTTGTCATCCCAGAAGGAAGCCTCTTCTAAAGGTGATGCACATGAAAGCCCACATACGGTTTGCTGCAGACAAGCAGACTAAAGAGATGGATTCCTGGAACCATGTCCTGTGGTCTGATGAAACCAAGATAAACTTTTTTTGGTTCAGATGGTTTCAAGCATGTGTGGCAGCAACCAGGTGAGGAGTACAAAGGCAAGTGTGTCGTTCCTACAGTCAAGCCTAGAGGTGGAAGTGCCATGGTCAGGGGCTGCATGAGTGCTGCCGGCACTGGGGAGCTACAGTTCACTGAGGGAACCATGAATGCCAAGATGTACTGTGACACACTGAAGCAGAGCATGATCCCCTCCCTTCAGAGACTGGGCCGCGAGCTATATTTTTAATGTTTTACTGTATTTATGTTTGATTTTGATCTTTGGTTTTCACATGTTTTGTTTTATGTAAACTGCCCAGAGTTCCCTCTGGGAAATTGGTGTGGCAAATAAATAAATAAATAAATAAATAAATAAATAAATAAATAAATAAATAAATAAATGATCACAAACCTAAACACGCCTCTAAAACGACCACTGTCTTGCTAAAGGAGCTGAGGGTCAAGGTGGTGGACTGGCCAAGCATGCCTCCAGACCTAAACCCTATTGAGCATCTGTGGGGCATTCTGAAACAGAATGTGGAGGTGCGCAAGGTCTCTAACACCCACCAGCTCTGTGATGTCGTCATGGAGGAGTGGAAGAGGACTCCAGTGGCAACCTGTGAAGCTTTGGTGAACTTATACGGCCAAGAGGGTTAAGGCAGTGCTGGAAAATAATGGTGGCCATACAAAATATTCACTTTATGTCCAATTTGGACATTGTCACTTAAGGGTGTACTCACTTTTGTTGCCAGCGATTTAGACATTAATGGCTGTGTGCTGCGTTATTTTGGGGGGACAGCACATTTACACTGTTATACTAGCTGTAGACTCACTGCTTTACACTGTGGCCGAGTGTCATTTCTTCAGTGTTGTCACATGAAAAGATGTCCTAAAATATTTACGAAATGTGAGGGGGTGTACTCTCTTCTGTAATATACTGTAGATCGATAGCTTGGTTCAGGGTTGCAAGTTTTGGATTTTAGCAGAGCCAAGAAAATATGTGTTCCCAATATATGGAAATATCAGATGGAGTGAGAGCTGGGATAAATAATGTTTAACTGATGGGGACAGAGTAACACACACTTCCAGTGGTATCTAAGTCATATACACTGGATGCTTTCCTGAACTGACCTAAAAAGAAACAAAAAGTGAATCAGCTTAAGGCAGAAGGCCGCATCTTCTGGGGATCCACTGTTCTTCACCCTTAATAATGGAAGGCCTACTTATGACTCCAACAATGTAAGAGATGTCATGTTAATCTTTAGCATAATTACAGTAGTTGAATTTGGTTAGGAAGGAATAAACGCATACACCCTGAGATATGAAGGCAACGTTGATGTTTTTAAAAGGGGATTTCCCCCACTTCATTTTCAGTAACTCTTTTTCCCGATCGAGGAAAAAAAGAGCATTTGGTGGGATATTAGGGGAAAACCGCTTGGAAAATATTTTGTTGTGAAAAAAGCAATCACACCCTCTTCCAGATCATATCTGCTTCCCATATTTTGCAGAGCTCAGGGACCCTGGCCCTAGACTGGGCATCAGAAACGGGCATCAGAGGGTAAAATCCAGGTACCTGCAACACCGGATTTCCTCCATCGTGAGTCTAATGTCTGTACAAAGATGTACAGGACTGGTGTTAAATTTCGCAACAATGTCAAGCAGCACAATTTACAAGCTAAGTTAGGAGTACATTTTTGTTGTTTAAGTAGTAAAGAAAATTCAGTTTTGATAAGAAAGTACTGCATATATGTCAATGCTTCCCAAGGTTTCTAATTTTTTTTCCAATGGAAGAGGGATCATGGGACAAATGATGTTTTATCCTATGCCTTAGATGCATGCAAAGTTTATCTAATTTTTACCCTGATCCAAAACACAAATGTCTTGAATTCTTTAAAATCAAAGCATAAACTCCAAATTTTGATTCCTTTTAGCTGCAGCATGGTATGCCAATCATTTACTGAATTGATTTGATCAAGCTTGTCAGAAGCACCATTTGTGCGATGCTTCAGAACGCGTTTGAAGAGAAACACACAGAAACCACAAAGCCCAATTTAAATACAATCAGAAGGGCAGCATACTGTAGACTCTCTTCATGCAAGGTGGCACCTCATCTCCCACCATCCCTTATTAGTACCTGAAAAATCCTGGGAATATCCTTGGCATCTGCTCTATATACATCTGTCTGTGTGACAGGCCGAACGTGGAACAGTTTGCTATAACAGTAGAAACGAATGTATTTTAAAAGCATTAGTAATGGAGATTGTGAAATCAATCATTGATTTTGAATGTGAAATCAATATCATTGACTTGTCTGTTGTTTTAAGAGGAAGTCACAATTTAAACCTATAGAACTTAATGGAGAAGCCAATTTTGAAATCCCTATTGACCCAATGGATGTGCAGTGCTACCTTGACTTACGGTTGCTTCGATCACCGAATAATTCGACTTACGAACGCTGCTCTCTGCTCCGCCTGACAGTTGACTTTGACAGGTCCGCCTCCCTTCCAAGGCACCCCGGCTGGCCAAAGCTGCGTTGTTCCCAGGGCACCTTGGAAGAAAAGTGCTTACCTCTAGGTAAGCCTTTACCTGGAGGTAAGCGCTTGCCTTATAAGGTGCCTGGGCTGGGCAAAGATTGCAGGGACTATGGATCTCTGGCCAGCCCAGGGGCCTTGCAGGGCATGCGGCGGTGGATCTCCACCACTGCTTCCCTTGCAAGCCTCCCGGGCTGGGTGAAGATCAATGGCTCCGTACTCTGCCCAAAAATTGGTGAGGAAGGAAGGGGGTTGCAACGTGGCTCAGCCACCAGAGGGTGGCACGGCAGAGCCCGCCTCATCCTCCCCCTCCTCCCTCCCTCACTCTCCCCCCCACCCCCACCCCCTCCGACTCTCAATGTTCCACACTGCCCAGAAAGAGGTTGAATTTGCAGATCAATCTGAACCTGTACACGAATGAGGCTACTGTTCTCTGGGCATACCAGGAGAAGAAAAGACGCGTTGGAAAATAAGATCATGCTAAGAAAAGTTGAAAGCACCAGAAAAGGTGACCAAATATGAGAGGGATTAATTCAATAAAGGAAGTCTCTGGATTACATTACCATGCCCTGGAGATAATTTGGAAACAAGCTGATAGCCTATTTAAAAAGTAAATAAATTCTGGCAGGTGAGGTGAGAGCCCGAATTAAGACACACACCACCAGTCTCCCCCAAACGAATGCCCGTGAGCTGCTTTAGATGACACTTTGCATTTACACGGGTTGTCTTTTAGAGGCTCTGCCGTTAAGCACGTAACACTAAACTGGCAGGCCGTCCATTAATTTCTATGGACTATTTATTTCCAGTTCTGAGAGCCCTGTGGTTTCATGGCGTTAACATCCAGAAAACACGAATTGAAAGTGCTCCAGTGTTAAAATTAGTTTCAAGCATTTTTCTTTCCAAGGTCTGTGCAATTTTACAGTGTAAGATAATGAAGATCATATAACAATACTCACTCAATGTCTAGGACCATATAAGGGTTTGATTGTTCTTTATCTTGTTCACTGTGGTAGAAGAGTATCTTCTTGCTGCTGACGACTACATACTAGGAGCAGAGAGATTTAAACAAAATGGGTCACCAATTGTCCTTGTGACCTATACAGACCAACTCTCTTCCACGGCAAATATTTTCATATAAGCATCTATAATACAGTACCACCCATGTATCCGCTGATTTGCCACCTGCAGATTCAGTTATCCGTGGCTGGTGATGGGGGGTGGTGAGGAGTTGGGGGCAAACGCTGTGATGCACTGCCTGGGGGGGCAGACGGGGCAGTGCTTTTGCCCAGACCACCCCCACTGGGCAGTGCGAAAGGCCAAGTCACATGGCAGTGTAGCATAGTGGTGTGAAGGTGCGCCGCCCGGTCCACCGTGCGGCTGCACCACCGCGTGGCTTGACTCTTCGTGCTGCCCAGCGGGGGAGTGGTGTAGAGCATCCTGGATTTCCAAAGAGCTCACTGACCCACTCGGTCTCCTCAATCAATCCTTCTCAGTTCTCCTTCTACCAGCTAAAATACTTTTTAAAAGGCATTCTAGTCTCCATATATGATCAATTGTTTGCGTCAGAATCGATACACTACACATAATGCAGGCCCTAGAAAACACTCGGTGACCGCCTTGGGGGGTGGGTCACGACTCTCAAGTGCTCTAGAGCACTCATTATGTGTAGTGTATGCTGGCTGATTGACTCTGATCTTCCCATGCCCACTTTCTAGAGGCAAATTCACCACCAAAAAAAGTTATTGATAGATGAGTGACAAAGAAAGGTGGTTGGTGGCTTAGCTTTCTCTGTGTCTATGTGACCCCTATCTAATTTTTTTTCTGCCTGAATGTTTGTACATTGATAAACAATACATAGCTCAACTCCTAGTTACAACTCTAGGAACAGAATCCTATTAATAGTCCCAACTAGAGTAGAACTACTGAATCAGTTGGATTTATGGAAGTAGTTACTCATCCATCAACAGGCAGTTCAGTGGGCCTACTCTACTTGAGACTTGCAGCGGATGTAGGCCTAAAAAACCAGCAAGAAAACACAAGTGGAAGTTAATATTTTGTGCTTGGTTCAGCATCCAATGATACGACTCTTTGTGTATTGGAACCACATCTTAAACTATTATCGTGCTTACCTTTTTAACCCAACCAAACTTCTTTGTGTTGTTTCTGGCTGGCAATGAAAGCCAACCTTCTAATCTTGACTCTGAAAAAGATTAAAGTGTACGAACGTTTAAAAAAACATCATCATGCAGGCATCCTGTTTTCATAAAGGTAGGCCACATAAAGGAAAAACCGGCTTCTTTGAAACCCACGTTTGCCGTTTATCCTTCAATAAGCAAACAATGAAACAAACTGAAATTCAGAAACGAGCCAAGCTGGGCTCATAAATTATCACTCGCCATTCTTATTAGTAGAAGGTTTTCTCCCACAGCAAAGAAGAAAAAAAGTTGTTTATTACTGCTATGACCCATTCCATTTCTGTTTTGCAAATAATATTAACAGACATACAGACCCAGCTCTCAATCCTGTTCCTTTCCTTTACATCCTTAAACGTACCCACAGCTGCAATGATACAGTATTTCTGTACAATACACTGTGGTGTTCCTGTTCCCAATGCATCTGCGTGTTCCTTTTAGTTTTGAAACTGGGATTATGTCTCCTAATTTTTAGATCTATGAACAGTGATGCAGGAGTCATTTCTCTTTCACACTTTGAAATTTGGCTGTATGGTGATGGGAAGCACCTGAGTTAAAAAGCATTACAACCTTCATTTGATTCTCCACCACATATTTTTGATAAATTTAAGGCAGATCTGAGGGAGCACTAAAATAAATAAATACGTACTTTTAAAATCTAAATATTGGTAATCAAACCTATAAAAATTAGAGCTGGAGGCTCAACTTAAGAGAAGATACTAAAGTTTACAAAACTTGAACTTTTTTTGGCACCCAACATAAGACCATCTAACCATTTTCAGTGAACCAAAAGGCAGGTCAAAGGGTATTTTGTTAAAGTCATACATAGATCCTATTTATGTATTTATGCATTTATTTTTCACGCTAAAATCCTAAATCATATTGGCAGAAAGTTTAACACAATACAAAATATTCATAAACAGAGCCAAGATTTTGTTCTATTATTTTCAATATTTTGGAATGGAAGTGAAGAAATGAATGGAAGTGAAACAATCCGCCAAGCCTAGTCCCTAACTACATTCAAAAAAACTTTTAAAACTTGGCTTTTTAAGAAGCCATACAGCAATCTGTGACTGTATGCTGTTTCACCCTTCTGTGTCCTGTGTCCTGCCATTATTTAGTTTTGCCTTTTGATAGGTTTTTGTGTGTTTGTGGGTTGGTTCTGGCTTTGTCTTATCTGATTGTTTTGGTTCTGGTGTTTTAATCCTGATTATTTTATTTGGCTTTCGTTGTGAGCCACCCAGAGTCCCTTTGGGGAAATCGGAGCAGCCTAGAAATGCAATAAATAAATAAATAAATAAATAAATAAATAAATCACCATCAATGAAATTCAGTAACAAGGGTGAATGCCACCTCTCACTGTTACGTTCGTTACTTTCCCTATTCTTCATTTCAGATGATTACTCAAGGTGTCAATTTTGCAACTGAACATCCGCATTTACAGTATAACCCTGTGTACTCTCACCCACTTTCCACAACAGAATTACTATTAACACAGTCCAAAAATCTGCACAGAACCCCATGCATGAGTGCGCGCGTGCGCACACACACACACACACACACACACACACACACACACACACACATTAACAGAGCTCTGCCCTTGCTTAAATGTCAATTCCACCATTACCCCCTCGATAGCCTTGCGTGTTAGCAGCAGCAAACAAGTCAACCAACTTTTGTGTTTTGGATTTCAGGGGAAGGAGGAGAAGAGAGGAAGGTGCACACTAAATTGCCCAGACAAACGTGTCAGTATCCTCCTGTCTGAGGAATTATTATGAAAGGTATGAAAGCCAGAAGCAGGAAAAGTGGAAGATGAACTTAATTGTTGCAGGAAAATCTCCTCACTAGAGCTTTTCACTGCAACCAAAGAATTCCAATCCAAGCATTTTGTCCAGAAGCAAATAACCTCTCTATTGCTTGGGATGAGAAACCAGTAGCTCTTCAGGTCTTTTTGGATATCGGCTGCTATCATCCAGAAGGGCTATGCTGCGAAAGGAACTGGTGCCAACGTCTAGATGGGTGCTCCACTGAAACCCTGGTCTGAACTATGTTCTCCATGAAAAATCCAATCAACCAATCTTTATTTTATGGTCACAGACCCAAGATGTGTGAACAATGTCTAAATGTTTCACAAGTCTTTCAGATACAGTAATCCCCCGCCTATTGCGGGGTTTAGGGACCTGACCCAACTCATGATAATGGAAAATCCACAATATATGGATGCTGGGCTGGGTTGGGACTGGGGGGGGGGCTGTCTGGGGCCTCCTACACTTACCTGAGGCCTGACGCTGCCCCGAAAAGGCCTCCGATGGGCTTCCCGGGCCTGTCGGAGGCCCCAGAAGTGGTTTCCGGTGATCCGGAAGTTGCTTCTGGGACCTCCGACAGGCTCGAGAACCCTATCGGAGGCCCACCTGGGACAGCGCCAGGCCTGGAGTAAGTGCAGGAGGCCCCAAACGGTCCCAGGAGCCCTTTGTTTCATATACTGCGGTCCAGCGATATCCCGGGACCACAGCATATGAAACGGGAAATGGCAGGGGACGACTGTATTGGGGTTTTCAGTTTCCAGATATTCTGTGCAATTGGCAGTTGTGACAAATGCAAGAACTCAACACGACACCACTACTCTCTTCTTCTGACCATTACAGGCCATCTGGTGCTGCATCAACTCAAGCTGAACATCTTTCTGGGTTAGTCAAACAATATGCAAGGTTTGGGAGCTACAAATGGGCATGGCTTTCCCCAACATACCACAGCAGAAAAAAAATAAAGAGTTAGCCCAAGTAACAGAGGCAGTACCAAGGCAGTAGCAAATGCTCATCTAAGTATCCTATCTTCAAGATTTGGAATAAAAATATACTCCGCGAGCTCACAGATCTGAACAACTAGAAAATGAAATGAGAGCAATGGGCATCCCTGAGGTTGGGAGCCAGAGTTCTGGCATTCATGAGCTGAAGGAGTGCTTGTGCAAATTATTATTATTATTATTATTATTATTATTATTATTATTATTATTATTATTATTATTATTATTATTATTATTATTATATTTGACTCACAACCGGAAATCCTCAAATGTTTATGCCTGAATACTACTGGCAATAATTTCTGATACTGAAGAAAGGCCCAGCGGACTCCCCTCTTGTGAGTTCACAATTTAGGCTTTTTCAGGAGAAAAACACAGAATAAAGGTTGAAATAAGACACAATTTGCTAAATGCAAGCCACACTTCCCAAGAGGGAAAAGCCATCAACAGCCCTCCACAAATGTTTCCCACATGAAGAACCAGAGGTGCATCAGCTTATCAAGTCTGAAGCCCAAACTTACTATCAGCAGCTCGAGTTAGGCGGAGGAACTGCAGAAAAGGAGAAATGTATGTGTGTGTGTGTGTGTGTGTGTGTGTGTGTGTGTGTGTGTGTGTGTGTGTGTGTGTGTGTGTGTGTGTGTGTGTGTGTGTGTGTGTGTGTGTGTGTGTGTGTGTGCTGAATGCAGTCCTCCGTAGCAGCACGCAAAGTCCCCAAGATTAAGGTCACAATCATGGGTTATTTTAGATTACAAGGAGGGCCCCCTCCCTTTCTGCATGCATCATCTGAGTTCCACAGCTTTCGAGGTTAGCAATGCAACATTAGAGAGAGGGCCTCCAAGCAGCGCATTCCATCGACTCCCCGGTTCTGAGGCATGTCACCTGGGTCGTCAGGTTCTGAAGGGGCCGGTGCAGAAGACAAGGGCTCTTCCTCTGAGCCAGACTTGGAACGGAGAAACGCGCGCGAGCCGGAAGGCTTAGTGGCAATACTGACAGAAGTGGAAGAGCGCTGGTAGGTGAACGACAGAGACTCGGAAGTGTGGGACTGAGTGATACGGACTGAGCGCCCAGCAAGAGGGAGGGAAATCCAGAAAGAATTAATGGAAGGTGGCTTTCAAACACGAGTTCATTAACGGCTTCAGTAATTATGTCACAGCATAATAAAAAGAGTATTTTAAGATAAAATATAAGCCCGGTAATCATTTGTTTTCACATATTAAAGACAACTTATTGCTAAAACGTTAAAATTTGGCAGGAAGAGAGAGCTTAGATACTTTTGTGCGATTTCTAAAACTTGAAAGCAATCAGGATGAATGTATTTTAAATATCATATAAAAAAAGAAGGAGTAAGGCTAACGAAGGAGGACTCTTACCAGGGAATCCGTCATCTGCTTCCGCTTCGCCAGGGCCACATATGCTGCTGCTGTCCAAACCCAGGTGGATGGATTGCAGCTGAGAACGGAGCTGCTCTATGTCACTATCCTTGCTGTCCAGAGCCATCTGCAGTTCAATCCTCACCTGGCTCTCTTCTGCTATTTGCTACAAAAGGAGGGATTCAGAGAAGAAGCAAGCCTTGCATCACTACTGATTTACCCTTATACAAAACCTTACTTAACGGAGTGTTCCTGGCACGCTTACTCTTTCAACTGCAACGGCTAAAGACACGAAACAGAAAAAGTGAAAAACCCTCTATGTTTGTACAGTTGGCAAGTCCAGTAGGTTTCTATACTGGGCTATGTAGCACGGGTTGTCTTTGTTTAGTTTATGCCCACACAAATGTGGATAGTAAGGCCACACCTGAAGTATTGTGTACAATTCTGGTCACCGCATCTCAAAAAAGACATAGTGGAACTGGAAAAGGTGCAGAAGAGAGCGACCAAAATGATCACTGGGCTGGGGAACCTCCCTTATGAAGAAAGGCTAAAACATTTGGGGCTCTTTAGTCTGGAAAAAAGGTGCCTGAGGGGGGATATGATTGAGACGTACAAAATAATGCAGGGCATGAGTCAAGTGGATAGAGGGAAGCTCTTCTCCCTCTCCCAAAATACCAGAACTAGGGGACATACACTCAAATTGAGGACTGGGAGAGTAAGAACAGACAAAAGAACATATTTTTTTCACCCAACGCGTTGATAGTCTATGGAACTCCCTGCCACAGGATGTGGTGATGACATCTGGCCTGGATGCCTTCAAAAGGGGATTGGACAGATTCCTGGAGGAAAAGTCCATCACAGGTTACAAACCATGATGGAGATGTGTCATCTCCAGGCTTAAAACCCTTCAAGGGCCAGATGCTTGTACTATCAGGGTCAGAGATCTAGCTCTCCTCCCAGAGGCATCTGGTGGGGGACTGTGAGATACAGGAAGATGGACTAGATGGGCCTTTGGCCTGATCCAGCAGGGCTCTTCTTATGTTCTTATATCCATGCAGGTACTTACAGCTTGCATTTCATTGATCTCCCTCTGATACTTGATCATCATCGATGTTAGCTTTTCACGTTCAGATTTGAGTTCCATGTGCAGCTTCCTGTTCTCTTTTTCTTTTCTTCTGACATCAGTGTCGGCCCCTCGTTGGATTGGATTCTTGCGATTCATGACCTCCGCCAGCTTGTTCACGGCCTGGGTGAGGTGGGGGGCAGAAGAGAACAAGGGGAAAAACAAACTAGTCCATTAAGAATGCAGGCTCCAACACCATCTCCTCAGTCCACAGGCATCATATTTTCTTCCAGTTTTCTAATTCGTCAAAACTGAATATAAACTAGCTTAAGCTTGGCCATTGGTCAATGCCAAATGTTTCAAAGAAGAGTTTAGAAATGCGTGTAAATATAGCATTCTACGTCCCAAAGTCTGACTGGGCAAACCAAACAGGGGTTAGTTTGTCCTGGATGCTCTGCATAGTTTGAGAAAAGGGACAATTACTAGATCAATCAGTAACTGACCTTTATGAGCTGGAATTTTAAGTACCTTGTGTGATAAAAAGAGTAGGCTTTTTAATGTTATCGTCAGATATCATAAATGCACTGAACAGTTTGGTTTCCCAACACAAATCTGTATTCAAGAAAGAGGTATTGGGGTCTCCGGTGTGGCTTCTTGGTTCCTCAGTCCATGGGATGGTTCTGTGCCATCCTCTGTTCTTACCAAACAGTGACCTTGTTTTGCTCATTCTTATTATTTTAAAAAGTAGCAGTGATGAGGATGCAAGTCAAGTGCCTTGGTGTTAGAGTTAAAACCTCCAGGTGCAGGCGTTTTTAGGGCTTCCGTTCCTGCCGTTTCTTCCTCTGCACCACCTCCTGCCGTCACCAATGGGATCCTTTTCCAAGGAGGAGCCACAGGAGCCTCGGGGGAGATGGTGCAGAAGGGACTTAGCCCTCCAGCTGAGCCTGGGCCCGGCCAGGTCGCTGGAGGAGGCTCCACCCTTGGGCCGGAGGTCAAGACCGAGACCCACCCCATCCCAACACACGCACTGGCCCTGGGAAATACGGCAAGGCCTTCAGAAGGAGTGCTATAAGCGGCAAGCAAGGCCTTCGACACGAGGAAGAACCTGGCCTAAAGATCTGCAACTAAGGCCGAGCGTTGGCAGCTTGAGGACTAAGGCGTATCAAGCCTGAATTTTGTTCCGAGGAAGGCTGTTGAAGACAACGCCTGGACCGCTCAGGAGTTGAGGTCTCTGGTTAGGGAGCCAGAGGTTGGGAGTTTGATTCCCCAGTGAACGTCCTTGATAAGGGCTGGACTCAGAGACCCAGAGGGTTCCCTCCAGCTGTGCAGTTCAACTATTACTACAGTGGTCCCCCAAGGGCCCCTGAGGTAAGCTGCTTGGACCTGTTTGAGCAGGGGTCCTCAACCTAAGGCCCCGGGGCCGGATGCGGCCCGCCAAGGTCCTGAATCCGGACCCTGGGACCAATTGAACACCCCCCCACACACACACACCCTCTGCTATGTGAGCAAGCCAGCCTCTGCAGCTGCTTCTATTGCTGAGGCAGTTCAAAGCAGTGGGCTATGTCGCTTCTCCCACTCCCCCCAACTACCGCCCAGATGATCAGCATGCTGGCTACAGGGGCATTCAGAGTGGGAGGGCTACGGCAAGGTCCCCCACTCCCCCCACCCACCCACCAGATGGTCCGGGCGCCGGGTGCAGCCTAGTGGGGCAATTTAAAACAGGAGGGCTGTGGCAAGGTCTCCCACTCCCTCCATGGCCCCAAGGCCCTGAGGCTCCATCCACTTGCCCCTCCCTCCCTTTTTTCCATGTTGGCCTTTTTTTTGGGGGGGGGGACTGTGGTCCGGCCCCCAGTGGTGTCTGGGGCGTGGTGGACCGGCCCACTGTTTGAAAACTTTGAGGACCCCTGTGTTTGAGGCCTACTGCACTTAACCCAGGCCTGATAGGCTGCCCCAAATGGGCCTCCGATGGGCTTCCCGGGCCTGTCCAAGGCCCCAGGAGTGGTTTCCGACAAACCGGAAGTGACTTCCGTCAAACTGGAAGTGACTTCCGGATTGTCACTTCCAGTTTTTCGGAAGTCACTTCTGGTTTGTCGGAAACCACTTCTGGGGACCGGAAAGCCTGTTGGAGGCCCGTTCAGGGCAGTGCCATGCCCCCCCCCAGTCCTGACCTGACTCAGCATCCGCCATATCGCGGATTTTCAATTATCGCAGGTTGGGTCAGGTCCCTAACCCCAGCGATAGGTGGGGGATTACTGTATTATCTTATATCGGCCAGAGTCTGTTTTAGTCTATTCTTTGACTCCCTGGGTTCAGCTTATTCTAGCATGCTTGACTCTGGACTGTGAACCTACTTTGTGTTCATATTGTTCTTATCTGGAACACCTGCAGTTTTAACTGAACTTTTAACTATCCTTTGGGGGGGGGGAATTCCCCCCCCTTGATGTTGGCGCTTTCAAAGTATGTGAGATAACTTAAGGTGTGATGATTTTGCAAGGTCTACAACCCCCCCCCAGTGAATTTCCATAACTGAGCAGGGATTCGAACACAGGCCTCATGAGTTCGAGTCTGCCACTCTATCCACTAAACCACACCGGGTTTCTCAGCTACCCCTGTAACTTAACAATACCGAATACTCCCAGTGACCATCACATTCTCTGTCTCACTCCATTTCTTATTTATACATCACCTGGGTTTCATAGTCCTCTCATAAGCCAACTGTTTCTCGTATTGATTCTTAAGCTTCTCTATATCATTTTCGTCCTCGTTAATATGGGCAATTCCTGAAGAAACAAAGTAATATTAGTAAAAGGAACCTGGAATAAATCACTGGCTGAACAGAACCCACTTTAACAAAACAAAAAGACTCACTTTCTTCAAGTTCTTTCAGTTTGTTATTCAGCTCTTCTTTTTCGTTGGCCAGATTAGCCACGTCACTCGTTAACGTCCTATTTGCTTCTTCCAACTAAAGGATAAACATTAAACGAGGAATGTGTTACTCACAGGCTTCCAAACTATCAAGACAAACACCTGCAAACATGGCGGCTAAGAGTCGAGAAGCTGGGACGGGGGTTGGGGGTGTCCCTTAAAACGGCATGAAGGAGTTACCTGGGCAGGAAGGCCGAAGGGCCAAACTTAGGAACACAACCGTAAGGAAAATGTGACAGCTTAATACTACAAGAAGAATGGCAGATTTCAGATCATCTCAAAGACAGTTAAAAAGTAGGATTTAAAAGCTGGACCGAGTGAAAGGCAGGAGAATCACAGGTTGGATCCAGACTAGCCTTTCCTCGGCAGCAGATATGAAATAACGGTCGACTTGCATCAGCCAGGAGAATAAGAGTATGAAACTATAATCCCCCAAAATGTTAGTTAAAAATAGGTAACTGAGAAAACTTTTGATTTATTCTGGTGACAACTCCGTGGTTGTTATTCTGTACCGTCAAGTTGCCTTGGACTTGTGAAAACACTATGAATTGAGTCATCGATACCATGTCCTGACCTCAGCCACCCTCCTCAGCATTTGCAAACGCAAGCCTGTGTTACGAGCTTATGGGCATTAAGGACTGCAATTAGTTGGACCCATGACCGTGCAATCAGCTACAGCCTGGCAAATTGTCTTGTGTTTTACAGCAGCCGACAAAACGTTTCACCGGTGCAGAACTTAAGACCCCGCTATGTCATGTTTTTTAACTGTTTCATTTTTGTAGCCGAATTATATAGCCTCTTAAAATCCAGTACTGAATCTGTGCCTGTACCACAGTAAAAACCGTTCTCAGCACTTTCGGTTGACACTTCACTGCACACTCTGTTTCTAAAGATGGTTGAGCAACTACATTTTGCCAGCCAGACATGGAAAACATCTTAACCTTCCATTTTGGGAAAGATTTTCTCTGAGCATTGAATGTTCCTTCCCCATTTCAGAACACAGAATGTTCTAATCAACAAGCAAACCCTGCTTCACCGTTTGTTGGGAGCAAACAATAATGCCATGAAGGGGCCCGTGAATGGGGACGAGTTCTACAGACACAACAACCTATAATACAGTTGTGTTTTTTTTAAAACTCACCGATCCTATAGTGGCATCCTTTTCAGAAAGTTCTTGCTTGTGCCTCGCCATCATTTCCTTAATTTCCAACTCTTTCATGATCTTTTCTTTTTCCAAATCCGAATACTGCTCCTCGGCAATAGAGCGAGCCAACTGTTCAGAATCCGCTTTGGTCAATGTAATTTCAAGCTGCGCTGCCAAGGAATCCCTGCCAAGGAAAGGCAATGAAGCATGGTGAATAAAGGAATGGCTGGCAGGGCTCCTGAATAGAGATGGGCACGAAACGAACACATTTTCGTTTCTGTTTTCATTTTTTCGTTTCGTTACACAACAAAACGACAAACAAATTTTGTCTCTAAGATGAAACGAAACGAACAGAAACATCGGAAATTTTGTCGTGCGTTTCGTTTTCGTTACGGCAATACAGTAAACTGCTTTAAATGCTAAAAAAAATCACAAAAATTTGAAATAAATGGTAACAAAACGGGAACAAAACGAACAAAAATGAAAACGATTTTTTTGCAAAAATTCGCGAAAAACGGAAACGAACCGAAATGGACCCCCTAAACGACAAACGAAACACCATTTTTTTATTTGTGCCCATCTCTACTCCTGAACGTCTGAATACGACCTTGCCCTGTTTCTCACCTCTCGTCTTGCAACTCTTGTATCTTTTGCTGCATTTCTTTGCAAAGTTTGGTCTTTTCTTCACACTCCTCCTTAAGTTCCCGGACTTGTGTTTTATACAGTGTCTGCAATTTTATTCACAAAGGAATACTTAGGCACTTGCTGGAAGACCAATGGGGTTAAACAAACAGAAAAATAAGTCCCGTTTAAAAGATTCCTCTGCCCTAACTCCAGTTCAAGATAGGGAACATTTATAGGTTGCTTTCAACATCCGATGTGGCATCAGAAGTTCGTGTTCACACTGAATGCACAGCAATCACTTGCTAGAATTATCAAGAGCGCGTGGGGGGGGTTTGAAATGCTCTTTTTATTTATTTATTTATTTATTTATTTATTTATTTATTTATTTATTTATTAAGCTTATATACCGCCCGTCTTCCCGGAGGAACTCCAGGCGGTTTAACAAAATAACAGTTAAAATAACATAGAGTTAGCCAAATAACAGAGCAATAAAAACCAAAGTTGCAGATGGCGGGGCAGGGAAAAACAACAACACTTTAATTATGTCAACCAAACGCCTCCCGGTAGAGGAGAGTTTTCAATGCCTTCCGGAAGGCTGGCAGGGACTCTGCTAGGCGCACTTCTGCTGGGAGATGATTCCACATGGTGGGGCCAGCCACAGAGAAGGCTTGGATACGGGTGGATGTTCTCCGAGCCTCCCTGAGCGTGGCCACACGCAGCATGTGCGCCCGCGACAACCTAGTCGGACGGGCCGATGTTGACCGCTGGTCGATCCACTCTGTCAGGTAGAGGTCACTGTTCTTCCAGCATATATTACAACTAGTAAATCTCTTATATAAATGTTGTATTATCCATAGGACGGGATGCAATCTCTGCTGTTCTTAATCTTTCAGGGTTCAAAGATGAGACAATTCACATTAATTCCAGTTATTATTATGTCCTAAGTACAACAGCTCCAATTTACACATTTTAACTCCGGAAAAAAACATTGAAAGTGAATGCTCCTGATGTGAAGCATATTTTGAAACTCTAAGAGGTGGCCGAGACATGCTACTTTATTGAAATTTACATTTATCTAGGAAGCTGTCTGGAAAGTCTTCCATTTTCCATGGGGAAAAGTGGTACAGTATTTTGCATCGGAGTGGTCTGAGTGCTAGTGTGGTAGGACCTTATGCCTAAGAAGTGGGGATGATCCAAGAACAATAAAGATGCCAACACGGTACATACTGAAAAATATTGTTCTGCTTCAAGTTGGTCTTGAAGTTCTTTCATCTGTCCATCAGCATCCTGGCGTTCTCTGTTAGAGAATATATGCACACTTAAAAATACTCTTTACAAACCCAAAAGAATAAGATTCTAACAGACCATTTATAAATCAGATTGTCTTCTAATCCATTAGAACAGTGGTTCTCAACCTTCCTAATGCCGCCACCTTTTAGTACAGCTCCTGAAGTGGTGGTGACCCCCCTTGCCCTGCTTGGAAGAGCCCCCAAGCCCCCTTTGGCAGGCCACTTTATGCCGCAGGGGCCAGAGAGAACTTCCCTCTATATAGGCACCCTCAGCCAATCGCAGCCTTCGGTGCCACTGACTGACATCCCCTCCAACCTATCAAGCTGTAACTCACTCTTTCCCCTACCCCTTCCTCCCCCTACCCCTCCAGACCCCAGCTGTTGGTGCCTTTTTCTTCACTGGCTCATGGCGACCCCTGTGAAACGGTCGTTTGACCCCCCCAAAGGGGTCCTGACCCCCAGGTTGAGAACCACTGCATTAGAATATTATCTAGTAGATTACATTCTCTTCCCCTTCCCAATCATTTATCCAATGGGTTACTCTTTCATTCCATCTCAAATGTCATCTAGTAAAGGGGAAAAACAAAGCCACGGCTCCCCATCATCAACAACTCAGTAGTATGTGTGTGTGTGTGTGGGGGGGGGACGATGCTTAATTCATAGGAACCCAATGTAATTGGGCAGGTTTTGAAAACCATTTTCACATAGTAAAGATTTAGCAATAAAGTGTATTCTTCAGAAACTAAGCTACTTGTAGGTACAGACACATCTGACAAGAGGGGAAATTAAAGGGTGACCATCTGAATTGGAATACACTTTCTGATGTTCCTCAAACCGGAGGAGGGTCCTCACAACCACCGTACTGACTCACCCTCATCCCCGGCTCGGCCTCCAATCCTTTCTCGCTCCTTCCTTTAGAAGAGCAGGCCAATCGACTCTTGTGGGTCCAACTACGTCTCCTGAGGCAGCACCACTCTCTTACACAACCACCACACAAATCAATCTCACACCCTTAACCAGCAACGATCAGCCACCTTCTCGACGACTTACTTGCGGAGTTCGTTATTTTGCTTTTCCAAATTTAACTTGATTTCGATAAGATGGTTATTCTCCTGTTTGAGTTGCTTTTCCGTCATTTTCAGTGCATTGACGTGCTGTGTTTGCATCTTGAGGTCATTCTGAGTGAGGCAGCGCTTCTGCGTCTCCTGCTCTATTTTCAACGTCAAGTTTTCAACCTAGAAAATGAATTGATTTCATGGGGACATATGTTGGACATGGCAAGAACACAGAATATAACGCTTACCTATTTTTCTGTATATATGACACTCATTTTTTTCTAAAATCTTGGCACTAAAAAATAAGGGGCACTGTACACTTTCTCCCCAGCAGCACCTGATTACCCTCCCCTCTGCTTTGCTCTTGCATGGACTGGACCCTTCTTTTCAGCGTGGAAAGGTACTTCTTAATGGGCTGCTCAACCCCTCAGGCCTTTCCCCACTGAAAAGAATGCTCTGATCTGTGCAGAAAGCAAAGTGGAATGGAATCTTCAGAATGCAGAAAGGAAAGGAAACAGTGGGGATGCAGTGGAGGATTTATTAATTTTATTAATTTGGGGTCTTAAAGTGGGGGGCATCTAATGTATGTCAGCATCTTATAGAGAGAAAAATATGGTACTTTGCCTAACATTTTGTTTTGTTTTGTTCCACTGTGGATGGAGTTCCACTTCTACAGAACTTCCTAAAAGAGGCATCTAGGTACCGGCTTGTGCCAGGGATAAATGCCTGTCATTTCAACAGGGTGACTCTCCAGCTTGTGCAACAACAAGCTAGCAGATGGAATATGTTCTCCCCTACCGCAACAGGACTTTGGCCAGTGTTTTCATAAACACACTAAGAGGAGGAAATGTTAATAAATAAATGATTGAATAAATCAATAAATGAAGAGAGAAATAAATGAATACACACACACACACACACACACACACACACACACACACACACACAAAGTAAACATCTGAAACCAACATCTATGTATGGGTGGTTATTTTAAAACTCTTTCCCTTCCCTTTTAATTGCTGGAGAATTTTGGAGTTGATAAATTCTTTCTAGAGGCATTAATATCATGCACCATTTTTGAGCAGTAGGCATTCCATTGTTCTGCAGTCTTTCATTGTCTAATCAGGCATAGAACTAATGAAACACTACGGAGGTAGGATCATTTATTAATGATGCACAAAGAATGTTTGCTTTGTCTTCCATTTAGTAATGCACGTTCAGCAACTAGAGGGGTGTAAAAGTTTAGAGCCAGAAAATAGGAGTGCGAATCCACCACACATGCACAGAATAATGGGTGCACCTTTTTGGATCAAGGCCATCAATTTAGCTGGCGGACTTGATTGCACCTTAAGTTCTTGGTAAAGAAAAGCCAAAGAACTTAAGTACGTCTGGAAATAATGAATTATTGTATCACCAATTCTAACATAGGTGGTGGGTAAGGGGAAGGCTAAGCAGACACGGATAAGCTCCAAAAGCAGTGTGATCTTCCTATTCATACTTACATCCTCATTTAGTTTATCTTTCTGCTTAAGCAGTTCGTTTATTTTCTGCTGGGATTGTTTCAGATCACAGTCCAACATAGAACACCGCTTCTCCACTTCCAACAAACAGTTTTCAACTTTTTGTTTCGAAGCTCTCTCCTCTGAAAGCTTCTTCTCCATTTCTGGGGAGGGGGGAGAATGTTGGGGGGAGGAGAGAACTCGGTCATGTTTAATGCATACATATATGTGTGCAAAACCAGCACTCATGATTAAAAAGAAGAAACAACCGGGCATATCGATGAATGCAATCGAACCCACAACTAGGTATGAAGAACCAGTGGCTTAAACTGAAAATGCAGCTATTACTAAAGAACCTGCATAACCAGAATCCTCTTAATTTGGAGTGAAAAGTCTTTGAAGAACCAATAAGTGAAATGCCTTCAGAATCTGCCTAGTCAGCTTGAAGCAAATAATTATTTAAGACATGTTATATAAACCAGCCTCCACAGCTTCAAATCTGCTGTCAGTTTTCCACTCTTCTGCTCCAAGACAGGTTTTATTAACTGCCTACACAGGTTCTTGGTACTTTCTGAAGGTGGGGTTGACCTTTTGATGCACGAGGGCCCCAAAGTTTTTGTGCCTCCGTCATCGCTGATTTCTGAAGTTCTGAAAACCATTTTAAGGACAAGTGCAACTGCAAGATTAAACTGACGCACCAGCCCTGCTAATAATCCACGAAAGACAGCAAGTTTAAAAAAAAAAGCCCTCTCGAGTGAATTCATCCACAATGCATTGCTCTGTTTCTCTTAAAACTACATTTGTTCTTGGGGTGAAGGGTGTGAAAACACAAGGATGTGGAAATAATTAATTTAAAAAAGCATTACAGGTGGGCTCTTCATTATACGTTGGGCATTAGAGACCTGGAGTTGATGCAAAAGAAAAAAGGAATGTCCCTCAGATCATGGCCACATAGAGAAGACTCGATGGCTTAAAACAGGTCCCAAAATGGAGACTGAAGGACAGAACCAGGTAGTTTTTAGGGTGGCGGGTTTCTCCCTTAGGCCACCGCATACATTTCTGGACCTTTCCCAATTGTGGGAGACAGCGGTCTGTCATGCGAGGAAGCCTTGGCTGATTTCCCCCATGGCGCCTCTCCAATAAGAAAGTTCCAAACGCAAAGAGAAAGGTAAAATATTTATGTGACAGTCAAAGCTATGGTTTTTCCAGTAGTGATGTATGGAAGTGAGAGCTGGACTATAAAGAAGGCTGATCGCCGCAGAATCGATGCTTTTGAGCTGTGGTGCTGGAGGAGAGTCTTGAGAGTCCCCTGGACTGCAAAGAGATCAAGCCTATCCATCCTGAAAGAAATCAACCCCGAATGTTCACTGGAATGACAGATTTTGAAGCTGAGGCTCCAGTACTTTGGCCACCTCATGAGAAGAGAGGACTCCCTGGAAAAGTCCCTGATGCTGGGAAAAATCGAAAACAAAAGGAAAAGAGGACGACAGAGAATGAGATGGTTGGACGGTGTCATCGAAGCAACCAAAATGAATTTGACAAAACTCCGGGAGGCAGTGGAGGATAGGAAGGCCTGGCGAGCTCTGGTCCATGGGGTCACGAAGAGTCGGGCACGACTGAACGACTGAACAACAACAACAACAGGGCTGGAGTCAAACACGATGATGCACAACTGAAGTTATAAAGCCCACCTTTCATGGCTTCAGACTTGGCCTCCTCAATAGACTTGTATATTTTGTTCTTGTCTGCCAGCCTGGCTTTGGTTGCCTTGTGCTCAGCCTCTTCTTGCTCCAGGTTTTGCTGTATGACTCTCAGCTTGTAAGTCATATCGATCTCCGTGTTGCTCTTTTCCTGTCAAGAATCAGCGGGAGGGGGGGAGGGGGGAGTCATTGTTGATCACAGTCTTGTCAAAGGTCATAAACCAGGAATAATTCGTTTAATTAGAATGTCTGATCAGTATTGGGGGGGGGGGAGGAACCCCATCAGCAGCTGTGGCTCAAGAATTCCGTCTGGTCGTTGATAATATTAACAAGCCTTCCTGCAGCTATGGAGGATCTATCAACTTAGCCCTTACCTGGATGAGCGGAGCCTGGCAGCAGTCATGTATGCACTGGTAACAACCAGACTGGACTACTGTGATGCGCTATACGTGGGGCAGCATTTGAAGGCGGTCCAGCAGTTGCAATTGGTACAGAACCAGACCATGTGGCTGGTGAATGGTACTACCGCACAGACTCAGCTCTTATCACAACGGTTCTGGAAAATTTGCCTTGGCCCCATACAAAGTGTTAATGCTTCTCTATAAAGCCCTACACAGCTTAGAACCAGGTTATCTAAAGGACCGCCTTCTTCCATATGAGCTGAAGGTGCCATCCCTCAAAGAGATAAGGGGAGGGTGGCATGTTAAAACTGGGCTTTCTCGGCAGTTGCAACTTCAGAATACCCTCCCCAGAGTGATCTGCCTGGCACCGACATTTTGGCTTTTGGGCACCAGGCACCTTCCTGTTCCGCCAGCATTTTAACTGGTAGAGAGAAATAACATCAGGCCTCACGGGGCTCTTTCTGCTGCCTTTGGTGACTTTTAAGCCAGCAGGTGACCGCATTCCCCAGCACAGGTTATGGGACCAAACTTCAAGCTTCCTCTACAGTGCATTTTGTGTAATGCACTCTTCCGTGCATTATATAGAAGCAACCATCTCCAAGCATCATGCAACCCACAGCACTACTTATGTCACAGGAGGTAGTCTTCATAGGTACTGGCCCAGCTTCTGCATGGTCCAGAACTAGGTGTGCATTACAGACTTCCACCCGCTGGAGGCAGCAAAGACCCAATTCTTGAGAACTGTATACAACTGTACCACCCAGTTTCCCTAACACCCTACTCGGAAAAGAAGTCGGAATGGTTCTGCTTGAAGCAAGTGCTTGGCTTCAAATAATCACTCTTTGGCTTAGGTTAAAACTTAATCCTATCGTCTTAGCACCTCGGGCTAGGCAAAAGCTGTGGAGGGAAACGTGATGTCCTCTGGGACATCAACTCCCAGCTCTGTCTCATTTACATCTGATTTATGAAAGCTAAAGATACTAGGAGGAAGTGCATCTGGATACAGCCCTCCAATTTTACAAAGTTTGGGTCCCATATTATTTAGTGACTGGGAATCATACAAAGATCTTTACTCCCGCAGATTATCTTTATAATTTAGAACTTGCAAGACAGTGTTTTACCTGTTTTAGTGAGAAGATATGTATTCCTTACAACCCACATTTTTGCCCCTGTCATTCTGGCATGGTGGGAACACGTCCTGTGGAACACGCCATGTTATGTTCCACATTTTATAAGGATTCCCACAATCTATTTATCTCAAGCTGTTCAGCAGTGGAAGATGCTGCCACAAAGGAGGGTGGTGGAGTCTCCTTCTTGGGAGGTTTTTAAGCAGAGGCTGGATGGCCATCTGTCAGAAATATTGTGATGGGGTTCCTGCATGGCAGGGGGTTGTACTAGATGGCCCTTGAGGTCTCTTCCAACTCTTTACGATTCTATGATTCTCCAATCTAAAACCTTATCCCAGTAGACCTGATAAATTTTATATCTCTTTTCTTCTCTGATGGTTCAAGGGAAATGAGATCTAAGTTTGCAAAATTCTGTGCAGTGGTTTGTACAGTAAGAAAAAAAGATGACTATAAATCACTACAGTTGCCAGACTAGGAACTCACACTTAATTGTAATCTATTTCAGTTTTACCTATCTAATGTGGCTAATTTATGGTCAAAAAGAAGAATGCTTAAACCTGACCAATACCTATAATCTGTCTGATTACATGTCTAAACAGCAAAGCTCCCTGGGAAGGAAAAGACAAAAGCTCCCGGAGATGACCTTGCAAGGTTGCAGACAACCAAAGATATAGAGATAATGTCAACTAAATATCCCACTCATTGCTGAGCCATGCAGACGGGAGAACAGGCTAGAAGACAACTCAGGAAAGGAACATTCCGAGTTAGTCACAAGCAAAGGAGGACATAATGTATATCCACAATGGTGTGGCTCACTATTTCTCCAAACATTATCCTAATTATCCAGTTACAGAAAAATATATTCTGTTTCTTAAGGCTTAAAGTACTGCAGATATCTCAAGATAAAAAGGATGTAGTGAAGAGAAACAGATACACATGAATGGGAAATACAGTGATCTCCCCGCCCACCTAGCGCGGGGGTTAGGGACCCAAATTGAAAATCTGTGATATGTGGATGCAGGCCAGGCTGGGCCTGGGGTGCTTAGCTGGGGGCTCTTGTACTTACCCCCAGCCTGGTGCTGCCCCGAATAGACCTGCAAGGACCTTCCTGAGCCTTCTGGAGGCCCCAAAAGGGCCTCCCTGCAAACTGGACGTGACTTCCGGGTCTCCAAGAAAGGCCCTCAGAGGCATCAGAAATGATTTCTGGTGACCCGGAAGTCACTTCCGGTTCGCAGGGAGGCCCTTTTGGGGCCTCCAGAAGGCCCGGGAAGGCCCTCGCAGGCCGGTTCAGGGCAGCACCAGTCCTGGGGTAAGTAAGGGAGCCCTGTTCCTTTCCCCCTTACTCCCGGGGGCTATTTTCATATACTGCGGTCCCGCGATATATCGGGACTGCAGTATATGAACCATGAATGGGCGGGGGACCACTGTAGTAATAATTACAGACTGTTAAGTCAATTCTGGTACAGAGTAATGCTTTCCAGCGTTTTCTAGGTGTAGATTATTCAGAAGTGGCATCACATTCTCTTCTTTGCCCTGGGACTGTGCAAACTGCACAAGGCTACACAGGCTGGCTCCTCTCCCAGAGAGTTAACACCACAGTCAAGAAAGCCAGCTCACTTTGAACTATCCAGCCCAAAAACTTGCTCAATTCACTACTTGTATTCCTATAAGCATATGATCATATGCCAAGGAATTACAAGATGCAGCACGTGTTTCATGGCTGTATTTATTTTGCTAAATCAATCATCAAATGTGCCTTTAACTCTTTTACCTTTTCCAGATCTGTTAACCTATCCTGTAATTGTCTTTTCTCGGCCTCCATTTTAGCTAACGCGATCTTCCCATTTTTCACTTCTTCTTCCAAGCTTGATATCCGTCCTAAGGAAATGTTGGAAGAGATCGACAAAGAAAAGTCTATCATCAACATCTGGCACTAGAAGAGCAGCATGGTTTGAACTACAGTTGTACCTTGTATAAAGGAATTAATTCATTAATCCAAATGAAATTCTGTTAAGCAAATTTTCCTTTCTACACATTTCCCATAGGAATGCATTGAAAACAGAATAATCCCTAATCACGACCATTTTTATGTTGTACGGATTCGCACCATAGACGATTCTGTTAAGCAAATTTTCCCTATCTCCGGAATTTTTTATGTTGTACAGCTTTTATATTATAGAAACCGTTTGTTATACGAGGCTCCACTGTACTTTTGGAGAAAGTCACTGTGTTAGTCTGTGCAAGCGTATCAAACGAAAAACAAAATCCAAAAACTGTTACAATGTCTTTCTTCTTTGTTTTGTTTGTTTGTTTCGGTCTGATACATTCTAGGAACAGCAATTTTTAAGGAAGAAATATTTCATACTTTTTTGAAACAATAACTAACAGAAACATCAGCTGTCAGTTCTTATCTGATTACACGTTGATATATTACTACACTATACTCGGCACACTCCTGAAAAATCAATTCAAATAAGAAAGCCATGCCATGCTGGTTATTTCTAATGCCTGAAGTGTCAAGTACAATGATTTTCATACCTTGTAGATCACTGATAATCTCTGAACCGTGAGTTCTATCTCTCCTTTCAGATTCTAGAGCTGACTGCAAATTGAGGAAGTCCTTCTCGAGTTTGAGCTTAATATTTTCCAGGGCACAGTTTTTATCTTGCAGCTCTCTGTTATTCGCTTCCAGCTGCTGAATCTGCTTTGTACTTTCTGTCTGGTTCTTTCTCAACCTGGCTGATGTATCGGACTCGGTGCGCAGCAAAGCGTTGGCTTCATCCAACTATCAAATCACGAAAAGTAAAAACAGGCAGTTACGCAGCGACCAAAAACGAATGCCTCTAAAATGGGACCCTCCCTCACCCAGATTATAATATATCCCTCGGACCATGGGTTTACAGTTTCATCTCAGTATAAAGCTTGCCTGTCTTTGTAGCTGAACAATTTTTTCATTTGATATCTGAGAATTGTGATTCCTCTTTTTCAAATCTTCAAGCTGGTCTTTCAAACTGTTCACTGAAATAAACACAATATATTAATAAATTAATAATTCCATTGTGCATATAAACAAAATAGTGTTTGTTTTTTTACAAACGCTAGGCAGCAAGAAAATCATTTTTCTCATCTTCTTCCCTCCACCCCCTCAGGAAACACACGAAAGATTCTGGTCCACATACCATCATTTTCCAGATTACGTTTTTTATCTGCCTCGTGTTCTGCTTTCCGCTGGTATTCCGCGTTCTTATGCTGAAGCAGGGCTTTCTCTCTTTCTAGCTGCCTTAAGGTCGATTCTAGATTTTTTCTGGAGGTTACCTAGAAAGATGTATAAGGGAGCATAAGATGTGCTTCCCTTTTTAAGGAAAATGGCTGAAGTCTGAGAATATTTTTCTGAAGTTACAAGAAGGAGCCTATCAAATCTAATTAATGCAGCAAGTTAACTAAAAAATGTTTCTCATTTGGTTAGAATAAATAATACCACGTAATGTTCAGCAGATGTCTCCTTGCAAAATTGCAGACAACCACAGAATTTCCAAACAGGAAAGCAGTCACACAATTCTATTTATTAGAAATCTCAAGTATGGATCCCCAAGGTGCCTTGAGCAAACCGAAAGAAATTCCCACACAGGCAAAAAAAGCAGCCTCAGAGCCATTATTATCTATGCCACGGCAACTCCACAGGTCCCTGCCACCCCAAAGGGTCCTCCAATGCTCTGGATCCAACTCCATGGAATGGTCTAGATCAGGGGTTCTCCAACTGTGGGTCCCCAAATGTTCCTGGCCTGCAACTCCCAGAAATCCCTTCCAGCAGAATGAGGGGTAGAGGCTTCTGGGAGTTGCCGTCCAGGAACATCTGAGGACCCTCAGGTGGAGAAACCACTGGTCTACAGGTTTAAAACAACGTGGGTGGTGTCACTATGCCCTGAAGTGCCCCACGTTTAAAATGTGGTTTATATCACACTAAAATTAAAAAACAAAACTCATGTGTCAAGAGTGACCTGAATAAACGATGGGTGACCTGTGAAACGATCTTCTCCGGATCACCTGGAGCTGGATCGTGCTGCTAGATCCACCTCCAAGGCAGCAGAGTATAGAGTGAAGGGTGTATCTACTCTGAGGCATTTTATACTCATAGGCGGGGTAAACGTTCCTACGACAGGGTCAAGGCTGCCAAAGGGCACACACAGAGATGGAGGGATCAGCATGGCACCACCACCTGGGACAGCATGAAAGCGGCCTGCGTGTCTCTTCTGCTCAAGAAGAACGCCTCTCGCAGTCAAATGTCACCAGAAAAAAAAATGACATTTTCAAAACCTAAAGAATATGCGACACTTCTCTACCCCCTCATTTCTTCACCAACACTTCAGTGGCTTTATCGGAAAGAAGCAACCACAAATCTTGCTCACCCATATCAGGACTGGGGACTTAATCATAAATGGAAGATTAGAGGCCTCCCTGCATCGTGAATTTCGCCCTAAGGCCTCAAGCAAAACACCCTCTTTCGGCCCAAAACAACGTTTCCCAGCTTTGTGTGCCCAGATGTTCTTGGACGAGAATGTGCAGAGCTGGTGGGGGAGGTCTTCTGGGAGTCTTTTGTCCATAAGCATGTGGGGACCCAAGGTTGGAATGCAATGGCCTCAGCCAGTGGTGGCGAACCTTCTGCACTCCAGGTGTTTTGGGCCACAACTCCCACTGTCCGTTGTCACTGGCAATACATGCTTGGAAATCTGGGAGTTGTGGTCCAAAACATCTGGAGTGCCAAAGGTTTGCCACCACTGGCTAAGCCAGGCATGTCCAAACTTCGGCCCTCCAGATGTTTTGGACCACAGCTCCTACAGTCCTTTGCCATTGGCAATCTAAGGTTAGAATTCTGGGAGCTGTGGTCCAAAACATCAGGAGGGCTGAAGTTTGGACATGCCTGGACTAAGCCGTCTCAGAACAAGGATGTGATAAAAGGCATGTTTCCTAATTCTACAAAATTCCTTGGAGGGAGAGTGGAAGATAATTACCAGTATGCATGCTCCCTATTTCTGTCAGGTTTATTTATTAGTATCAATAATACTAGGAGTGAGGTTGTTGCAGATCATGAGCCGAATATGAGCCAAAGGTACCATGTGGCTGCAACAAAAGCAAATGCTATTTTAGGTTGCATGGACAGAAGTATTACCACCAACTCCCGTTAAGAACTAGCCCCTCGGTAAAATGTCATCTATCTGCTGTGTCAAGAAGAAGCCACTAAAAATATCTGTCCTTTGGCTGCTCTCAACTGAGCAGAGAATAAATATATAGTCTCTGCCTTTGAAGGTCTGAAATTCTTCAGGCACTGAGAAGCACCTCCATAATGTATGCCATTGGCCTAGAATTTGGCTCCCGTAAACCCCAGGGGGTAAATGAACCCACTTGAAAACCTCCAAACAGAATCTTCCCCTTCTTGTCTAGAAGAAATTAGACAGGCTTTGGTTCCTCATTTACATCTGCAAATTCCACCCAATTTTCCCAACAATTTATCAGTAGTTTTTTTTTTCAAAGGATGGAAACCAATATTAAAGATGACTGAAAAAATTACCCCGCTCCAATTTATTTGAGGTTTTTGCAGAATTCACCCATGAAGAATGAGCCATAATGCCCTGCAAATTTGATCAATTCCCATCAAACAGGAACAAAGCTACAGCTATGAGTTGACTTGGGATTACATAGTACAAGAAATCACAAAACATCTGATTTTTAACACCAGCGGCAAGAGAAGAACTGAGGGGCCATGGTACCGGCATGCCAGTATGAAGGGGAAGAGGTCCGCAAAGTGATTGCCACTGAAGCTCTGTTAAAGCTCCGAGTGACCTTGTGCAGGCGCAGAAGAAACGTGTGTGTGTGTGTGTGTGTGTGTGTGTGTGTTCACAGAAGACCACAAAGAAGAGCCTGATTTTTAACGCCAGACTCAGATTCATGCTTTGTTGAACCTGACCTTCTTTATGGATTGGTCTCTGAACCTTGTGATCCCTGCACACCTCTGGGATTCATCCAGTCTCCTGAAATCTACTTGCTAGTTCACAAATTGGCTATACATAATACAGGACTTGTAAATTTCTCTCATTAATACGGTATTCAAACAATATCACACTTTACCTCCTCATCCAATTCCTTCATTGTCTTTTCTAGGCGATTATTAATTGTCCTGGAGAAGAATTGTAAACAGCGTTGTAAGACAAACAGAGCCATGTGCAAAAAAGGCTAATAACCTGTTTCTCTATTGTAAAAATCTTTCATCTAGAAAAAGTAAAACACTCAAAATTTCACTAGTAGCTGCCAAGTGACACAGACAAGACCAAACCTTTCCCAAACCGGCCCCTTTCTCCCACTGCACCCTGGGTCTGTCCATTACAGGGCGCAGCCTTCAAACAAAAACATTACAAAATATATCAGCATTCTGCTTCTAAATATATACTCACCCAGCCATTAGCCTATAAGGGTATAAATAGGTTGTGACGCAAGCAAAATAAGATGAATCCGAGAGGGGTAAAGCATGCTCACGGGATAATTAATTGAATATTAGTGCTTGCCGTTAAATTTAAAGGATTGAAATGGCTGGCCTGGTTCACAGGGAGGGGACCGGATGTTGATCAGAAAAGCAGACATGGGACTGCCTTCCCTTTCAATGGTCCCCCCCGGCCCGGTGGAGGAGGGATGGGGCAAACACAAGCGTCCATTGAATCCTCCACCCTGCAAATTAAATTAGCCCAAGAAGTACTTGCAACAATGATGTCTGGGCACCATTGTCCATTTGCTCTTCCATCACGCATTGGCTAGAATAAAGCGGATGAAACTGCTCCGTCAGCTGCAGACTTTCATCCTTAGCTTAAATATTCCCATTTTAAATAAATATTTCAAATAAATAAATACAGAGAGAGAGAGAGAGAGAGAGAGAGAGACAGACAGACAGACAGACAGACAGACAGACACACACACAGAGAGAGAGAGAGAGAGAGAGAGACAGAATATTTTTAAAAGGTCTCCTGTCTCCTGTCTTGAGGCTCCTCAGGGCTTCCCTGGGTTGAAAAGGAACATCACAAATTGGAAGGTGCAGAATAGGAACGTTTAAATTAAAGGTCACAGTTCAGGACATCATCAGCTTTTAATAATAATTCTAATTTATGTTGACCATTTTCCAGAGTACTGAGAAGTGGTTTACCATTCCCTTTTGCTGGGGGCACGCTAGAACTTTCTGGCGACAAAGGCTGGGGGCACCGTGAGGACCTCCTAATGTCTGAGCATCAAGAGACCTTAAACCACAAGGGCTACCCAGCCAGCGGGCAGCACTCACATGGACAATATTACACAAGTTTCCACCCATCTCCTAAAAAGTGTTTTTCACCAAGCATAGAGGAAGTGACATCCTACCTCCACTTCTGCTCAACCTCATCTTTGGCTTGTATTTCATTACGAAGCTGATCTTCTAATTTGTTCATTTTTTCCTGGAACTGTGCAAACTAAAAGAAGAACACACACACCCCAGTTTAAATACTTATCAAAATGAGCACATATTGTAAGTTCCTTCACATAAATTAAATACCACTAACCATGTGACCTAAATTAAAAACGATTTCTTTATTATCTCTAACCATCTCCATAGTTTAAAGTAATGCAAATGTAGGTATGAACACAGGCATACATGTTTACAGAAATATCATGAAATATAAACAATTATATAGAACTAATGTCTACATGAATGGTAAGAGTAGATTTAGAGGGGAAACTCAACAGAAATATAATGCAAATTTGTGTTTTTAACCTTCCCAAATACTTTGATTCGCGCATTTCAAAATGATACTTCAAAGAAAGCAAATTTAAAAAATACTACAAGGTGCAACAACAACTTACATTGAAGTTACAAACTTCAGCTGTAAAAGTACATTAGCAAGTTATGAAAACTTGACTGGGCACAACATAGACCTTCATTAAATGTCAAAAATCCCAATGCTATCAATGTTTTTTCACATATTTTTCTCTGTAAAATCAAGTTCTAAACTGTGCATACTCAATTCAGTTGCAACTCAAAGTCTGTTCAATATTGAATAAATCTCTTTTAACATCTCAAGTTAACAAACAAGGGATACTACAAGCAATTCTGGACACCCAAAGCAAGCTGTCACAAGACTGCATACTGCCAAACAACGTCTTCAAATCCCAATACATGAAGCCAACAGGCAACTCACAAAAGTTGCATCAACACTTCCTATGGTTCTCGTGTACTTATTTTCCTATTTAACTAGTAGATACAGACAGCTTAACATTTTCAAGAAGCAACTATTAGCATCATTTACACTACTGAAACATATGTTGGACATGTCACTGCATGCTGACTGGCCCACAATTTAAATTTATTTATTTATTTATTTACCGCCCGTCTTCCGAAGGAACTCCGGGTGGTGAACAACATCAATAAGTCAACAATTAAAAAATAAAAATAATAGTAATAATAATAATCTTACCTCTTCATTGTCCTGTGAAAACAAACAAATCAGAATCAATGTTGTTTTCTTAACAAGTCTTCCCAACCATATTTTCCAACAATCCAAAGCACCTCATTTATCTTGGAATTACAGATTTAACATGGTTACTTCAGATTCTTCCAAGAACCAAAACATAAGCTTTATAATAGCCAACAGTTCCTTTTAATATAGTGGAACTCGTCAGAAGCCGTTCCAGATTTAGGCAATTAATGCAAACTCCCGAAAAACTAACACTTATGTCTCAGTGCAATTATCTCTGATGCATAACAATCGCTTACATGTGCTTGGCACTTATTAAACACAGAGAGAACTTGCCTCATTTTTTCTTGGTTCATTTTTCCTTTCTCCATTGTTCTTGCAGGGTTCCACTTCCTTCAAGCGCTCAGAAAAGTCACTTAGCAACCTGTTGAAAACAACTCAGGTTTTCAAAAACTCCCAACAACTATGCCAATCAACTCATTTTAATCAATTCTCTCAAGACGTAATCCCCACTCGGCTGCTCTCGGAACAAAAGCATTTTTTTCAGTACCAGCTCTTTTCCTCTTCTGTTTCAAATGACCCAATGGCCCTTTGGTTCGGGGTTGGGGGGGGCGCAAGCATGTTTCCCAAATTAACACTAAGTGTTGGAGTTTAAGCATTCCCGTGCATGTACTGAAATATATTAACCAAAAAGAATTCCTCACATATAATTTGTAATCAAATAAACGCCCTGAACGTTCTTTGCACACTTCCCCATCCCTCCCCATCAGAAGGACCTGTTTGTGGAAATTACAAAATATACTGTACAATGAAAACGAATCAAACACAGGTACAAGTGGTACCTTGTATAAAGGAATTAATTCGTCCCAAATGAAATTCTGTTAAGCAAATTTTCCTTTAAACAAATTTCCCGCAGGAATGCATTGAAAATGGAGTAATCCCTAATCGCGATTGTTTTTATGTTGTACGAATTCGCCCCCATAGACGATTCTGTTAAGCAAATTTCCTCTATCTCCGGAATTTTTTATGTTGTACAGATGTTATGTTATACAAACTGGTTGTTATATGAGGGTCCGCTGTGTTTTAATAAAATCATTGATTGTACAAGCAACGATAGCTCTCATGCCCATGCTCACAAGTTATGTCACATACAGGTTTTCTCTAAAGTAGGTAAATCCTATGAAAGGCAACTGGTTTCCAACAAAGGCTTTGGGGACTGGAAAGGTTTCGACGTCTCCTTTATCATCTTCAATGTCATCAAAGTTACTGCTGTCGATATCGCTACTCAGCTCAGGTACAACAGGGGCAGCCGCTGAAAAAGGAGGACATTGAACTCCATGAGGACAACATTCCCACAAACCTCGGGAAACACTCCCTGCCGGCCGCCGCTGCCCTTTTTCGCGGAAAGAGCGTCCTTCCACCTAGGACGCTTCCTGTGTTCTGCATCGCACGAGCGTTGACATTCCCAATTTGGATGGCTTGGAAAATAGCACTTGAGGGTTCTGAGAGCTGCCTGTGTAACAGCCCTGCCTCTCACTCCAAAAAAAAAGTCCTCTCCAGAGAGCTGTGTGTGTGTTATGTCGTTATAGTCATGACCGACTCTTCGTGACCCCATGTCCATGGAGCTGTGTACTGGAGGAGTTTGCCAGTTCCTACTCCAGTGCACCTTATTCCCTGGTGTTCCAAGTTATACCCTGTCAAATCAGGCGAGATCGGATGTGCTTAGAGCATCTCTCGTGACCCCATATCCATGGCGTTTGTCCATGGAGTCTTTCTTGGGAGGAATACTGGAGTTTACTTTCCAGTTCCTACTCCAGGCATCTACAGCGCTGGTATTCCCTGGTGGTCTCCCATCCAAGCACCTGGTATTCCCATCTCTCTCTGTGTGTTATGTCTCCCCGATCCATCCATGTCCATGGAGTTTTCTTGGCAGGACTACTGGAGTGGCTGGCCCACCCAGGCGCCTAGCTCCTGGTATTCCCTGGTGGTCTCCCATCCAATCAGGGGCAGGATCGGATGTGCTTATGGCACCTAGGCAGCTCCAGAGAGCTAGGGGATGCTTTTAAAGAACATGGTGTTTCTGGAAAGAGGGAACGGCCTCAGTAATGGGAAAATACTAGCAAAAGCAGAGCTAAGATGAGAAGTTTGTGTGTTTATTTGCTTATTTTACTTGTTTATTCTATTGTTTATTTAATTTGCATTGTTGTTTGTTTGTTTGTTTGCATTTATGTAAACCACCCAGAGTCCCTTCTGGGAAATTGGTGCAGTATAAAAAAATGCAATAAATAAATAAATAAATAAATAAGTTTTAAGAAGTGTGAGCTCCATTTTTTAAGAATCTGAAGATTCAAATTCAATTTCAATTCAAATAAGTAAGCAGTGGGCCAGGATGCATGATTTTTGTACTGCACATTAGACAAGACCAAAACAACTCTGAAATAAAGGCATTAGAACAAAACTTTCCTCTCCAAACAGAAGAATGGTGAATTGAATCGTCTGTGCTTCAGAAGAATCAATCCGTGTAACTATTTTTCCTCACCAGCATCGGAAGCGTTATTTGAAAAGCCATGGGACTAATCCAGAAGCTGTGCTTCATAAAAAGGAACAAAACTTTTGACTAGCTTGAACTGCTGGATAGCTCGGTGGTTGATAGGTCTCTGGCTGAGAAGCCAGTGGTTGGCAGCTCAATTTTATTTATTTATTTATTTATTTTTATACCGCCCGTCTTCCTGAAAGAACTCTGGGCGGTTAACAAAAGGAATAAGAAAGATCCCATTACAACAATCACTACAAAAAAATAAAAATAAAAATATAAAAAAAAGATTAATGGTCGCCAAATGCCTCCTGAAAAAGCAAGGTTTTAAGAGCTCTTCTGAAGGCGGGCAGGGACTGTGCAAGGCGCAGCTCACTCGGAAAGTGGTTCCAAAGCGAGGGGCCACCAGAGAAGGCACGATTATGGGTGATCGATTTCCGCGCCTCCCTGGGCATGGCCACTCAGAATGAGACCACCTGCAACATTCTAGTGGGCCGGGCCTCAGTTGATCTTTGGATGATATGCTCCGACAGGTATTCAGGTCCCAAGCCGTGGAGGGTTTTGTAAATCAAAGTCAGGACCTTGAACCTTATCCAGAGAGCAACGGGCAACCAGTGCAAATGAGCCAGAACTGGGGTGATACGGTCAAATTTACGCGCACCCACCACCAGTCTGGCCGCTGCGTTCCGTACCCGTTGGAGTCTCCGGACAAGAGTCAAGGGCAGCCCCATGTAGAGAGCGTTGCAGTAATCCATCCTCGAGTTCAAGTCTCCATTGTGTCTCTTGGACTGGACTTGATAACCCACAGAGCCCCTTCCCAGCTCTACAGTTCTCAGATTATTGTGATTCTTATATAATGAGGACATGATGGGTGTTCAGTTCAACCAGAAAAAGTAGCACATATGCTGAAGTATAGAGAAGGCTTCAGCTTTCTACAGGTCCTTCTGCTGTCCCCTCTTACATGGGATAAAGCAGGCCTCATCCACGCCAACACTGATTACATTCCGGCGCCAGGTAAAAACCTTCCTGTTCCAGAAGGTTTTTAATTGATACAATATAGACTGTGGGTCCACTGATGACAATTTTAGGATAATGATTTTAGTGTAAGGCTATTATTATTGCTTGATGAGTTTATTGATATTTTACTTCTATTTTAAATTGTTTTATTCTTTGGATTGTAAGCCGCCCAGAGACCTTTGGGTAGTGGGCGGCATATAAGTTAAATAAATAAATAAATAAATAAATAAATAAATAAATAAATAAATAAATAAATAAATAAATAAATAAGGAGCACGACAGCCAGCACCTCTGTGCCCTGCAGCGTCCCCTGCTCATGCTACAGCCATGACGAGTCCTTCTGTGCAGTTGTCAACACTGCTGATGACATTCTCTCTCTCTCTCTCTCTCTCTCTCTCTCTGTATTTGTGTGTGTGTGTCTTTTTAGAAAAATGTTCACATACTCCAGAGGCTACAAACACAGGCTTGGTTAAACACCTAGTCATCTTTGGAATCACTCGCTACAGCCACCCCTCAGTTCCTCACCCGCTACCTCAAGTTCTCTGCCCCCTGCAGAGAATAAAATGGGTGCTTTTACTTCAATCTTGCACCAAAAGCAGGATAAAACCACATAACCTCACTCTACCTCTGAAGGTAAAAGGGATACGTGTTAGGTGTAAATAAAGTCACTGAGAGCATCATTCTGTACATAAATCACTTATGGGCTACAGTAGTGCATGAACCTAAACATATATGTACACACATATGTGTATTAAACCAACAAAGTAGGAAACGAAAATGTTTATTTTAGGGGCATATGGCCCAGTCTCACTCCTTGCACACACACACACACACACACACACACACACACACACACACACACACACACACACACACACACACACACACACACACACACACACACACACACACACACACACACACCCTGAACACAAATATTACTATCAAACTCACTTAAGACAGCCTGCTCTTTAATTCATGCAAACCACAATTCGTTTTTCAAAAGCAAATGAAAGCAATTTTTTGTAGTGAAAAAGTACTTACTGTCTCGAATGTTATCCCAATCCCACTGATCATTTTTAAAGAACGGATGATATTTAATTTCTTCGACACCATTCCTTCCAAGACGCACCTCCCTAAACATAGCAAGTGAACCAAATTTTATATTAAGACAGATTGCTTTCTATTCTTAAACACTGCATTCTCACATTCTGTTTTAAGTGCTAAAAATGCCAGGATGCTGAAGAGGTGCCATCCATCACAGCAGTTTTTTACATTAACAGTTTAACTGGCATCCTCCCATCGAGTGTCTCTTCTTCGCACTCTCATCCAGAGAGAACAAAATGGCTGGAAATCCACCTCTACCATGTGTGAGCAAAATGCACTTCAAGCTGGACTGTGCGCAGAGAAGGAAAAACGCTTCTTAAAAAATGCAAACCTACCGAGTCTGCCAAGCCACAGTGCAAACATTTAGATGCAAGTGACGGAAGACCTGGCTTCCAAACACAGAGTGGTTATTCAAGCCCCTCCCAAAGTAAATACTTCAAAAATTGTGCCATTTACCTCTAATTCAAAAATACTCATACACATAGGCATTCTTCCTTAGCCGTGTATAAAGAAACCACTATGTAAGCGGCAAGCTCACTTCTTTTCTGAACAGCTCTGTTTGGCTTTCCTAAAAGATCTCACAAAAATATACTTGTGTATGAAAACTAGTAAGTGATAGACATGGCAGATACCTATCCCTTGCCACTTCAGACATTTCAGTGACCATGGTGTTAAAAGATGGACGGTTTTAAAAAAAGCCACAGGGCACAATAAATTCTGATATAAAAGGGCAGGAGGAGAGGTGAAAATCAAACTACTCTACTCTCATATAACTCAAAACTCTCCTCCCCCCCCGCCTTTTTGTCACTTTTGGCAAACTTTGTTTGCGCTTATTTCCTGCAGGCTCCTAATAATGCAAGCTGGATGATTAGGGAGAAGAGGGAAACCAAGAGGAAACACCACCACCACCGCAGCAGCAGCAGAAAGAAGAATTTCTAACCTTCCCCTCCCTGAATTCATTGGTCCTTAGCACTGAGTTTTGATTTTTATGTGTGTGTGTGTGTTGCGTCGTTACAGCCATGACCAACTCTTCGTGACCCCATGTCCATGGAGTTTTCTTGGCATGAATACTGGAGTGGTTTGCCAGTTCCTACTCCAGGCGCCTCCAGCACCTGGTATTCCCTGGTGGTCTCCCATCCAAGGACTAACCAGGGCCGACCCTGCTTAGCTTCCGAAATCAGGCGAGATCGGATGTGCTCTTAGGGCATCTAGGCAGCTTTTGATTTTTATATCCTGTCTTTATTTCCAAGGTATTCAAAGCTATGGGACTCTCCTCCTTAATTTATCTTCCTTCACAACTCTGTGGGAGAAATAATGCTGACAAATCATGACCGGCCCTGAATACGAAGGCCCAGTGGGAATTTGAACCCAGGTCTCCTAAGCTGTGTTCCAACCACCACCACCACCACCACCACCACCACCTCCTCCTCCTCCTCCTCCTCCTCCTCATAATAATAATAATAATAATAATAATAATAATAATAATAATAATAATAATAATAATAATAATAATAATAATAATAATAAATTGCACTGACTTTCTGGCCTAGCTAACAACTGACAGATCTGACTGACACTGAGAAACAGAGGCTTGAGAAATTATGGCCTCTCCTGTCCAAGCTCCATAAGAAGTTTGGAAAGCAGAGATGGGTCCCTGAGTATATTTGATTGTCTTCCCGAAACACTTCAGCCCCAACATGCTGAGCCCTTCTCTCAGCCCGATCTAGAAGTCCCAAGAAGCAAATGGCTTGGGAAGCAATGGAGGGCAGTTGACTGTGGAAGCTGGGGCCAGCAGCTCAAAGCCATTGGGTGAACTGTCCTCCATACTGCGCTCCTGCCTACCTCTAAATAAATAGGCACAGGTAAGGAAGAGAGCCCTTTCCTCTCTCGAGGGAAAAAGCTGAGATCCCCTCATGGTGCAGTGTTAAATGCCTGTCCTGCAGGTAAAACTGTGCTCACGCCCTGCTGGGGTTCAATCCCAGGTAGCCGGCTCATGGCTGACTCAGCCTTCCATCCTTCCAAGGTCGGTAAAATGAGTACCCAGCTTGCTGGGATATATATATATATATGGGAAGGGGGGGAATAGAAGAGCGACATAACCAGGGTGCAAGAAAGAGTTTCCCAGTGTAATCCTTCATGCATTGTATGTGTGGATGTGTTACGCAATCGTTTACTGAGGTCACACAAGGTTTAGAATTTAAATGAAGCTGCACTTAAAAAGATGTGCTGGCTACCAAATAGGCCTGCAGGGCCCTCCTTGAGATTACTCAAGTTGCATCACAACTCAAGCTCCAATTTACAGAAATTTGTGTAAAAATTTCTTCCACTCAAATTTCTTCCACTCAACAGTTTGCTAGGAAAGTAGATCTTGGTCACTGGGTTCTATAGAGAGGCCTCCGGACATTGCATTTAGGAGGACAGTTGAAGGAAAGAGGTCTATTTTATTGAGAGAGAAAGAAAACTATGTTTACATGCCTGTCTGTTAAAAAGGCACAGATAAGGTCCTTTGCCTGTTTTGAGATTTCCACATCTTCTGGGAAATGTAATGAGTTCTTGTGATCCATTATTTTACTGTACGTTCCAACCAATGAATCAGCATAAAATGGAGTATCTCCTAAAATTCAAAAAACATGAACATTAATTAATGCAAGATCAAATACTAGAACTGAAGTCAGATAACTAAATACAACTTAAGACAATACACCAAACATTCTTGCAGCAAGGGCTTAAAGCAAACAAAAAGATTTATGGGCAAACCGTACAGAAATCACAACCCGGGACACTCTTTCCTTTCTAGTCTACAGTAACGGGGAACAAAGTAGAAGCCTTTTCATCTCTTTAAGAAACGAGATGTTCCTCACTATAAACACACAGGAAAATCCTGATTGATTTCAAAGAATGGTTAATTGGAACATGCCAGAATATCAAATTATCAATGATTCTGGCTTGTTTCTTAAGCATATCTTCACAAATGTATCATCAAAGGCTTTCACAGCCAGATCTGATAGCTGTTTTGAGTTTTTCATGTTCTGGAAGTTTTTCTTCCTGACCTTTTGCCAGAATCTGTGGCCAGCATCTTCAGAAGGCTTCATAAGCTCTTTACCCTCTGAAAATGCCAGGGCCCAAGTCTGGTGAAACGTTGGGAAGAAAAACTTCCAGACCACGGCCAAACAGCCTGAAAAACTCACAACAGATATCTTCCCAAAGTTTGGATGAAACTCTTATCCAGTCTGGAAACAGAAGTACCCTACTTTAAGCTGGGGGAGGGAGAGAGAAAAGGGGCAAAATGCCTAAAGCATATACTAGGATTATTCATTTAAGGCCAAACCCTAATTGAATCTATGTCAAAACGGCAATAACTATGGATGGAGCCCCGGGGTTTGGATGCACTGATGGAAGTGCTTCCATAAGCAAGTCCTCAAGACCTCTTCTACAAAATCACCTAAGCCAGGCTTGGGGGTGGCATGACAGGATGTAGGGCAGGCATGTCCGAACTTCGGCCCTCCAGATGTTTTGGATCCCCCAACTCCCAGAATTCCAAGCCTGTATTTCCAATGGCAAAGGACTGTGGGAGTTGTGGTCCAAAACATCTGGAGGGCCAAAGTTTGGACATGCCTGATGTAAGGGATAAAAGAAGAAACTCCCAAACACTGGAAGATACTGGACAGCAGAACTGGCTCTATCCAAAGATCTACATGTATCGCTTTCACAACTCTACAGACCCGAACACTGGATGTTTCATGTCCACTAGTCCAGCACCTGCACAACCCTGTCAGCCATATCTCATGGTTCTCTTCAATTAGAGTGGGATCTATTAATACCAGAATTTGGAGACGAACAGTTCTCCTGAAGAGAAAATGGCTTCGGAACAGGCACTTTGCTACAAGGAGGCTTTGACACCCAAGAAAAGGCACAAATGTGCCAAAGGTAGAATTTAGCCACTAGCATGAATAGTGAGGCTTCACCAGCATCAGCCAGCGTCCTCCAGGACATGTTACAACCTGGAAGATGAGTGAGTGACCATACTATTGATGAGTGAGGAACAGGCTCCTCTTGTTTCAATGTCCCTTCAACAGTTACAAAGCAGGAGTGTTGAGGAAAGGGCAGTTTGCGCTCCTTGCAGCAACTTTTCATGCATTCATAGGGAGAACTGCTTCAAATTATGAGAACCCAGGCTTTGGTATAAAATCTTAACATTCAAGATTCATTATGGGACTAACGCTCACCCAATCATGTTCTCTGACTACATGGCTGCCTTTGGAGTTATTCAAAGGTACCCGAACTGTGGTTCTAAACCAATGCACAACCATTTGAGACCCGCTACTTACCGACTAGCATCTCAAAAAGAAAAACGCCTACAGACCACCAGTCACATTCCCGTCCATAATAACCATCACCGCCTTGTGATTTTAATACCTCGGGGGAGATGTAGTCTGGTGTCCCAACAGCTGTGTCACAACGCACCATCCCCGTCTATAAAGCCACATAAAGGAGAGCAATTAAAAAGTTACAGCAATCAGTACTAATTATGTTAGCATTCTAAGTCTATTTCAAAAATATTGTGACGCACTAAGTAGTTATGAATTGAAGCCCACACGTCCGTCTCTTAGATCAGTGTTGTTGCACCGACACAATTTATTCATACGCCGTATGCTTATAAAGAAACCTTCTTAAGGGAACTGAAGGGGTTAATTTTTTCAGCCAGACAAAATAAACAAAAGCTGAGAATGTATGCTATGTCCGATTTGCGGCCCACTGAATCTACTGGAAACGTTTGCAATAAATTGCAAAGAAAGATTTGGACCTGGGCCTAAAATAGCAAAAGACAATATATAGGCACACCCCTGTCCAGATTAACTGATCCAAACTGTGGTTGCTTTTTCTATACTCCCATGAAACAGATTATACAAGCAAACAAACCAAAAGGATGAATTAAATACAGAACCAAAAGTGTGAACTTCTGTATCCTTCAATTTGTCATTGTCTCTGTTAAATGTGATGGCAATGCAGTGGCTAAGAGTTGGGGCTGTGCGCCCCAAGTCTCTGGTTCAATTCTCAACACTACCATCAAAGCAATGTCAGTAGAGTATCAACCGTCAAGTTGCTATTTCTCAACTTCAGCCTTGAATCTGCAATATATCAGCAATGCAACATTTTTAAAGGGTTAATAATAATGTCCCATGTTCACATGCACACAGCAACAATGACAGAAGCTGCCACAGCAAACTGACAAGGTGCAGTTGTCACACCCTTCACTGAACAACTCAGTCACACAACTATATATAATAAGCTCAACAGATCACTATGATAGCTTCCATATTTGGAGTTCCACAGATATAAATAATGAACCGGATACTGGTCACGACCCTTAAATAACAGATCAGAACTTGTGCAGCAAGTCCGTAGTAAGGTATAACAATCAAGTAATACTGTACTCCTTGCTTCCACATTATAGTTCAGATGTTATGCTAATACACAGCTTAGCAATTTACAAGCAAGTCTCTTCAAGACATGGCCTCAAGGGCTTGTCTCCTTCCCAACACAGAGTGGGAAGAGAGTAAACATTTAAACTAATCACAATCTGTTTTAGGAACAAATGAGAAACTGCTATCAACTTAACTAATGATTTATTGGAAAAAGCTAATATGCAAACTTATCATGGTCTGATGTGGGCTTGTTCAAATAACCATAGTTTAATCACAGGATTTATCAATATGCAGTGGCTGACCATTAAGGCAGGGAGCCTCTGCCAGTCTCCGAATCACACCGCACTTATCTTGAGTGCAACTACAAGGAGAAAACTGGAACAACAGGCTTCCACTTTCAACCAACCAGTTTGCTCTTTTGTCAGAATCCAGGAAAATGTGGTTAGTGTAAACCATGGTATACTGAAAAAAGTAAATTTCAAATGGTGATTTAATCATGATTTACTAAATCAGGGAAGCTTCAAACCTTTTGTTTCAAAGTGTAATAGTTCAGAGTGCCAAGATTACCATGAAAAGCGGAGCAAAGCCAGGTTTTGGAACAAATGCAAGGGTGGCAACACCCAACTTGACACTTCAGCAAAGGACTGGATGACATCATGACTAGGACCATGCAAGGTGACCTCTGATAAAGTGGGTTGCAGTCCACAAAGCTTATGCAAATAAAATTTGTTAAACTTTAAAATGCCAAAACACTCTTGGTTGTGTCCACTGCAACAGACTAAGATGGTCATTTCAAAACTGGAGTTGTGGTCAAATGTGGTGGCTGCATTTTTGGAGCGGGTGAACGCTTGAACTGTGCTGCCATCGAAGCACATGGACTAAGGATACGAATACTGAAAGTATACATGACACTATAAAAATAATGAACAGTGACCTGACTTCTACTGCTTATAGGCACAGTTGTGACAGCACAAACTAGAGCAGGTAATTTCTGCTAATTAAGAAACTCATGTTTGCATTCCTCATCACGCCCCAGTTGCAGGACTTGGTGAGTGCTCAAGAATGCAAGCATCAATTCTTAACTAGTGGCTATTCACTGCTATGATTCACATTATAGAATCATAGAATCATAGAGTTGGAAGAGACCTCAAGGGCCATCTAGTCCAACCCCCTACCTTGCAGGGACCCCCATCACAATATTTCCGACAGATGGCCATCCAGCCTCTGCTTAAAGACTTCCAAAGAAGGAGACTCCACCACCCTCCGTGGCAGCATATTCCACTGCCGAACAGCTCTAACTGTCATGAAGTTCTTCCTAATGTTCAAATAGAATCTCTTTTCCTCTAGTTTGAAAACATTGCCCTGAGTCCTAGTCTCTGAAGCCATGGAAAACAAACCTGTTCCCTCTTCAATATGACATCCTTTCAAATATTTAAACATAGTGATCATATCCCCTGTCTGTCTTCTTTTTGAAAGGCTAAACATTCCCAGTTCCCTAAGCCGTTCCTCATAAGACATTTCCTCCAGACCCTCAACCATCCTGGTCGCCCTCCTCTGCACCCGCTCGAGGTTGTCAACATCCTTTTTAAATTGAGGCGCACAGAACTGGACACAGTACTCCAGGTGCGGTCTGACAAGAGCAGAATAGAGTGGTACTATCACTTCCCTTGATCTAGACACTATGGTTCTGTTGATACAACCAAGAATCGAACTGGCTTTCCTGGCCGCCGCATCACACTGCTGACTCATGTTCAATTTGTGGTCCACCAAGACTCCCACATTGCCATATTTACCCCCCTTATGTGAGCACCAGAATTCTGGCCATCAAGAAGTTTGCTTGAGGCAGAACATCAAGTGCATTAGTTCCAGTTGTGAAAGTCTCTTTTTCCAGAAAAGTACAATCATCTAGAGGTGTTCCCAATTTGTGTCTAATTCTACAGGGGGTGGGGTGGGGTGGGAGCTGGATTGATTTTTAAATAGTTTTCTTATAAAATACATGTAAGGAATTAGCATTACACTATCACTATCCTTGGAAAAGTCCCTGATGTTGGGAAAAATTGAAGGCAAAAGGAAAAGAGGACGGCAGAGAATGAGATGGTTGGACGGTGTCATCGATGCAACCAATATGAATTTGACCGAACTCCAGGAGGCAGTGGAGGACAGGAGGGCCTGGTGCGCTCTAGACCATGGGGTCGTGAAGAGTCGGGCACAACTGAGCGACTGAACATCACTGTGTAATAAAATTTCTCATATTTAATTCAAGAAAATCAAGACCTGATTTTAGAAGTCCATTCATGGATCCAAACCTCTACCCCAAAAACAACTTGGACTTGGTGAGTGGCTGAGGTCTTAGTTAGTAACTGAGTTATTTTTTGAGGATGTCGCTTGTAAGACAAATTTAGGGCAACCACTGAGATGGGAATAGAGATGTGAACGCCCAGAAAAAAAATGGAAAAATTTAGGGGGGGGAGCATTCCCCCCCCATTTTTTTCCTGAAGCCTTTTTTTTTTTTTTGGAAAAATTGGAAATACTGAAAAAAGAAAAAGAAAGAATGATTATGGAACATTTTATTTTAACATGATGAACACAATATTTTAAGACAGGAAGTTCAAATATTTTACAAATCATTTCTAAAAAATGTTTGGTTTCTTCTGTCATCTTCACTAGGCCTCAAAGCACTGGAAGAAAATACAGAACAACAAAAAGAACCTGAAAGTACAGTATATACTTAACTTAATTAATTAATTAAACAATTTATTTTTATAAACTAATGTAGCTAAATGATTTGATTTTCTGGAATCAGCTAAATGTAAACTCTTACCTTTTTAGATTAAGTTAATTAATTAATCTAAAAAAGTAAGAGTTTACATTTAGCTGATTCCAGAAAATCAAATCATTTAGCTACATTAGTTTATAAAAATAAATTGTTTGTAATAATTGTTTGGATACACTGTATTTTAATATGCTAGCTGTGATAATTTTATGCCAAGTCAAATTGTCCATAGTCATATTTTATGTTCCTAAAGTAACAGCATAACTTGCAAGCTGTAAAAGGGGGGGAGGGAGTGCTAATATAGCATTTCCCCCCATTTCCCCAGAAATTTCCATTTTTTTCCGGAGGGGGGGTGTAGGGAAGAAAAGTCCCCCCCCCCGAGATTCGAAATTTCTGGAAATTTTACATCTCTAGACGGGAGGCCCCCCCACAAAACTTCCACCTATTATATCCCCTTCCACGTTGAACAGCAATTCGGCAGGGAAAGGAGCAGTGTAATTTACACAAGGGTGGAATATCTGGACAGCTACAACCATACTCTCTCCATCTTCCCATAACGCCACCTGGTTATATGAAGGGGGAAAACTATTGTCCAGGGAAGGATTTCAGGTAGAGCATTACCTGGTGGCTCTCTGCGGTCAGCTATCCTGGTGGCCTCCCCTCCCTCCCTCCGTATCTTTGGCAAAATGTGTCCCCTTGGCAGGAAACTGAAGGGGTGGTGGGGGTTGCCTGCATCGGCTGGAGACAAAGGGCTGGCTATATTTTTTTCCATTAGGTCAATGAGTCTATACAGTTGACTGATCACAGATTCAGCTACACAATACGGGGTGGCAGAAGACAAGAGAAAGCCAGGCTGGGTCCAAGAATAAGAGAAGAAATGCCCGGAGATCTAGGTCATCTGATACGGAGCCTAATTACCAGGTCAGTTAGAAGGAAGAACCTAGATTTGCTTTCATTCAGAAGAAACAGATGACTATTCTCAAGATTTGCTTGAACCATTTATGAAAACCCTGCTGCTGCTGCTGCTGCTACTACTAATAAATAAATAAATAAATAAATAAATAAATGTAATGATTATTTTTCTCCTTCTAATAAAGTACAACAGCATTTCTAGTGGTATATAACCACCAAATCAGTAATTTTTCTGATATAACTGTAAAACTAATCTAAAAATCTGGTTGTAAATATTAAGATTAAAACAACTCCAGCAAAAATGAGCCTTTATATAGAAAATCATGATTTAAATCGAGCCTTATTGACTAGTGATTTAAATCATGATTTAAATCAGGTGTGTCCAGTTTTGGACCACAACTCTCACAGTCCTTTGCCATTGGAAATACAGGCTTGGAATTCTGGGAGTTGTGGTCCAAAACATCAGGAGGGCCGAAGTTTGGACATGCCTGATTTAAATCAAACCTACCCTGCTTAAAGAGTGACTCAGTTTGTGAGAATATACAGTATTTGTAGCCATCTGTTTACATTCTGCCTTTTCAAAAACTACACACTGCCTTTTATGAGAAAGCTATTAGATATTAAGACCAGGATCCAATGGTGTAATCCTACTGGATCCCACAACTATATTCAGAATTTGCAGCCCCCACTGATGCTTTTAGGCGCTCACCAAGCACCATGAAAACCTGTAATAATAATAATAATAATAATAATAATAATAATAATAATAATAATAATAATAATAATAATAATAATAATAATAATAATAATTTATTGTCATTGTGTGTATATACACAGTATATACATACAACGAAATTCAGACACCCAGAGACCAGATTCAACACACACCACACACACAAATCTCCAAACACTCTCTCACACATTTTAAAAAAACCCTTCAACACACACACATAAGAATCCCCGAACACTCCCCCACCCACCCACCCCCCAAAAGAACACAAGCATCTACACAACAGGCTGGGTAATCCTGTCCAAGTGCTCACTGCTGGTGGTTCTTGAGTTCATTATTAAGTGCAATTATAGCTCTGAGATAAAAACTGTTCAGAAGACATGAGGTCCGAGTTTTAATTGTTCTGTATCTTCTGCCAGAAGGCAACAGTTCAAAGAAATTGTGAGCAGGATGAGTAGAGTCCCTCAGAATGTTGTGTAACTTCCTCAAACAGCGAGATGTGAAGATGTCATCCAGGGTTGGTAGCTGGAGCCCGGTAACATTCTGGGCAATTTTAACTATTCTCTGTAGAGCTTTTTTGTCCACTACAGAGCTGCTCCCATACCATGATAGCATGCCATAAGTTAGGACACTCTCAATGGTGCTGTGATAGCAAGACAGAAGTAGATGCTGAGATAAATTCATCTTCCTGAGCATTCTCAGGAAATACAGCCTCTTCTGTGCCTTCTTCACAACCATATTGGTGTTTGCAGTCCATGAGAGGTCCTCTGAGATGTAAGTGCCCTGATATTTAAAGCTACCAACCCTCTCCACCTCCTCACCATTTAGGTACAATGGTAAATCTACATCTTTCTTCCTCCTAAAATCAATTATAAGTTCTTTAGTTTTTTTGGTGTTAAGTGTAAGATTATTTTCTTTACACCACTGAGTCAACCCTTGTACTTCTTTCCTATAAGCAGACTCATCGTTCTTACGAATGAGCCCCACCACTGCTGTATCATCTGCAAATTTGATGATTGTGTTGGAGTTATACAGTGGGATGCAATCATGTGTGTACAAGGAGTAGAGGAAGGGGCTTAGCACACAACCCTGAGGAGCTCCTGTACTTAATACAAGAGTGGAAGAATGGTGGGATTCCATCCTTACTGACTGTGGCCTATCAGTCAGAAAATTCAGAATTTGCAGTCCCCACTGATGCTTTTAGGCGCTCACCAAGCACCATGAAAACCTATAAAACCTTCTAGAGCAGGTTCTAAATACCGAAGTACACTTGGATTTGGGCCTGCACTTGCATTATCGCGTGTTTCAATTACTTTGCCACCCTGGGCAGAACTTTGTTGCTGCATCCTCTGAAAGAGCAATGCGTTTGTCCCAGTCACTGGAACTTTCCCAACCTTCCACAAAGAGGGATTCGGTACCTCCTTGAATAAAGTGCAAACACTGACCATTCAAACAAGCTGATCTCTGGCTTGTACAAATACACCCAAATTGCGAGAATGGCTCTGACTCTGGAGCATAAAACGTCATGGTTCCAAACAGCCGCCTTCTCCTTATATTTATAAATGTAGTAAACCTGATGTATTTCCACCCTTTCTTTTTCTGTTTTATTTCCAAGATGTATTTAAAAATGGTTTTAACTCCAAGTTTTATTTTAAAAACGGTCGAGTTCTCAAACTACAGTTTCAGTAGGAACGGGCTGGTGAACTGGTTGAATTGAAGGTTACCTTGATAATACATGTAAATCTATCTCTGCCGCAGGAAAAAAAAGAACAAGATGCAGATTTAAACGAGCTTTACTTCTGTAGGTTCATGCTAAAATTTACTTCTGTAGGTTCATGCTATATTAAAAGAACGACTATGCTGGAGCAGCGATCCTGCACAACAGACACTCGGGAATGGACTGAAGTTATCATCGCTGGCACAACGCACAGATCCAAACGCAAAACAATTACTTAATTCCCATGGCAAAACAAAAAACAAAGCAAAAATAAACACAAGAACTGTGGAATCAAGGTGAGCTTTCGTAGATCATAGTTCACTTACTCGGATACAAATCTCCACCTGGTTTCAAAGGACACTCCCCTTCCATACTACAAAATCCATTGTGTTACAAACATTAACATGATTTGTGGAGAGAACAATGCATATTTAAGTGCATGCAAGCATTCAATCACTTGCCCCTATTAAAATAATCTCTTTTTTCATAACTATTGGCTTGAAATATGCTTTTAAGCATTTTGAATAAATTAACAGGTACATCAGTTACAAAGCACTGTAATATTCCAATACACTTACATGCATTTTCTGCATAGAATAGGGTCAACATTTGCAACAAAAATATTTGTCTGAACACCCCTGCCGTTGGCAAAACTTATCAAAAGAGTAAGGGAAAATTACGGCTTGAGGCGTGCTACAGCATATTCCTGATGATACTTGTAAATCAAATGACACTTGCAATCAGCAAGCAGATTACCAAACTATTTCCATATGTAGAACAGCAACTATTCAAAATGGGAATGGCCATTTTACCCTGTTAAGTGTATAGAATCATACTTGACTGGCTACAATCAGAACACAGTATAGTATGAAAGTACTGCAATGTATTTTAGAGTAACTGCAGTTACATAATGAAAGACTGCTTTTATCCCACAGTAGTTCCATCAGAATGATGGAGTCAACCATTAATAGCTTATTGCTGATTTATTTGATCTATTTTTAAACTAAATTATCTGAAGACCACTAGGGGATGCTATGAGTTTGCTTATAAAATAACAAATACACCCAATTTGTTGTTTTCCTTAACAATAATTAATGCAAAACAGAATCATCCTTTATCCTGTGACCTTATCTTCCATTCTGCCAGATGAAGATTCCCCATTACTGATGAACTTTCACTCATCATTAATAGCAGCAGCAGCTTAATTCAATCCTTTGCCAGTATAAAACCAATAATACTTAACCTAATGAACATTTCTGTCCAATTAACAGGTGGGATTCTCACTTTTAGCTTTTCCTGAACTTAGAATAATGAAGTAGCACAGGCCCTACAGTTATAGAAGGTCAACGTTTCCTGCAGTCCTGCTCCATGTTAGAATTCCACCTGGACTTAAACTTCTTGTAACCTCTTTAGACCGGCTAGCCTCCTTCCTCTGTGTTATTTTAGGGATTTACTTGTAAAAATCATTCACTGCAGACAACTCCTAAAGCAACTGGAGGAAGAGGAGGAAGAGGGACGAGGAAAAATATTTTTGCTACCTGCAAAGTTAGAATATTCATGATCACGTCCGATTTCTAATAGTCGAAGAACAACAATGAGAAAAAGGCAATGATCACCCGGAGACTAAAACCAGATTAAACAACCAGGAAGCAGGTGGTGGTGGGGTGGAGGAACTACAGTGGGCCCTTGTATAACAAATGGTTTGTATAACATAAAATCTGCACAACATAAAAAATTCTGGAGATAGGGGAAATTTGCTTAACAGAATTGCCTATGGGGCAAATCTGTACAACATAAAAATGGTCGCGATTAGGGATTACTCTGTTTTCAATGCATTCCTGTGGGAAACCTGTATAAAGGAAAATTTGCTTAACAGATACATCAGCAAGGTGTTGAACCACAGAAAATTTGCTTAAAAGTGAGCCCCCTGGTGCAGTAGTTAAATGCCTGTACTGCAGGTAAAACTGTGCTCACAACCTGGGGTTCAATCCCAGGTAGAAGGCTCAAGGTTCACTCAGCCTTCCATACTTCTGAGGTTGGTAAAACGAGTACCCAGCTGGCTAGGGGTGCAATGTGTAGCCTGCATAATTAAACTGTAAACCGCCCAGAGACTACTTGAAGTGGTATGGGGCGGTATATAAGCAGAACACTTTTGCTTTTTTTTTAAACATAATTTCATTTGGAATGAATTAATTATACAAGGCACCACTGTACTACCTCTACTTGTAGCAATCCTTGTTATCCTTGCAGCACTTAGATAAGAAATATTAATTAAGGCAATGTTGCATACTGTAGCAAAGGCTGAGCCATTGGTATTTGCATGACAGTGAGTTTATGGCAAAGGTGAGAAATGAACTGGAGACTTCCACAGCAAATTAGCTTCGCCACCATACTTGAGTCATCATTAAATACGATACAGTTCAAATACTCTCCCCACCCCACCCCCCAGCAGGTAAATAAAACGTTGTTGGAAGTTCTCTACATTGTCCGTGCTGTTTTAAGAGCACACAGAATGAATCCGGTACTTACTTCATCCATTTTCATACAAGTACCAAAATCCGCCAGCTTCAGGTGCCCATGCTTGTCCAGCAGCATGTTGTCGGGTTTCACATCCCTGTGTATCATGCCCATGGAATGAATCGCATCGAGAGCAAGGACCACTTCAGCGGTGTAAAACTTGGCCCACTTTTCAGGCACATCATAGTTGCTCATAAGGTTGACAAGATCTCCACCTGGCATGTATTCCATCACCATGTAGAGGTATCGATCATCTTGAAAGGCACTAAAAAGCTGGACCCAAAAAAAGACCACAACGCAAATTAAACCTCATATTTCCTCCCCGATGGAGCCTCTGTAGATTGTGAAGCGCCTGAACATACTTTTTCGGCATCTGCCTTTCACTAATGATTCTGGAATGATACAAGGAATAATTACAGGTCTTGATGAGCTCCGGTTTGGTTTATCAACTGAGATCAAAAGAGATGGGTTCAGCAGTTTGGGGCGGTTTGTTTACCGGTCCCCACATGATTTGATGCCCCACCCCCTTCCACAGCAGGCATGCACTTGGAGGCAGTGCCCTGGCTTCCCTGCCCCACTTCCTCCAGGTGCTGGAAGTGGCAGGGTGCTGAACCACAGATCACCTGTGTGGCTGGTAAACGAACCAACAAGCATGGTTCATTTGGTCATGATAATGGACCAAAGCATGGAACTGGCAGTTGATGCCCATCACTATTTACCAATCATTCTGCCAAAATATTTTTTCTCTTTCTTTCTTTCTTTCTCTCTTTCTTTCTTTCTTTCTTTCTTTCTTTCTTTCTTTCACTTTACATAAAAGGGAACACCTCTTTTGGGTTCTCCATTTGTGTTTCATGGAACTTCAAAAGAACTTTTAAAAACTATTCCAGAAAAGCAGAGGCAAGACAAAAGAGAATCAGTCTACTCCAAAAGCAGGCAACAATACATGAGAAAAACATAATCAGACAAAGAAATACTGCGCATCGTTCACTGCCAACCAACTCAGAAAGCAGTAAAATATCTTCCTCCTATAAAAACAAAAAAAATAAAGAGAGAAAGCAACCCTTGGGGAAAATGGCAAGCGAGATATTCAAAAGGTAATCCCAAAGGTGTAAAATTAATCCAAAGAAATGGGCAGGGAGAAATCCCCCTTCAAACCAAGGAAAAAGAGAGGAAAGAAAAGGGTTCAGGAAGAGGATATTGTAGGCCAGATGTTTTGGACCACAACTCCCAGAATTCCAAGCCTGTATTGCCAATGACAAAGGACTGTGGGATTTGTGGTCCAAAACATCTGGCGTGCTGAAGGTTCACCACCACTGTTGTAGGCAGAGAGCAATCCAAGATAAAGGCCACCACCAGGTTCAACACACAGTAATCCCTCCCACACGGAACAACGGAAGCAAAAAGCCCCCTAACTGGTTTCCACCAGAACCTTTTGCAAAGTCAAAATTCACATTTCTCCCAGATGTTCTGACTGGCTACTGACAGCCCTTGTGGCCATTAATGGATTAAGAAAAAAATCAAATCATTTGACAAATGAAGGGTAATTAAAGACACCAACATCTTGACAACTCTGACACTCACACAAAAAATTCTACATAGGTGTACATTTCCTTTAACACTAGGACCCATATTAACTAATGTCTTGTCCCTGCTTCCTTTCCTCAGTGGCAACCAATATTTGATAAATATTTGCTTTCACAGAAGTAAAAAACATGGTATACTAATGGATGTATCAAGCAGTTACCATATATACTTGAGTATAAGCCAACTTTTTCAGCCCTTATTTTTGGCTGGGGAAAAAAATTCCCTTGGCTTATACTCAAGTCAATAAGTTTCCCATTTTGGGGGGGTTAAAATTAGGTGCTCACACAGCTTGGGGAGGGTGGCAAAGGGATAGCGGTGCTTCCGTTTCTCATATGATTATAATTAGAAGGTTTTTTTCCAAGGGGCACCCCTTTTGGAGCTTCATAACTCAGCCCCCTAACCCCCAAATGTTTCCAAATTTCAAGAGCTTCCATAAAATCACTTTCTTAAGATACCTCTGCTGCCTTCTCCAAGCAATTTTAGGGAACCCCCTGAAATCTAGAAAGATTTAAGGGTAAGGGGACTTAGTTATGAAGCTCTAAAGGGGCTGGTGGTAGTATTGGCAACTGTGCAGGGACTGTGGAGGCAATCAGGGAGTTTGCTGTATGGCAGGTGTGTCCAAACTTTGGCCCTCCTGATGTTTTGGACCACAACTCCCAGAATTTTAAGCTTAGATTGCAAATGGCAAAGGACTGTGGGAGTTGTGGTCCAAAACATCTGGAGGGCTGAAGTTTGGACATGCCTGCTGTATGGTATTAACGCCCTAATTGCCTCCATTCTCCCAGCACACTTTGCCAATTGCTACCGCAATCCCCTTTAGAGCTCAGCCAGTATAACGTATATACTTGACTATAACGAAAAAAACCACCCCTGGCTTATACTCAAGTAGTTTTCCCAGTTTTGGGGGGTAAAATTAAGCCCTCGGCTTATACTCGGGTCGGCTTCTACTCGAGTATATATGGGTCAATCTGAAAGAGGCAAATGCAATTTCATCTTTAGATGGAGAAAGCAGAGACAAAATAGAAACGCTCAAGACTAAGATCCGTAAATAGATCTTCTGCAAATAATATTCCTCTACCAACATATTGTTCCAATATTCATCCATAACCCCCCTTCAAGTAATACAATTTTATGCATGCATGTTTTTCTTACCTGAACCACCCATGGACTGTTGGCAAAGGCCATTATATCTCTCTCCTCCCAAAAAAAGGCTGAGTCTGACCTTTTGAGCATTTCAAATTTACTAAGCAGCTTCATGGCATAAGCCTTCTGTGTTATTTTATGGCGAACCTGATGATGAAAAAAAGTTATCAGTTACCTTCTTAAGTTGTATTTCACAAAAAGATGTTTAATGACGTCCTTTGCATTTTGCATTTAGAATTCAGCAAGGATAGACATCTGTAATTCTACGTTAATCAATAACAAATGTGAAAGCATAACCTTATCCAATTAATGATACCAATGTGGAGTGGTACCAACTCCAGTAAACAGGAGCCATGTGCATTCTTCTTTTTAATTTTATGAAGAAAAACTTGTGGCCATTAACACTTCATTCAAATTGTCACTAAGGAATTTTATGGAAATCTTCACAAAATGGCAGTAATAAGAATTTTGTAATAAGCCAAAGAGAATTTATTCTAATTAATCACAGATATTGAAACAAGCATTAAATTGGTGGACACCTAAGCCACAGCAAAAACATATTCAGATCTTAATCATCATGTCACTGTAGCTTGCCTCAAATTAAATACAATGAAACAAAAAGTAGAGAAGTTAAACCACCAAGGGATTGAACTTTATTGACTTCAGTTAAGGAAGGATTCACGAAGGCATTAAAAACACTCCACACTGAAGCAGTTCGGGGATAAATGCGACTTGCTCTAAACTCACAAAGGCATTAGTAGATCGCGACCAACCCAAATCTCAAAGGTAGAAGCAGCAATGAAATGTAGATAATAAAAGAACTATAAGAACTAACAAAAGAAAAGATGACATCAGCTACAGTGAATTTCACAAGAATATCCAAAACAAAAATAGGAGGGGCAAGAGAATATGAATAATATACAGAATATACAAATCCAGAAAAATTTGAGATCAGTGACTTTTTTAATGTGCCCAACATGCACGCAACAGGCATATTCCCCCCAGACTCCCAAAATGGCAATATAGTACTGCATCTACTACCAATGGATAGCAATAATGTTCTGATACCAGACATCAAGGGTAAAATCTCAGGGGAGAAGGGTGCCTTAAACAAGTTTTGAAGACAACAAATGGGCAGAATTTATTGTATCAAAGTTATATTTTAATTAACGATATGCTGTCAAGTCAATTGTGACTTATGGCCACCCTTTCCATGGTTGTCCAGGTACAGACTACTCGAAAGTAGTTTATCATTTGCTTCGTCCCAGGGTTACAGAGAATGGCTCTTAATCTCAGAAGGGCACCAATGGGGATCAAATCCCCAGCACTGGCTCCACCGCCAGATACCCGGCTCCCGGAGCAGGTTTCTTAACACAATGGTCCTCCAAATTTGGCCTTCCCTCTATTTCCAGTTTTCCAGAAGACCCAGCCAGCAGGGACAATAAAAGAGGATTTGGGAAGTACCAGTGCAAAATGTACGGAGAACCAGAGTTTGAAAACCAGAATTGTACAGTGGACCCTTGTATGACAAACAGTTTGTATAACATAAAATCTGTACAACATAAAAAATTCCAGAGATAGGGGAAAATTGCTTAACATAATCGCCTATGGGACGAATCTGTACAACATAAAAACGGGATCACTCTGTTTTCAATGCATTCCTATGGGAATTTGTATAAAGGAAAATTTGCTTAACATAATTTTATTTGGAACGAATTAATTCCTTTATACAAGGTACCACTGTATATAGGACCAAAACAGGGTCTAATAACTATGGATGGGATTTTCATAGTTTTGGAACTGAAGCATCCAGAAGTCTATAAGAAGCATCTAAATACATGGCTATTTAAAAAGGCTTTCCTCGGATATTAATCTGTTCTAATAATGATTGCTATTATATATTTATTTGCTTTTATCTGTAGCCCATCTTGCTCCTGTTCTATGCTGTTGTTGTATATTGTTTACTAGTTATAGTGTTTTTATTTATATAGATGTGCTTATCTGTTATATTGTATTTTACTGTTTATGGTTTGATTTCTGTTCAGTTTGTAAACTGCCCAGAGTAGCCATGTAGCTAGATGGAGTGGTATATAAATTAAATAAATAGATAAATAAATAAATAAATAATTCCCCTCGTGTTTTGCAGTGTCACAGAGCTGAGCCCTTACTCAGCAGTTCTTCTGAATTGAAACAGTAGAAACGGAGGGATTTTCTCCCACATATGTACCAGCTGCAAGTTATATTAAATATACCACTCTGAAGCACACACACACACACACACACACACAACTACCGCTATCAGGCTGGATGTTCAGCTGGCTTTTCAGAGGAACACCTCCTGGTCTTTTTCAAAACACAACTGATCCTCTAAAGGCAAAATGACCCCAGAGCACAGATCTCCTTGGGTGTCTCCTCATTCAATCAATGATGTACTTACTGGTGGAAATAAGGACCAAGGAATTCTTCATACTCATTCTTTCTGTGACTCCTCCCTTTCTCATTTCTTTCTGGATCCTCACACCTCTCTCCTGGCACCTCTCTTCCTCTTGTCTCCCTGTGGATTCTCTCTCTCTCTCTCTCTCTCATATACCTTCTCTCTTTCCCTCACTTCTCTCTTACTGTCCCTGGCGTATGACTACTCTGTCTGTATACAGTGGTTCCCCGACTTAAGAGCAGCTCGACTTAAGAGCGAAAACCTGTTGGCATTTTAACTGCCGCCTTACAAGTTTTAGGTATGGTCTCCTCGGCTTACTTTTTTTTTTCATTATCATTGATTTTAACTTATTTTTTCAATTTTTAGATAGGTACCCCAACTTAAGAGTAGTTCAACTTAAGAGCACGCATTTGGAACGGATTAAATTCTTAAGTTGAGGTACCCCTGTATTTATTTATTCAAAGTCACATGTGCCTGCAATAAAGCTGGCATCCCCATGCACCATCTTTGCCTAGGAGTAAGCCCATTCACTTCAAAGAGACTACAGCAGACCCTTGTATAAAAAACGGTTGGTATAACATAAAATCTGTACAATATAAAAAACTTCCGGAGATAGGGGAAATTTCCTTAACAGAATCGCCTATGGGGCGAATCCGTACAACATAAAAATGGTCACGATTAGGGGTGACTCTGTTTTCAATGCATTCCTATGGGAAATTTGTATAAAGGAAATTCTGCTTAAGAGAATTTCATTTGGAATGAATTAATTCCTTTATATGAGGTACCACTGTAATTCATTTCCCAAAGTATGCTTAAGACCTCTGAGCAATGGAAACAGAGTATTTCAGAAGGCATGTGTAGCCAGAATTTATGACTTTTTTTTCCTATATGAAATGAGCATCTTTAAGATCCTGCATTTTCTAAATGACAAGATGGATCAAATTCAAATTGAGAAATGTTTGTAGCAAGAATCATTTGCCTTTAAGGAAGCAGCGGTTGGCATCTGAAAAAAATGACTACCAAACTCACTAGAAACTGCCAACAAAATGATAGGAAAATGTGTAAACAGAGAGAGGGGGCGGGATATATTTTTTAAAAAATTAAAATTTAGATCTTGAAAAGTACTTGCCCAGCCTTCTCTAAATCTGGCACAATGCAAGCCCATAATGCACTATGTCATTTATAATTGGAAAGGTGGGATTAAAATATTTTAAACAAATAAATAAATACTATATCAAATATGGTCCTGACTGAGGAACATGCATTCAAGACAAGTCACATTTTGTTTGGACTGACTTACTCTAATAGAAATGGCTGAAAGGATGTTGTTGTGACATAGTACCCGAAGTGTTACTCCAGCTCACTTCTAATGCAGTCATAAGGACTCTGATTTCTTTTACTAGCAGGACAGAAAGAAAGATGGTATGCCTGGCAAAGTGTCCATTATGCATGGCCATTCAAACTCCTTTATTCAAGAAGAAGGAACATGAGAATCTCAGGTCAAACAGACTAGGCAAAGAAGGAAATGAACTGTGTTCCATAAACTGGCCCTTTCCTTCTACCTAAACAATCTTTTACTTATTCCCAGTAACCTTTCCTTTGAGAAATTACTGGGCAATCTTCTTCTGGGGAGTATGTGGAGAATTTCACATGACATTTCTATTCCATGAATTACTGTAGTCAAGCGCTTGGCCTCCATCACGCTTGCTGACACATTCAAAATGGAAATTCAAAGTTTATTATCTTAAAAACTGGGAGAGATAATTCTATGCATTGTAATTGGCTTTAAAAAGTACCATCAGACAGTAGTGCACTGAAACCACCATGTTCTGGATAGCAAGGGACTATGACAACATCTGCTAACCCAAGCTTCCGGCTCCCTTTGAATTTAGCTGTAATTCTTCACTAGGGATGGACCCACACGAGCCCAGGTGGTGTTTGGAAGCCTCTCTCTCTCTCTCTCTCTCTCTCTCTCTCTCTCATGCACACACACACAGACAAAAGACAGACAGACAGACAGACAGACACACACACACACACAGCACCAATGTCTTACCTTTCTCTGTGCCGGCACAGAGCTGAGCTCCAACAAGGAACCAGGCTGCAATGACATCTTTGCTGCTCCATGGTGCTGACCAATCAGACCGGGAGGTGGGATGATGCCTCTGCCTGCACAGTTCTTGATTGCCCAACACCATGGAGAAGCAAAGATGACATCACAGTCTGATTCCTGGTTGAAGTTTAGCCCAGCAGGAGCCCAGAGAAAGATAAGACAATTGGCTGTGTGTTTGTCAGAGGCTTCAGAACCTCACCTGGCCTCACCCAGAATTGCCAATCCCTAATGCTCACACAGCTGGAAGAGAAATATAATTGAAATATAATTGCCACTAGACATGGGCATTTTGTTTTGCAAGAGGTCCAGTTCCAGTTGGGTCACGTGGGGCTAAATTCCAACAAGGAAGCAGCCTCTGTTGCACCATCTTTTACTCTTCCTGGTGGTGGCCAATCAGACAGGGAGGTGGGATGATGCATGTCCCAGCACAGCTCCTGATTGGCCAGTGCCATGGAGAATGAAAGATGATACATCAGAGGTTGTTTCCTCATTGGAGTTTTTCCCCGCATGACCCAAAACAAGGTAAGAGACTGTTTGATTTTGTTCTGGAAGGTGGGTCCCAGTACCGAACGGCAGCTGTGCTGCCATGTTTCATTTCAGAACCAGACCCCTTCCGAAACGAAATGTCCATCTCTAGTTGCAAACTGTTCCTGTTGTGTCACAAAGTATTTGAAGGTGGTTTGAATTCACAGTCAAGAACCATTAACTTCACATAAGATGCACTCATTTCTGGATATTAACTGACCCAGGATTTTTGACTTCCCAAGTGGATATTGGCTATTCAGGCAGTCATAAGAAACATCTGTACTTCCATATTTACCCCCTTATCACTAATCAGAAAACACATTTTGGGATTTACTTTATAACCAAGGCTGTGTCCCATTTATTTATTTATTTATTTATTTATTTATTTATTTATTTATTTATTTATTTATTTATTTATTTATTTATAGCATTTTTATTCCGCCCAATTTCCCAGAAAAAAAAATATGCAGCTGTGGTACAGTTTTCTGTATTTCTGCTGTCTACATGTTTTAGTGAAGGAAAATACAGTTTGTATCAAAGATGTTCCTGATTAATTAAGCTTTTTTTCTTTTTAAAAAATACTTATTAATTTTAGTCAATACAATTTAATTACAAAGATCCCAAAGCAGCTTAAAAGGCAGCGCTTATAGCATCCAAACAATAAAATCTATTTCAAACTCAAAACAATTTAAAAACATGGTTGTTACATACAGTTAAAACAAAAACAGTTTATAGCTACCCTAATTTCAAGATAAGTGAAACATTTAAGAAGTGTTCCATTCCCTAGTAAGTTTCCATAACCAGCAGGAATCTGAACTCAGGACGCCTGAGCACTCATTCATAACTCTGTCTTCTAGATCAGTGTTTTTCAACCTTTTTTGGGCAAAGGCACACTTGTTTCATGAAAAAAATCACGAGGCACACCACCATTAGAAAATGTTAAAAAAATTAACTCTGTGCCTATCAGACACACACAAACACACTTCTCACCCTCCCCCAAAAAACAACAACAAATCCATCCTCCAGCCCAGGCCCTCCCAAGGCATCCCTATCAAAATGTCCGCCTGCCCTCACCTTCCCCCTCCCTCCTCCTGGCACTTTTTTTCAGAGGAACTTGCAAACCCAGGAAGGTGGGGCTGGGGGAGGCTCTTCATATACGATCCCCCAACCCCCATCTTTTACCCCTTCCAGTATAAGCCTCCCTTCTCTTCCCCCCCCCCGCCTCCTTCCAGCCAGGCAGCCACAGGGCCCGGAAGGGACCCCCCATTCCCTTCTCCTCCCTAGGTCCTAGGAATCCCCTCCTCAGTCTCCCACGTCCTCCCCTTTATTTACCCCCACAAAAAATGAACATTGTCAACGGCCGCCCGCTCCCCACCATTAAAAGAGGAGGCAAACAGCGAGTGCACAAGACGGGAAGGGAGCGAGGGAGTTAAACCTTTAAGAGCGGCTTTTTCTGGAGCACCCTTAACCGCAATGCGCCTGCGCAGGTCTCCCGCCTCTCTCTCACTCTCTCGCTCTCCAGTCTCCTCCTCCTCCTCCTCCTCCTCCTCCTCCTCCCTTATTTCTTCTCCTTCCCCGCCCACGGCCAGCCTTTTTTTCACGCCGGGATGAAGGACAGACCTGCGGGAGGAACTACATCTCCCAAGGAAGCCTTGTGGCAGTCGGCTTTGCCCTGGACACCCCGCCTTCCTCCGGCTCGCGGCGCCGCAAGAATTTTTCCCACGGCACACCAGGCAACATCTGAAAAACACACTGTTCTAGATCACACTGGGTTCCTCATTAAAAACTCAGTTAAATTTAAATCAGGAGACATTATACCCCCATATAATAAATGTATAGCTACCTTGGGTCCTTTTAAGGTGTCCAAACTTCAGCCCTCCAAATGTTTTGGACCACAGCTCCCAGAATTCCAAGCCTAGATTGCCAATGACAAAGGACTGTGGGAGTTGTGGCCTAAAACATCTGGAGGGTCGAAGTTTGGACACCACTGTTTTAAGGAGAAAGGCAGAGTAACTAGAGACGGGCACGAACTGTCGAACCGGCACTGATTTCTTTTTCAACCAAACAGATGTTTGGTGTTTCTGAGCCTCACCTTCTTTAGCAGGCACTCATTCAGAGGCATCCCCTGGAGTGGGTAGGGGAGGGAAGCACTGAAAAATAAATGACAAAACAGCATTTCGTTTTACGTTTTGTGCCCATCTCTGTTCTTCAGGGCTTCCCTCCCCCGCCCCCGCCTCCAGGTGCTGCCTCTAAATGGGTGGCTGCCAAAGGAGGTGAGGCTCAGAAACACCAAACATCTGTTTGGTTGAAAAACAAACCTGTACCGGTTCGGCAGTTCATAACCATCTCTAAGAGTGTGTGTGTTGTGTCATTAAAGTTGTGACCGACTCTTTGTCACTCCATGTCCATGGAGTTTTCTTGGCAGGAATACTGGAGTGGCTTGCCAGTTCCTTCTCCAGGTGCCTACAGCATCCGGTATTCCCTGGTGGTCTCCCATCCAAGTACTAACCAGGGCCGACCCTGCTTAGCTTCCAAAATCAGATGAGATCGGATGTGCTCAGGGCATCTAGGCAGCTGCTCTCTAACAGTAACCATATTTAAATAAATAAATAAATAAATTAAGGAGAAAAAAATTAAAGACATTTAATCTTTTTGCTACTCAGCTCCCTTAACAAGCTTAATCGACTAGGAATTGGGGGTTTGTATATAAGTGATGATGAAGGGTTTTAAAAAATCCAGTCATACAACAATAGAATAATGAGAATCAAAAAGACCAATGAAAACCTAAATCCAGATACTGAAATAAAACAGCCTTTAGATTCTGCATACAAAAGAAAGAAGTCTGACCCCAATGGTTGCCAGAGACATTTAAGAAAAAATGCATTTGTGATGTTCTCCAACAAAAGTATTCAAAAAGCTTAGGTGACTGCAAATTCTTACCAGCTGTACTTCACCAAACGCTCCTCTTCCAATCACTTTAACGACATCATAATCATCTGCTTTCATTTGAAGAGCACGGATTTTTTCCACTACTTTTTGATCTGCGCAGTTTTAAAGAAAGTGATTATAATTCATACAGAAATAGTCGTTTGTTAGCCATGATTTCAAAACAAGTAATGTTTCCACAAAAACTGCCAATTTTATCCACTAGAACAGAAACTGCAGGCCACTTAAATACAGTCTTAAATATATGCTCATCAGCATGTTATCTGTAAGGTACAGTTTTGGTTAAAACAGAGTGCGCCAAAAACACTAAACTGGCAAATTAAAGCACCAGGACTACAATGAAAAGGGCATGCAAATTATTTGTTTTAATATTTCTATTACAGTTTACAAAAGACAAGATTTAACAGTGCATTTCTTCTTGGAGCCTCCTGCTTCTGGAATAAAAAACAATTCCTCTTCCCTTCCATAGACTCTTGTTCTTCCTACTGATTCTGTGGATTTAGAAGCACACTATTGGATACAGAAGCACACCACTGGATCCAGAGCACAAAAGAACACTGAGCATAAAACAAGACAAAATCACATTGGGGGAAGATAATACTAAGACAGAACATTATCTATTAAAAGAAAATAGGAAAATAAAAATAAGCTCTACACAGGGGTGTGCTATTGTTGTTTTGGACTGCCATTACTTCTCAGACTTTTACTCATCCAATGACTCAGCAAAAATGTTTCAATATGAGGACCAGAGTCCTAAATAAAATGATGCTAACACTGAAAAGGTTTCTAGTTACCATTCATTAATTTCCATGCCTTACATGCTACAAGCAACAAAATTATCCATTAGACCTCAACGGATTGTTATTACTGCATATAAAACCTCGTGCTTGTAATATTGCTAGATTACGGAACGACTCATGGAATATTATAAACGACTAGTAAAGCAAAGTGTTCTGCTTATATACCGCCCCATACCACTTCAAGTAGTCTCTGGGCGGTTTACAGTTTTTAAATTACAGTAATGCAGGCTACACATTGCCCCCCACCCCCAGCAAGCTGGGTACTCATTTTACCGACCTCGGAAGGATGGAAGGCTGAGTCCACCATGAGCCTGCTACCTGGGATTGAACCCCAGGTCGTGAGCCCTGCTTTAGCTGCAGCACAGGCATTTAACTACTGTGCCACGAGGCACCCATGCACCATCTTTGCCTAGGAGGAAGCCCCATTCACTTCAATGAGACTAATTCATTTCCCAAAGTATGGTTAAGACATTTGAGCAATGGAAACAGAATATTTCAGTTTTACCTGCAGTACAGGCATTTAACCACTGCGCCACGGGGCTCATTAACCATTCTTTCATAAATGAAGATCAAGTCAGTTCAAACAAGTAATGAAAAATGAGTAACGACATCAATGGGCATTCATATAAGAAAAAACTTACATCTATTTAAGAAGTTGTCTATGTTCTTGTTCTTCCTCAGTGCTGGATAATCCAGATCAAGAACTAAGGAGTTTAAACTATCCTAGAAAAAATATTTTAATAAAATATTAATTGTAACTATACATTTAGAAATTTAAATAAACATGGCATCATATTATAGCAACAAAAAGGACTATATATAAACAGCAAGTGTAAAACAATCTTTATTTCCGGATGAATAAAATCAATGACATTTAAGAATAAAACCACGATTTAAATAATGATTTAAATTTTAAAAATGGGGTTTTCAAAATTTAAATCATCAAAAATCTGATTTTAAACATTTGAATCATGACTTAAATTGTGATTTAAATCAAACCCACCATGCTGTATTCCAAATACCAGCTTGTCAGGATAAGAATCAATCTTCTACTTCACAGAAGCCATATATAAAGATTAAAAATGAACATTATTGATTACAGTGGAACCTTGACTTACGTCATTAATCCGTTCCAGTAGTCTAGACTTAAGTCAAACATGACTTAAGTCAAACGAATGTTTCCCATAGAAAGTAATGGGAAAGCGGATTAATCCGTTCCAGATGATGAAAAAGACCCCCGAAAACAGCAATTTAACACAAATTTGACTGGGATAGGAGATTCCTTCCGGGGATGTAAATGAAATGTCTCTTCAAAGAGAGGAGGAGGCAGTGGAATTATAGTCCACAAGTTATACGCCTCCACTTTTTAATGTTCATAGCAACAATGACTAACATTTAAGTTTTACTTATTTTTAACCTGACGTTCCAAGTTCTGAACAACTCTATGCTTACCATTAGAGTCCCACAACTGTACAGCTCCCCAACTAAAATGCTTCCATTGTGGACCAGACTTCTGCAGCCAGATTTTTTACAAGACTGAGTCAACTGTCTAACCAGCGAGGCCAGCCCCGAGCTCCCGGCCCTTCTCCTCCTCCTGCAGCAGCAGCAGCAGCGGCTTCGGCGAGGCCGAGGACCAGCTCCAGGTGCTCTGAGCTGGCCTCGCCGAAGCCACCACTGCCGGAGAATAGGAAGAAGGCAGGAGCAGTTTGGAGGCAGCAGCCGTGATGCTGGGTCATGGCTGCCGCCTGATTCCGGTGCCTTGCGCCGGGGCTCTGAGGTGTAAGTCAAAGCCTGCGACTCCAGTCAAACAGGCCCCTTCTTGCTGCAAGTCAAATATGATACAAGTCAAGCAGCATGTAAGTCAAGGTTCCACTGTACTTATTTTACAATGTTGAATGCAGCAAAACACAGTGAAATGCACAGACACACAGAAAGTGACATGGCATTTAAATTATATTTCCTTCCTTCCTTCCTTTCCTTCCTTCCTTCCTTCCTTTCGGGCAGTTGCAGCAAATATATCCAAAACAAAAAATAAAAATAAAAGCAGTCGAAGGACTATAATTAATCACCCCAAAAAGATTGTGCAAACCAATCCTATAAAATCAGAGTGGATGGAGGAAGGGGAAGACGATCAGCGAGGGTTGGTGTAGAAAGCCTCTCTGAAAAGCAATTTTAACTGCCCCCTTAATATGAATAGGGGAGGGGAGAGATGGAGCTCTTCCAGAAACCAGTTCCATAGGGCTGGAGCCACCGTGAAGAAGGCCCTACCTCTTGAAAAAGACTTATGGGCTTCCCTCAGGGTGGCCACCCAGAGGAGCCTTGACTGGGATGATCTGGTGGGTCAGGCATATGGCCTTAAGGAAAGGACGCTCCAAGAAGTAACATCGCTTTTCAGATTGGTCCAGGCAATGTGACATTCCTGAAAGTGGGAGCATCATAATAACACCCTCTCGTGATTCCTTGCAGGTAAGACAGACTTTGAGTAACATGTTTTCTGAATCCCAAGAGAGAAAGTCTACATCAGCTGTAGCTCCCAAACCACATACAAGGGCAATCATGCTCAAAGCACAATGAAAAGAGTTTTTTAGACGGAAGCTTGCCAATGGAGAAGCAGCAAAAGACTTTACATCTAGCCTATTCAGAACCAAGAAAAGGAAAGAGGTTGTGCAACATTTAATCTGCATGAAACCCACTGATAGGCAATAACTTGAATGGGTTTTTAAAAATTGGAGGAGGGGGAGAGATGGAGGGAACAGGTTTCCTAGTAACGGTAAACAGCTACCTGAAGCCTTCATTTACATTGACCATATAGTTTCAGGTTTGAGCTATTGTTTACAGGAACACTGTTCCCTTCATGCATGAGAACTTCTAGTCTAACTGACAAGAGCTGCAAACAGAAGAATAGCGGCCCCCTGTACCAACCATTCTTACATTCCAGACATTCCAATTATCAGTCACAAACTCACTGGCGTAGGACAGCCGAGGCTGGCCCCGTCTACTCATTTATCTCCCAGACTCAATTCCCCAAAGACCGAATGGGATATGCAGTCTATGTACAAACCCTCTTTGACTGCCAAGAGGCTCATACAATATACAGGTATTGATCTGGTGCTTAAGTATCATGAAGCTAGTCAAAGATCTTTGATGGCTTTCCTGAACTGGGAACTGAGCAAAATCACCACCACCAACAATAACACACTTTTCCCTACAAGATCCATGTAAGTCCTCCACAAACATCTACCAAGTTTGAAACAGCAGATGGCACAAAATAGACCAGTCAGGACCACACAAAATATTTGGTAATAAATATTATGTCTCTATCATCATTTGCCCCGCCCCACACACCCAAATATCCTTCTTTCTCTGCTGGCATAGATTCAATCCGTATTTTTCTTTTAACAGATGTTATCCATTTTATTCCACCTGTCAGTTTTTTTTAAAAAAAAAAAAAACAAGCAGGCAACTGAGAGGCAAAGACTTACAAATACTGTACTTACAACTGAACATGTTCATTCTAGTCCAGGCGTGTCCAAACTTTGGCCCTCCAGATGTTTTGGACCACAATTCCCAGAATTCCAAGCCTGTATTTCTAATGGCAAAGGACTGTGGGAGTTGTGATCCAAAACATCTGGAGGGCCGAAGTTTGGACAAGCCTGTTCTAGTCCATACGAAGCAAGGGCCTACTGATGAGGGCCAACCCACGATGTGGTCTTTGGGAGGCACTCCAGCCTGACTTTAGCACTGCCACAGCATTTATATAAGCATCTCCAAATTACCTCTGATAATTACTTGCCCACCTCCAGCAACCTTCACACACACATGCACACACACACACGCACACACACGAGAGAAGCAGACAGTTAATATGAACTTTGACAATGATACAACCACATCATCATTTCTCAGTGTTTGGTCACCAGGCCTCCAACGTTTCCACTGGAGACTTTTGAATTAGACTTATTCAGAGGCAACAAAGGGGAAAGCGACACTGGCAAGTTGTGTCTTTTTCATCAGGAAATAGTTGTAGTCGGTACATCAGGCAAGGCTAGAAAAACACCTAGTTTGAGATAACTTCCTTACAAATCCCAATGTATAAGGGGGTTTGGTTAACATTTCTCTGTCACTGGAAAAACAACTTTTATTATTATTGCGCTTTTATTATTATGCGCTTGTATAAACTTGTAATAATATCACTTTGTGCAGGACAGAACCCAGAATCACCTACTGCATCACCCTCAACTCTTAGAAACTTAATACATAAATCTCTAGACCAGGGGTCCTCAACCTAAGGCCCCAGGGCCGGATGCGGCCCCCCAAGGTCCTGAGTCCGGCCCCCGGGACCAATTGCAACCTCCCCACCTACCCCTGCTTTGCAAGCAAGCCAGCCTCCGCAGCTGCTTCTATTGCTGAAGCAGTTCAAAGCAGTGGGTTATGTTGCTTCTCCCACTCCCCCCACCCACCGCCCAGATGATCAGCATGCTGGCTAGTGGGGCATTCAGAGTGGGAGGGCTACGGCAAGGTCCCCCGCCCCCACCCACTGTGGTCCGGCCCCCAGTGGTGCCTGGGGCGTGGTGGACTGGCCCGTTGTTTGAAAACTTTGAGGACTCCTGCTCTAGACTCACAAATGTATGCTTGGCAGTTCATGTTCTTAAGGCCTTGCCTCTCCCTCAAGTGCTCATTTACACATAATTGCTTGGACAGGATGCTTTCTAGAGCATTTTAAGCAGGGATAGGATGTCTTGAAACAACAAGATGTTGCATTTTCTGTTTGACCTGCACCGGCTGCCAGACACCCTCCCTTCCTCTCCTGTTTCAATATGCTTTGTGAGATGCAATTATTACTACTGTTTCATTCTATGTTCACACTTTCTATGCTCCCTAATGCATTTTGTGGATTTTATTTTATGCATACAGTAATATCTTGGTTTACGAACATAATCCATTCTGGAACTACGCTTGTAAACCAAAGCAAATTTCCCCATAAGAAATAATGGAAACTCGGATGATTCGTTTTGGGGCTCCATAGACCACATACTGTGCACGCAAAATGCCAAAACTCACAAAAGAAGTTGACTAGAAGTCCACATCCACATCATGGTTTACCTTGCTGTGGAATCTGTTCTGCTTGGAACTAACAACTGGATTTTACTCTGTGTTTTTAATGTGACAATAATAAAGTGTAATTTGTAGCCATATACACAGTTGACTAGCTGCCGCAAGACTAGAAATTGTTTGAAAAATAAGAAAAAATGTTGAAAATAAATTAGATGAAATGTAAATATAAGGAAAAATAAAACCCTAACCTGCACTCTCCTTTGAAAACCTTCGTGGCTGGTACAAGGAAGAACTCCAATTTTCTCTCCTCCCTCTACTTTGAAGGATTGCCTGAGATGGAATGTTTCAGACAATCACCTTGCCCCAGGGATCTGTCCTGGGACCGGTGCTTTTCAATCTGTTCATAAATGACCTGGAGACAGGGATAAGCAGTGAGGTGGCCAAGTTTGCAGATGACACAAAACTTTTCCATGTGGTAAAAACCAGAGAAGATTGTAAAGAGCTCCAGAAGGATCTCTCCCAACTGGGGGAATGGGCTGCAAAATGGCAAATGCGTTTTAATGTAACCAAATGTAAAGTAATGCATATTGGGGCAAAAAATCAAAACTTTATCTATCAACTCATGGGCTCTGAGTTATCCGTGACGGATCAGGAAAGAGATCTTGGTGTGTTGGTGGACAGCTCCATGAAGGTGTCTCCCCAATGTGTGGCAGCGGTGAAGAAGGCCAATTCCATGCTACGGATTATCAAAAAGGGGACTGGAAATAAAACAGCCAACATTATAATGCCATTATACAAAACAATAGTGAGGCCGCACCTGGAGTATTGTGTACAGTTCTGGTCACCGCATCTTAAGATAGACATAGTGGAACTGGAAAAGGTGCAGAAGAGAGCGACTAAAATGATTACTGGGCTGGGGCACCTCCCTTATGAGGAAAGGCTAAAACATTTGGGGCTCTTTAGTCTGGAAAAAAGGCGCCTGAGGGGGGATATGATTGAGACATACAAAATAATGCAGGGCATGAGTAAAGTGGATAGAGGGAAGCTCTTCTCTCACACACAAAATACCAGAACTAGGGGACATACACTCAAATTGAGGGCTGGGAGAGTAAGAACAGACAAAAGAAAATATTTTTTTCACCCAGCGTGTTGTTGGTCTGTGGAACTCCATGCCACAGGATGTGGTGATGGCATCTGGCCTGGATTCCTGGAGGAAAAGTCCATCACAGTATACAAACCATGATGGAGATGTGTAATCTCCAGGCTTAAAACTGGGGTACTTCAAGGGCCAGATGCAGGGGAGTGGTCTCAGGAGACAGATATCTAGTCTCATGCGCTCCCAAAGGCATCTGGTGGGGCCACTGTGAGATACAGGAAGCTGGACTAGATGGGCCTTTGGCCTGGTTCAGCATGGCTCTTCTTATGTTCTTATAATCCAGACGGGGGAGAGAAATCAAGGCACAACTGGCTCACTCATGATCATGTGACTTGCTCTATGCTTGTATTGCAAGACATTGCTCGTTGATCAAGGCAAAATTTAGAAGAAAGTTTGCTTGTCTTGCAAAATACTCTTAAACCGAGGTACTTGTAAACCAAGGTATTGTAGTATTTTACAGTTATTATCCACTAAGTTTCTTTTTTGGGGGGAAAAGTTGGACACCTTTTCAAATTAATATCCTGAAGAAACTTTTCAAATAAATAAAGCATGTTGTGTATCAGAAATATTGAACAGGGTACAATTATAATAATCATGAGCTATAGGATTTTATATAAGCATCAACATATAACATTTGCAAATTTCACTAGCCCAGTATGTTTTAAGCTATGAGTCTCAACAGTTCCTTCTTCACAAGGCTCCAAACATACAATTTCTATTCTTTAGCCCCATCAAGAGACAGAATTATCTCCTCCCTGTACGTCTTACCTACAATGTATTCAAAAACAACACTGAGCATGAATTAACCTTAAAAATTCTAAAGGCGTACATTAAAACGATTCAAGATCTATGGCATATTTTTTATTTTGTTTTTATTTTTTGCTAGTAAGGAAGAAAGTAAGACCTGAAACATCTGTGAAAGATGGAGCATAGGTTTTTAGCTGTTGCTGAGTGATCTTCAGCTAAGAACACCAACTTCCCAATCCTAAGCATATTTATTTAGAAGCAAGTCCCACTGGTTTGAATGATAATACATTATAAGATTACTGCCTAAGATCACAGATTTAAGCTGATAATTGGTCTATTTCTGTACTACAGTTATGAACCCTGATGAATGGAGGAGGGTCAAGAGATTATATAGTATAAGTGCCCATCCATGCTAGAGATAAGTAATCCAGGAAATGACATATCCTCTGTCTAGGCCTCACAGATAAAAAAAGAGAACACTTCAAGCAGGAAATATGTTATTCAAGTGATTTCACTGTTCACTTCCTCCCTCCCCTTCTTCTAAAAGTTTAAAGCCAACCAAATCTAAAAATAGCATTATCTAACAAAACGCATCAAAAGCAATGCCAAGCACAACACAACAGAATGTGCAAGTACAGACTTAGAATAATGAAAAGTGGTTGGGTCCCCCCCACACACACACACTGTAACTTCTGAACTAGCAAATACCAGGGTTTGGTCCTAGTGGAATTCCCCTAGACCTGAAGGGGAGATTTTTCAGGATAATGTACCAATGAAAAAGGTTTACACCAATTTCACAAAACCTGATGCTAACATAATAGTACAGATAAACATTCTGGCACACCAGCCCACTGATTCCCCACAAAGGCACAGCGTGTTACTGGGAAACTTCAAGTAAGGGCGGGGTGTCTACGTCCACCCTTTAGGTGCAGCCCTGCACATTCTGCTTTGTCTACCAACAGAAATCCTCTGGCCAACAGAAGGGAAACATTTAAAATGCCCATGTTACAGATTCAGTGGTACCTTGTAAGATAAATTTAATTTCTTCTATGGGGTAATTCGTCTTACAAAAAAATTGTCTTGCAAAATGCGGTTTCCTATAGGAATGCATTGAAAACTAATTAATATGTTCCAGAGGGAATGGATTAATAGGTTTTCAATACATTCCTATGGGAAAGCTGGCCCAAACCCCCTTAATCACCCACCAGACAGCAGAAGACTGTTCCCCCTACAGCCGACAGACAGCTGATTTTTTTTTAACAGCTCCAAGCTGTCTGTCAGCTGAGCGGGAGCAGCCTTCTGCTACCAGTGAACCCAGCAAAGTGTGTGTGTGTGGGGGGGAGCTTTTCCTCTTCTTTGCTGGGTTTGGGCAGGGAAGGAGCTACCCTCGCAAACAGCCCGGGGCTGGGCGAGGATCACTGGGTCCCTGCTTCACCCACCAATTTGGTGGACAAAGCAGGGGGCCACTGATCCTCACCCAGCCTGGGCTGTTTGACAGCCGGGCTGTTTACGAGGTAAGCAAGGGTGGCGGTGCTCTGTCACCACTTCCCTCACAAACATCCCTGGCAGTGAAGGCGAATCGAGGGCAACGGTGGCAGGGCTGGGCGAGGATCACTGGGTCCCTGCTATGCCTACCGAAGGGATCCTCGCCCAGCCCTGCAGCCGCTTCCCTCAGAAATCACCTCTCCCCCCCCCCTGGACACCGGGGATCAGGTGTTGCACACTGCTTGGTCTGCATGGCACCCCATAAGACGAATTTAACCCATAGGGGGATTTTTGTCTTACAAAACATGCCTATTCCCAGAAATTTCATTCGTCTTACAAGTTTTTCATCTTATGGGTCATTCGTCTTACGAGGTACCACTATAATCAAAACTGAGAGGTTTGTTTATTAGTCTTCCCTGAGACGGTGAAGGAAATTCCACAATATTTTTGCATAAATCCTCATTAGCATTAACCTATCCTGCCATGGCTGAACGCCCTTGCTCATGATGCTTGTGCAAAGCGTAATAATTGCCAGCTCCAATACTTGGATGGTCTGCTTGCCTATCAGGGTCTGCCAGTTCTCCTTAACATGGTATCCTCTCCGTGTTTTAGAATACCATTTCCACACAGCTATGGACTGGCCTGGACAGGGCCTCTGAAAGCGGGCATCCAAATCACAGGGAAGGTGCCCCATTTGGAAGGCGCCTGGAAGGTTTCAGGGGCTTACTGGGAGACAAGCAGGTTTGGACCTGCAGCTTAGCATCAGGAAGATTTCAAGGAAGAAAAATGCTATTGTCGCATGTTAAAGATGCCATTATCTCATCTTAAACCATAAATAATATTAGCGAATTCATTAGATGGCCTGGGTCCAAGCTACCTCAAAGATCGAATCTCACAATATGAACCGGCTCGGGTGCTAAGGTCTTCAGGAGAGGCCTTTCTCTCCATCCTGCCACTTTCACAGGTGTGTCTCAGAAGAACACATGAAAAGGCCTCCTCTGTTGCTGCTTCCAGACTCTGGAACTCCCTCCCACTAGAGGCCAGGACTGCCTCCATCTCTGGATGGTTTTTCCAGAAGGGTCTGCCAGCTCCTTAAGACCTTCCTCTTCAGTAGAGATGTCCACATGCAGCTCTGGACTGGGCTGGACCCCCCTGAAAAAAAATCCAAATCAAGGAAGAAGAAGAAGAAGAAGAAGAAGAAGAAGAAGAAGAAGAAGAAGAAGAAGAAGAAGAAGAAGAAGAAGAAGAAGAAGAAGAAGAAAAAGGAGGAAAGGAAAGGAAAGGAAAGGAAAGGAAAGGAAAGGAAAGGAAAGGAAAGGGAAAATAACATTTTCCCCATTTTTTCCTGAAGCCTTTTTGGTTTTTTCCAAAAAAAAGAAAAAAGAAAAAAAAAAAAAAAATTGAAGAAAGAAAAATAATAATGATTATGGAATGTTTTATTTTAACATGATGAATAAATATTTTCCAAATCATTTCTAAAACATATGCTTAATAGCATATTACTGTATTCTAATTTCTATGCACTGAGAACAAGCAAGTCCTAGGTTACAAACTGAACTCTCCAATGCAAGAACAAGATGCATTTCTTCCTTTAGAAGGTGCTTCTATTGTCACAAGAAAAAGGTTTCTCTTTTGGTTTTGCATCTGGCTGGGTATGTGTGGCTCTGGTTCTGTTCTCTTCACTAGGCCTCAAAGCACAGGAAGAAAATACAGAGCAACAAAAATGGTTCTGATTAAATTTTTATTTTAATTCATTTAAATATTTTCCAAATCTTTCTAAAACATATGCCCTCTTAGCATATTACTGTATCCTGAAGTTTTTATTTTATTTTCATTTAATACTGTGGAGAGAAAACATGAATAATTGTTAATTATGGATTTTTAAACATTGATTTGTAGAGGGTTTTTTTTGTTCCACATAAATTTGTAAACAGTTCAGGAGATTACAAATGGAGTAACAACTACAAATGAATATTATTTAAAAAGTAAATTCTGTTTATAATAACTGTTTGGATACACTCTATTTTAATATGCTAATTGTGATAATTTTATGCCAAGTCAAATTCTCCATAGTTATATTTTCTGTTTCTAACATAACAGAATGACATTTTTTTCCAATTTTACCGAAAATTCCCATTGTTTTTTCCAGCTTCAAAATTTCCAGAAATTTTACATCTCTACTCTTCAGGCAAGCTTTCCCTGAATGACAACTACCTGTTATCTGACTGTCATGCATGCACACCAGTATTTTCCATGTTAGTTTCTAACCCTCATAATGGATTTTTTTCCTTTTCACATCCTCCTTGTAGCTTTAATGTTCCCTCTGAATGTTATAAGATGTCTCTTCTAATTCCCTTTTCCTAATTTGAGTATGTCTTAAAATCTTCTGGGCTGTATATTGTCCCTTATTATTGTAAGCCACCTTGGGTCCTTTTCCAAGGAGAAAGGTGGGGTAAAAATATGCTAAATAAATACATACATAAAAATAATGGTCCAATAGCTCAAAATATTGTGACAACCACTGTCTTTATTCTATGGAATAGAGAGGTCGTAGTTCATAATCACAGTACAGAATGCCGCAGCAACATTCCCTGCAGACAATGCCGTCTTACATGCAGATGGAAAGGATCGCGCAAGAAGAAAAAACCCAACTAAGGATGGCTGGAGCACGATGTAACATTCATGTAAATCACAGCTTTGTACCTGTGCTAGTCAGCAACAGAATATGCTTGTGCCATTTGGTATAAATCAGCACATGCCAAACATGTGGATATAACTCTTAATGAAGAGTATTCTTACTGGCTGCTTGAAACCTATGCCCACCGAACAAGCCCTTTGCTTGGCTGGCACTGACCCTCAATCGAGAGGTACTAGCAAATAATGAACAAAGAAGGGCAATATTAAAATAATGATATTAAATAAGGCAACAACAAATCCACTCATTTCATGGATGCCAGCCCCCCTACTTGACAGCTAAAATCTAGTAGAGGTTTTTGGCACACATCTGAAGCTTTAAATACTAATCCTGAAGAGGTCAAGCTAATCATCTAGAGAGCACCTACAACCCATTTCGCCAAATACATGAATGCCAGATTGCCATCCTCCAGGGCAATACTAGGTGGACTCTCTGGAAGTCACTTAATAGAATTCAAAGTGGGATGAGAAGATCAAATGATAATCAAGTAAAATAGGGTTGCTTGGATATGGAATATATTTTCTGTGACTGTGGAGAAATTCAATCAATCCAGCACTTAAATAATTTATGCCCCACCACACATAGTTCTAGCAAATGGACAAGACGGCTGAAATAACACTATTGAAGTAGCCTGATTTTGGTCAAAACAGTCTAATTATCATTTAAATTTCTTTTTTATTTTATCTATATTTCATATATGCCCATAATTTTAAATTATGCAGTGCTGTAATAGGAAGGAAGGAAGGAAGGAAGGAAGGAAGGAAGGAAGGAAGGAAGGAATTTTTAGTTCATCAAGAATTCCACAAGAGCAAATATTCCATTACAGTGGTACTCATTATCCGAAGAAATCATTATCCGAAGCATGGTTTCTCATTGAAATGAAAGGGAAATCATTTTAATCCGTTCCAGAGGTCCGGAAAAAAGGCAAAAAAAAGCCTTTTTTCCCAGACCTCTTTAAAGTGCACTTTCAAAGTGCACTCCTCCCCCTCCTCCCCCACCCCTGCCACCGATGCTTCCTCCCCACACACACACCTGGCACCCACCTTTCCTCATCTTCCTCCTCCTCCTCCTCCTCCGCCGCCACCCGGGCATTCGGGCCGAGTGGCGGCTGACACTCCCCCACCCCCCACCCACCTCTCCTCCTCCGCCGCCATTTGGGCAGCACGAGAGCTGGGCAGCGTCGTGTGCCGGTTCTCTCTCCCCCCCCAGGCCTCACCTCTGCATGTTGCCTCCCCCCTGCAGGTCAGTAAAAGACAAATGTAGAGGGAGGCTGGGGCTGTGGGCTGTGGGGGGGGGTGGTAAAAATTACAAATCGTTATTCGTTATCCGGGGCAGTCGTTATCCGAGGTATTACTGTACATACTTGTATTTTAACCAAAGTTCTGTGTCAAGCTTCTTTCTTTTACACAACAAACTTATATTACAGATCCAAATTAACCCAAATAACATACACATTTCAACACAGCATGCCAATCCTATGTAGAAATGGCTGTTGCTCAATTGCAGTCTACTTTTGGGTGTATCTAACGTCTTCAGCTGTTCATGAAGCATGACAGGACAGATTATTCCAGCTCAAGAGACTAGAGCTCATAACATCTCATGACACCTAACTCATGTCTAAATACACACCATCCAGCATTCGGTGATTTTCCAAAATAAATGTTCTCCCTACTCTTCATTCAAATAAACTTAGTGTATAGCCTAACGTAAGCTGTACAGGCTTCCATTGTGTAAGTCTCAGTGAATTTACTCCAATGTTAGTATATCTAACAGCCTTTCCCAATCTGGTGTTCTCCTGACGTTCTATTGTACTATTTTCAGCAGTCCCCTAGTCCCATGGTGAACGGTGAGGATAGGGATGAAACTTCCATGTCAATACAAATCGGAAAACATAAAAGTGGTTCTTATTTTCAGGTCCATTGTTCTTCCATCACTTTGTGAAAGGCAGCCTATAAAACACAGAGGTTTGATTTTAATGAAAGACAGGGATGTAAAACTATTAGGTTTTTTTTTTTCATGTTTCCTTACTTTCTCTTTCTTTGACCCTTTGTCAATTGACCTGGGAAATTTCTCCTCCAATAGCATTGCAAAGGGGGCTGTCGGAAGGCAATCAGAATGTCCAAGGAGTGGGAATTTTTGTTGCTTTAAAGGGGCCTCACTTAACTGGAACTCAGAGAGGAGAATGCTTCCTTCATTTGTTCTCGGGGAAACAGTATTCTTGTCCCTGGTGCCCTCTATCTTACCCTGTGCCTGCCTAGCTGCTGCTGTTTCTTCTCCATCTTGAATCCTTTCCTTGTGCCTTTTTATCTTGATGGAGGTCTGTATTTCCTTGACATTTTCCCTGTTGCAGTCCGCTGGAGAGAAGAGATCAAGTGGTCCAAAGGAGAGAAACCTCCCATAGATCAGTCATTTTGGGTGGAGAGGGCTTGAGGCTTTTGTATTTTATTTTATTTTTGACTTTATTTGCTTACTTGCTTACTTTGTTTTGGAGAAAGGAAGAAGAGGCTATGTCTGTTTCTCCCTGTTTTGGAGAAAGGAAGAGGCTATGATTGTTTGTTTGTTTGTTTTAAGGCTTATATACCGCCCGTCTTCCCGAAGGAACTCCGGGTGGTTCACAATAAAAATGGTGTCTCTGGGGGTGGGGGAAAGGACTTTCTCTGAATCATTTATATATATACAGTATATAATGGCCATTTGGTTAATTTGCTGTTTATTCTGTTAAAATCGTATAACTTGGTGGGATATGGGAGATTGGTTTCCTTCTGAGAGGCACCTGGGCCAGTGACCGTGCTAACAGGCCGGTGGGCTTTTTCTTTCTCACATACCATTGCTAACTATTAGAATGGACTGATTCTTTGTTGCTTGCCTTTGCCTCCCCTTTTTTAAAGAATAGTTTTTAAAATGTTCTTTATAGCTTTAGGACAACTCAAAAACACAAATGGAAAAGAGGCAAAACAAAACGCCCTCAAAGCATTTGTCCCTTTCGTTTTAAACAAAAGGAATGATACTTGAGGAGGAAAACGGAAGAAGCAATTCCCTCTCCCCAATAGAATCTGAAATGAAACATACACAATGAAACCTGCACATCCTTAGACTGCAAGTTCAAAACATCTTCAGCATCCCTCATAAAATACAAGAGTTTACAACAAACCATAGTAAAACTGTTATATGCACGGGATGGGAGTAGAAAAACTGAGTTCTGAAACAATAATCACTACTAGTTAACAGAGACCTTATGGATAGATTATTTATTTATTTATTTATTTATTTATTTATTTATTTATTTATTTATTTATTTATTTATTTGATAAAGAAAGCTCTAAAACATATATCATGCCTTTTTGTTTACTACAGATTAAATCATCTAGTTTCTGGAGAAAGAAATACTACCTTACAAGTATTTTTACACAACCTTCTACACAGAAGTTGACTTGCAATGGGATGTGGACAGCACCACTACTTAGTAATACACTATGTCCCCAAATTTCAGCTACCTGCTACTTACAATAGAACAGGCGCATAAAACAACCCAAGTAATCTAACTGCTTCTCCATTTGGTTATCTTGCCATCTTGGCTTCTTCGAAAGCATACAATGTTTTCCAAGCCAAACAACAACAACAACAACAACAACAACAAAACCAAACCCAAAATAAACTAAAAACCAAAAACTGGGAAAACATGCTTAAAATTATCTGATGCTGTTATTTGTTTTGGGCTATCAACATTGCTTCCAACATATAATGATCCTAACAGAGTTTTCAAAGTACAGTGTGTGAGATATTTAAGGAATGGTTTTATCTCTGACCTCCCCCACCCTTGAGTTTCCATTTGCCAAGCCAGGATTCTAACCCAGGTTTCCTGCGTCACAAGGATTTGTTTGGTGGCACTTTGCCTCTCTGAGTTATTTTTGCACTTCATTTAGAAAATAAAGGATTTCTGAAGCATTTTTGAAAGTTTTTTGGAGGGGTTAAGTGTCAGATGAGGAACCCATCAATTTTTTAAAATCAAGATTCTACGACTATGACTATTGAAGATTTTATCCTAATTATGTACATATGCAGAAACAACCTTCAGTTCTTTATGTATCTTCATTTTTCACTTCCTACAGTTCATCTGCTACTGCCTTTCTTCTCAGTCAAAGAGCATGCCATAAATCTGTCTACTTCTGCTGCAGTCACAAAGACTTAATTATCTGATGTAATGTGTTTCGAGCAGATGCCAATATTCATTTATGGGTTCCTTAGATAGAAACTGATTTAAGACTGCATGCTGTCGGAAAATGAGTTTGGAAATAAGAAAGAGAAAGCTACAACCAAATTCCTAAACATTTAAAATTCAAAGAACCTAATTTTAGCTGTTTGAATTTCCTTCAACATCAACTATATAATGGCTTCATCCTAACAATATATTGGCCAGAATTCTATTGAAGTTTACTCTAGAGAAAGTGAAACAACATAAGTTGTAGCAGCAAATTGCTATTAATTAATGAGATGCTCACTGAAAGCCTGGTTACATATTAGTCACACAACTGAGACTGCAACCTGTTACCTGTAAATCAGATGCAATTTACACAATTTCACATATTCTGGAGTATAATAATAATAATAATAATAATAATAATAATAATAATAATAATAATAATAATAATAATAATAATAATAATAATAATAATAATAATAAACAGCTTTATTTTTATGCCACCTTTCTCCCCAGAGGGATCCAAGGCAGCTTACAACAAATTCAAAAAAGTACAATAAAAGCAATACAATGTAAAAACAACACAATACCAATGAAATACTATAAAATACTATACAATATAATACAATAAAAACAAGATTAAAAAAACAATAGTTGCAGCAGGGTTTAAAAAGCTCCCCAGCCAATAAGACTAAAAAAGTAAGATGCTATAAAAATTTGTAAAGGCTGGAGGCTCAGAAGGCTTGCCTAAATAAATACAGTAAGTCTTAAGGCCTCACTTGAATATTTCAAGGGAGGAGGCAGTTCTTATCTCAAACGGGAGGGAATTCCATAGTATCGGTGCCACTACTGAGAAGGCCCTATTTCTTGCCGCCGCCCCTCACACTTCCTTGGGTGGCGGTACTCGTAGAAGGGCCTTCTCCAATGACCGAAGGGAGCAGACCAGATTATATGAAAGTAGGCGGTCTCTTAGATAACCTGGTCCAATGGGATTCTGGCTCCTGTGCGTTGGACCTTCCAATGATTTTCTGCTTTCATGAGATAAAATCTGGGTTCCTTTTCTCTGAGCATCTCAAAGAGTTTGTTCCATAATGCTTTAAGTGCTTTATTTGAATAAGCAGGTGATTGTATCACAACATCTCACAAACATACATCTTTCAATAAAACAATAAAATATAAATCATATTATCGTTAGCATGCATGCAGGGATGCATGTATGTAGGGATGTATGTAGAGTTATATGCAGGGATGGAGGGAAGACAAGAGTTTGAGAGCTCCGTTCACCGCTCTGCCTCCTGGACAGGGGCCAGACTGAATGATGCCCAGGGTCTACCAGCTCTGCAGCTCTAAGATTGTTATAAATTAATGTTATCTCATGCATATACTGTATTTTACATAGGTTAATTGGTAGGTCCTTGCATAGTGGGGGACAAGAAAAAGTAGCTCTCATTACCAACCCAACATTCATTGAGCCCCTCAACAAATGTGGGGTGGAAGGGTTAGGGATGTACGGTTGAAAATTCAACACAGACTCCAGTTCTTCATATCCCTTCCATTAGAGATTGTGCTCAATGGGTTTTAAGCGCCTGCTATTAGATTTTGAAGTGAATTCCCACATGCTAATGCCTCTGCCTTCTCTGAGAACATTTTTGCAAACATTCTCTTTTTAGGTTTGCCTGCAAATCCCCTCCCCCCATCAACTCAAGTTTATTTCTATCTGCTAAATAGAAGGTGGATAACCAGGAAAGATAGAACCTAATTTTGGCTCACCAAGTTTCCTCCAGCATTTATTTCAGCACAGAAGAAATACTACTTAATAGTTTACAGTATGAGCTTTTGTTTCTGTCATTTCTATAAATACACCTTTATGAATGTGATGTATGCTTTGGTGAAGTTTTATAATCAACAAACATTTGAAAAGAAACAGCAGAGCTAATAATTTCCTTCATACCCTAACTGGCTTCCAGTAAAACAAGATAAGCTGAACACTTGCTCTATATTTGAGTTTCCTAGGCATGAAATGGTTTCCTCTCTCTTATCGACAATACTTATACAAGCAACAAGAATAGCTATTATTTATTTATTTGTTTATTATTTTAGAGTATTTTTACCCCACTTTTCCCATTGGAAAAGGATCCAAGGCGGCGTACGGTAATGAGGGATAATATATAGTCCACTACAATTAAGACATGTTCAAGTATTTGAGAACAAGGAGTTGAGGGACATTTTACAACATTAATAGACAACATTACATTAAAGCTACAACATTATAAGTAGTTATAAACACAAAGTCTATGTGAACCTGTAGATTAATACAGTAACCCCCCGCCTATCACGGGGGTTAGGGAACCACCCGACCCGCGATACATGAAAATCCGAGATATGCGGAAGCGGGTTGGGTGGGGGCGGGGGGCGATCAGAAGGGCGGGTGGGGGCGGCGAGGAGCAGCTCCGAGGCCTTTCGGAGGGGCCCGGGAGGCGGAGGGGAGCGACCCGCTCGCTCCCCGTCGCCGCCGCCCCCCTGCGCGCGGCCCCAAGGCCCCCCGCAGGGATTGCGATCCTGCAATGTAGTGGGACTGCAGTACCTGAACCGCGAAATGGAGGGGGATGACTGTGTAAAAGAGACCTAATAGGTAGTCCATCATTCAGGGAAAGCTTGCCTGAAGAGAAAGATCTTTGCCTGTTTCCAGAAGGACAACAGAGATGAGGCAGTCCTGGCCTCCAGTGGGAGGGAGTCCCAGAGTCTGGGCATAGAAGTCGAGAAGGTCCTTTCATGGGTTCCCACGAGATGTACCTGTGAGGGTGGCAAGATGGATGGAAGGGTCCCTCCTGATGAGCTTAACACCTGAGTCAGTTCATGCTGTGAGATTCAATCTTTGAGGCAGCCAGGACCCAGGTTTTTTTATAGATGAGTATTTTTACCCCACCTTTCTCCTTGGAAAAGGACCCAAGGCAGCTTTGCAGGTCAAGGTCATCACCTTGAGTTGTGCTCAATACCTGATTGGCAGCCAGTGGAGCTGATTTAATAGGGGTGTAATGTGATCTCTGTACCCAGCCCCAGTCAGCAGTGTGGCTGCCGCCATTTTGGACCTGCTGAAGTGTCCTGAGACTTTTCATCGGTAGCCCCACATAGAGCGCATTATAGTAGTCCAGCCAGGACGTCACTAGGGCATGGCTCACTGTGGTCAGAGCTGGTTTCTCAAGAAAGGGGTGTAACTTGTGTACTAGCCTTAATTGTGCAAATGTGCTCCTGGCAACAGCCGTGACCTGGGCATCCAAGTTCAAGGATGAGTCCAAGAGCATCCCCCAAGCTGCGTACCTGATTTTTCAATGGGAGGGTGACTCCCATCCAGTAAAGGTTGCATCCCTATCCCTTGGTTCTCCTTTTTGAATGACCAGGAGCACCTCTGTCTTTTCTGGGTTTAGTTTCATTTTGTTCATCCTCATCCAGTTCATTACTGCAGCTAAACACTCATGTAAAGTTGAGATAGTAGCTCCCTTAGAGTCCAGAGGTGACAAGAGGTAGAGCTGGGTATCATCCGCATACTGGTGGCATCTAACCCCAAAAGACGTGATAACTTCCCCCAGTGGTTTCATATAGATGTTAAATAACATAGGAGACAGAACAGAACCCTGGGGAACTCCACAGGACAGTGGCCATGGTGTCGAATGTGAATCACCTAACCCCATTTTCTTCTTTCTATCCTGCAGGAAGGACTGGAGCCACTTTAATGCAGTATCCCAGATTCCCATTTAAAATCAGCTGAGTAGTCTAGCAAAACCAAAAGGGACACAGATCTCCTATCCATTTCCCTGCGTGGGTCATCTACCAATGCAACCAGTGCCGTCTCCATCCCATAGCCAAGCCTGAAGCCAGATTGAAATGGATCCAGGTAGTTTATCTCATCCAGAAACCTCTGGAGCTTAGGCCACAACCTGCTCTAGGACTTTCCCTAAGAACAGGATATTTGATACCAGTCAGTAATTGTTCAGTTTCATTGCGTCTAAGGAGGGCTTTTTTAACAGCAGCATTCCTATTGCCTCCTTTAAGCATGTCGGAATCCTGCCCTGTTGTAAGGAGGCATTCACTACTCTTCCTAACCAGTCAGCCATGCCTTCTCTGGCAGCTTTTATGATCCGTGAGGGGCAAGGATCCAACACACAGGTGGTGGCCCTCACCTCCCCAAGGGTCCTGACCACATCATCCGGCTGTAGGAGCTGAAAGTCATCCATTAATAGCTGCATCCAAGGTAGCCCAGATCTGTTCAATTTTGCCTGTAAAGTGTTGCGTAAATTCTTCACAGTGAGATACAGAGTGGTCTGTGTTATCCGCCCATGTGTCAGCGTGCAGCAGGCTTTTCACTATTCTGAAAAGCTGCCCTGGGTGATTTTGTGCCAAATCAATGATTGTAGAGGAAAAATGCTTTCTTTGCTGCCTCCAGCATCTGCCTTGGAGTAAGTCTTCCAAAGGCTTTTCGCTGTTTCTTTGTCTGTTTCAATCTGGGTTTTCCACCAATGCCTTTCAACTCTACGGGCCACCTGTTTCAATTTTGCCAACTCCCCAGTAAACCAAGCAGCCAATTTGGGTCTATTTTGAGGAAGGAGATGTTTAGGAGCAATCCAGTCAATGGCTTTTCTCACTTCAACATTCCAGAGATCAAGCAAGGATTCAACAGAATCACCCATCAGAGATGTAAGGAACTCCCCAAGGGCGGTTTAAAAATCATCTGGATTCATCAACCTTCTGGGATGCATTGCTTTTGTCTGACCTCCCCTCCTGGCCAGGCTGTGAGTTACAGGGAGCCTAAAGCGCACCATATAGTGGACTGAACCACTTTCATTGGACAAGCATTTCACCTACTTTTTAGGGGAGATCAGATGACTACTGTAAGTCAAATCTTTCTGGTGAGTGATTTAAGAACATAAGAACATAAGAAGAGCCATGCTGGATCAGGCCAAAGGCCCATCTAGTCCAGCTTCCTGTATCTCACAGTGGCCCCACCAGATGCTTTTGGGAGCGCACGAGACTAGATATCTGTCTCCTGATACCACTCCCCTGCATCTGGCCCTTGAAGTACCCTGGTTTTAAGCCTGGAGATTACACATCTCCATCATGGTTTGTAACCTGTGATGGACTTTTCCTCCAGGAATCTGTCCAATCCCCTTTTGAAGGCATCCAAGCCAGATGCCATCACCACATTGTGTGGCAGGGAGTTCCATAGACTAACAACGCGCTGGGTGAAAAAATATTTTCTTTTGTCTGTTCTTACTCTCCCAGCCCTCAATTTGAGTGCATGTCCCCTAGTTCTGGTATTTTGTGAGAGGGAAAAGAGCTTCCCTCTATCCACTTGACTCATGCCCTGCATTATTTTGTACGTCTCAATCATATCCCCCCTCAGGCGCCTTTTTTCCAGACTAAAGAGCCCCAAATGTTTTAGCCTTTCCTCATAAGGGAGGTGCCCCAGCCCAGTAATCATTTTGGTCGCTCTCTTCTGCACTTTTTCCAGTTCCACTATGTCTTTCTTAAATGGCGATCTTTTAAAAATGGTTTAAACCAAATCTCATTCAGCCCTGTTCAGATACCATTCACAGTTGCTGATTTTATGTGCCATCAAGTTGCCCCCAAACCAGAGTAGTGCTTCAAATACTGTACTGGAAGGCTCATAAAGGGAAACTGAAAGTTCATATCTTATAGATGGGCATACAAAAATGGGCAGAATTTTCATTTTCTGTTTCTTAGAACCAGATGAAGTATGGCAGCATAAAAGTCCTCTCAGAGGGGACTATACTTCCTCTGTGTGTGTATGTGTGTTACATGAAAGTGAATATTTTTCCTGCCTAAAAAAATTTAGCACTTAAATTTTTCATGCAAGTTGCCCCATTTCTAAAAAAATCCAGTTTCAAAAAGCTAACCAGTAACAGTGTGAGCAGATGCAAATGATTCTGCAATATTGCAAGTGGTTTTCCAGATAATGACAATAAAACTAGAGGTGCCCCAGTGGGAAAGAGACTGAATAACCCTTGGAAGCAAATGAATAGACAATCGCAGTCTACAACGTACAGTTTTTTGTATGTGCTGAAATTAGTATTTCAATAGCTTTCAGTACTTTTTCCACTTAAAATAAAACAAACCATGCAAGGGAAACATGCCAAGCAAAACCTGAAAAACAAAAAACTTAATAAAAATTTCCTCATAACACTTTGAATATGTTTGACTAAAATATTTAGACTTAACATAATGAAATAGCTTATTTCAAATACTTGGGATATTACAAAGTTTTGTTTAGCAAACACACATTCTAAATCAGACATTTATCATAATTAAGACATTGGATTTTTTTCCCAGAAATTTTTCCAAAAAATGTACATGCCTGGCTTTTTAAAAAGAACAATGAAATTGGCAATAACCCTTTGATTTGTTTGGAGAAATGTAAGATATTTGCAGAAATAGCTTTCTTTTCTGGGGAAATCAAAGCTGCAAAGTACAGTACATCATTACAGAGATAAAGCAAGGGACCTTTCTCAGCTGTACCACCCTGCTTGTGAGACAAAAAGTGAGGCGCTAAGACATGGGCAGTGCCAATTTACAAGTGGCTGTGCACTGTATAATTTCCAACCATTAAAATATCTAAGGCTATTGTAACATATGACCACATACCAATAAATAATTGGTGATAGGGAACAATGTGCTTTCATTTCCATTTAATTCCATGTAATGCATTAATGCAGAATTAAATTTCTTTGGGCTGTGAAAGCTGGATTGTACTCCATTATATGTTAACTTTATACAATTGCCGTGTATATCTAAAATATTCTATGATATGCATGCTTGCCTCCAAACGTTTCTTAATGAACCCTACTAAGTGAATTGACATGCCGTAATGATCCACCGATAAATTCTGATTATAAACAATTTAATTTTCATACACAAACTGATTGCCACTGGTGATGGCAAAATGGTTAAGGCCATTGGCTTACCTTAACCATTCACTTATTGTATGAATAAGTCTGGAATAAGCAAAAAAAATTCATTCATGCAATGTTTTTTTTTTGCTCCCTCATCTCTACTATAGCGAGGTCTGAAAGGCAGTCTTCCCTTGAGCCCTGAGGAAAACGGGGGGGGGGGGGGTCTCAGAATTTAGGAGAAGCTGTGCTGAATCAGACCAAAAGATTATGTAGGATAATGTTTTGTCTTCCATGTCCATGGAAAAGCCATAAAGAAGGTGTGAGGGTAACAGCCAGGTACTGCTATCATCGTGAATACCAGTTATTAAAATGCATACTGTTTGCACATAGTCATCATCAACAGCAAGAACTGAAGTTCGTCATAGGAAGTTGACTTTCCAGACACAAGAAGAGCATTCTGGAGAAGAGTAGTTTTAGATCCAAAGATCTAGATTTGCTAAAAGAGCATACGATGTGTATATAGGACATGTAAAAGCCTGATACAGGATTCTCACATGAAGACACGTTTTAACAGATGCACTCTCGACAGACTGATTCTGCCCAAGCCTTTTCCAGGAACATGGAGACCTGTCCCGCGGGTTCTTCTGAACATTTGGATCAGCTCTTAAAATATAGCTGCACACACACACAATGCATTTTAAATAGCCTAGAGCAGGCCATCCAACCTCTCTGCAATGAAGTACTGTGCCTATCTTTATGTATGTATGTATGCATGCAACGTCAAGAATACATACAGAATTTTAAAATACAGTAAGAAAACAAAAGAAAAATCTAAGTTTAAAATAATCATAACGTTAATGACAGTATTAAACAAACAAAAACCACCCTCAAAAACAGGACCAGGCTGGCCTAGAATACGCTGCTGGAACCATTTAGGAAGACTGAAGGTCAGCACTGATAACAATGAAATGCTGAACCTTGCTGACCCGATGGCAAGCATGTCCAAACTTCAGCCCTCCTGATATTTTAGATCACAACTCCTAGAATTCTAAGCTTAGACTGCCAATGACAAAGGACTGTGGGAGTTGGTGGTCCAAAACATATGGAGTGCCAAAGTTTGGACATGACTGCCCTATAGCTAATTGCCTTTGAGTAGAGTATATGAACTGTAGAGTAAACTTTTTAAGGTGAGGTTCACAAGCCTATTTTGAAGTCCCCCTTCAAGCAGAGACAGAACATAAACTCAAGATCCAGAAGTGTGGAATGGGTTGATAATTAACAATTAACAAGAAGTCAGTGTTGCTGCATGTGGTAGGCGACAGAGGTTTTAAAGACTAGTTTGTGATAAAGTCAGAAAGAGAAGATTGAATATATTTATTTTGGGGGGGGGTTGAATGAAGGTTTAAATATGCTAACATTCAGGAACTGGAGAGGCCTCCTCTTGTTAAACTGCCAAATGTACTTAAAACTCAGAGGGTCATGGAGACTTCTCCCCCAACACTTCAAACGTAGTGGGAAACAAGTTTGAAGTTCTCAGCCTTTCAATAATAGATGTAATGGAAAATATTTTTTGAATTAGACACTGAACCAAGTTAACTCATGCTCCAAATTCCAAAAAGGAAGTTTGTCATACCAACATTTTTAACACAAGCGGTTCATTTTTTTTTTTTTTAAAAAAGAGCAAGCAATTTAATCCTCTTCAATCATAATGTGTTTAGCAGAAACATTTGTGGTTGTGAAGATCAACTCTTTAGCTTTCATAATAAAACCTCTATGCATATGATATCCATTATTTTATTGCTTATTTTATTTTTACATTTCTATATCGCTCCCATCTTCCCTGCTTCATTATTCTCAAAATTAACCTCTTAATGGTTTTTAGCTGGGACCTCTCTCCATACAAGTATGCTTATCAAGGTAAGTCTTGAAATTTCCTTACATCAAACATAAACTAGTAAAATACTAAACCACCGCTCAAAAATGCAACCCACGGCCCTTTAGTTCACACTTTGCTCCCAGCAGGCCATGGGGTCCCTGTTGTCAATGGCTTCTTTAGAATAACAAGTCTTTGTGCTCTATGACTAACAGCTTGGCTGTTGGCAATGCCCACTCTAATTTTCAGCCCAGCTGGATGGGTGTCCGTCCTTCACATACACAACGTCACTCCCACAGACGCATTGAACTCTCCTCCCCACCCTCTGCCCCGTGGGTTCCATCAAGACCGGAAGAAACAACCGTTGATGTGAATTCATGAGGGAGGAATAGCCCTTCATGGGGTCAGGGAGAGAAGTGTGCGTGCAAGTGCACCTAAGAGGGAACTTTGGCTGTAGAGGAAATGTTCTATGGACAGGCATGATTTTCTGTATCACACATTGTAGGTTTAAAATCAAGACACTAGCAAACATCCAGCTGGCTAATAATATCATTCTTCTAGTACCAAATACCTGAGATAATAATGAACTGGGTAGAAATTCAATTCCAGACAATTACATGGATCTCTTGTCCTAACTTCTGCGGTAGATATGGATAAATGTAAACATGTAATGGATGCTTCTAGGGAGCGACATTTCATTTCGGAACCAGCAGGTGAGCCCAGGTGGTCCTCGGAACCGAATGATACATGCAGATCCAATTGCTTTACCTTTTCTCTGTCTCGCACAGGGTTAAAATCCAACAAGAAAGCCCACTGCGAAATCATCTTCCCTGCTTCATGCTGCTGGCCAATCAGAGAGGGAGGCGGGGTGATGCCTGTCTCTGCACAGCTCCTGATTGGCCAGCATCACAGATGTAGCACAGATGACGTTGCAGCATGCTTCCTCGTTGGTTTTTGACCCTGCGAGAGACAGAGAAAGGTAAAGCAACTGGACCTGCATTTATCAGCCAGTTTCGAGGACCACCTGGGCTCGTGTGGTTCGTTTTGTAACCTACTGGTTCCGAAATGAAATGCCCATCCCTAGTTGCTTCAGTCTTTTTTGGTGAGGACTATTCCCATTTTTTTAAAAAAGTTTTAGCCTTTGTGAGTGAATACAAACACATGAGGAGAAAGTATGCTTTCTGTTTTCAGGTTTTAAAAATCCCAAAATTGACATGGATCCAGAGGATCACTAAATCAACTGGAAGGCTGTAGATCTCACACGGCATGAAACAGGATTCTAAAGCAGGGGTCCTCAACCTATGGCCCGCGGGCCGTACCAGCCCCCAGGGAGCCTGAATCTGGCCCCCGGGAGCAACAGCATACCCCCCCCACCTGGAGGTGTGCCACCGCCGCCGCCAGTGCCACGGAGTTTGGTGGGCGGGGGTGGGGGCAAGTGGGCAGTCCTCCTCTCCTGGTGCCGCCCTTTTCCCTAATATCTTCCAGTCTAGATTTTTTTTTAAAGGAAAATTAAAAAGTCCCATCCTGCTCCACGCCTGTTTTCCCCCTTTCCCCCTGATTGGTCGAGGCGCAAGAGCGCGAGTTGTTCAAAGTGGTGCAGCTGCTGAGCTTTTGGGGGCGCGCGCCCCGGCGGCAAGCAGAAATCGCCCCAGCGCTCCCCGTCCGGGGCGTCGGGCCTTTGGCCGCTCCCCCCCCCACACCATTGCCTACCGCTTATGTGGGACAGGCGAGGCTGAGGCATCCAGCACCCCCTACACACACACACACACACACACACACACACACACACACACACACACCGAAGCGGGTGGGGAGAAGGATGTGCCCGCCCGCCCTCCCGCTGGCCGGTCTCCCTGCCTGATTGCTTGCTTGCTTGCTTGCGGCGGCTGCATTGAGGAGGGGCAGCCGGTATCTTATCCGTCCCCATAGTTATCTTCTACCCCCACCCCCACCCCAAATCCACCCGGTCTTGGCTCACGATGACTTCTGTGGGAGCCAGCAAGAAAGAGGAGAAGGACAAGACATGCAGGTGGTCGTGCGTTGCAGGTAAATTCTCATCGCAGAGATGGTGCATGTGTGTGGTGTGTGTGTTTGTGATGGGGGTGGTGGTGGAGAGATTGGACACCTCCCTTGGGAGCAATAGGGCTTCCAGGCAAAAAAATAAAATAAAGCATGAATGGGAAATCAAGAGCAGCTTTTGTTTTCTTTCCTGACGCTCCTTTCTTTGGAGAAAGACTGGAAAGAGAGAAAGAAAACCAAGCTAGCAACACTTTGCAGCCTGAGAGGCTTTGCCACCGCTTTCTCGTCCTCCACCACCACCACGGTTTCTACACCGTCCGGTGAGGGATAGGAAAATAAAACAAGAAGTAGGTGGTGGAACAGTTTTGTGGGACTGCCGCGGGCATTCGTTTCGGCCTCCCTTCCATCCGAAAGCTGTCCCGGCCAGCCAGGAGACACCTCTCTGGGACGCACAGCGTTGCCAACAAGAGGAGCCCCCCCCGTCTTGGCCGTTGCCCACCGCGGGGAGCCGGCTGGGCTGCATAGCGTGCCCCGGCCGCCCCGCGCCTCCTCCTTACCATCCGTACCTCTTGGCAGGCACGAAATGAACAGGAGCTGCAGGAGGACGGCGAGTCCGAGGTGCGTCCTGGGCGTGGATTCCATGGGGCTGCAGCTCGCGCCAGGCAGGCGGGCGGGCGGACGGCGTCTCTTTCGGGAGCTGCCTGGTGCCGAGGCTCTCTCGCCTTTCAAGCCGCGGCTGAGTCGGACGGGCTGCGCGCGGGAGGCGTGGGGGGGGGAAGCGGACTACCTTCCTGAGGCTCCTCAGACGGGCCAGAGGCGCGACAACGTCACCCCCCCTCCCGAAACCTCTCAGTTGCTCCCTTAACCCTTTCCAAACTCGGGCTGGCCTCTTCGGTATTTGGGGGTGGGGGTGGGGGGATGGAAACAGTCCGACCCATTTGAAACTGAACGGCCTTTGCCTCCCGCACTTTTTCATACTGGGGGATGGGGGACAGAAGCCAGTTTGGGGAGGGGCGCGACACGACGGCAAAATTGCCCGGGTGATGTTTTGATGCCCGGACAGGGAGTTTATTATTATTATTATTATTATTATTATTATTATTATTATTATTATTATTATTATTATTATTATTATTATTATTATTATTATTGTGTTCAGTGTGCATAGATATTTCTTCATATTTTTTTCAAAATCTAGTCCGGCCCCCAACAGTGTCTGAGGGACAGTGAACCAGCCCCCCTGTTTAAAAAGGTTGAGGACCCCTGTTCTAAAGGGTCCCTCAGTCTTCAGAAGTACCTACCCAAGATATGGGTAGAGGTCTCTGTGGGAAAAACCATCACAGAAACATTCCATCCTTGGTTAGAAGGTATTCATTAAATGAACTTGTAAAAATAGATAAAACAAATGTTTAGAAGAATTCTTAGCACCCGAGCCCATGACTTTTTTAAAATATCAGATGACAAGAATAACAAAGGAAATTATAGAAGAGACAGAATAAAAGTTCAACTACAGGTTAGCATCTGCCGTGTTTATAAAAGTGATATTGTTTCAAAGAGTGCAGCTAAACTAGACATTTCTTATACAGGCTATATATAGGCACTTGTGCTCAACACGATGAGCAATTTGACCAGATTTACTTTTAATTTGGCTTCATAGTAATTCAATCCTTCAGAAAATCTCTGGTTTATGGATGCAGGATATTGCTTCTCTGCACAAATCAAAACACAAAGAAATAGTCTGAAATTGTCTTAGACAAGGAAAAAGGATGCCACTCTTTACACAGCTAAGACCACCCTGACTATAATACCAATGTCAGTGGACAAAATGGTTTATGAGATCCTCTCTTGTGCTGACTACCATTCACAAACAGACACCACACAAGGGGGGGGACCCCTCCAAATCTGGCTCCTTTTTTCATGTTAACTGCATTTCACCCAAACACAAACACAAAGCATTTGTCAAAGCTGTTTTTCAACAATGTCTTTAGCTCGGCTTAAAATATTTTTAGATCAGCCACTTTGATGCATGACTTCTTTCAGGTCACAGGAAAATTTATAACAAAAAAGAGGATGAACCATAAAAGCTCTTGTTACTATCTACTCAAATGGTCGACTCACATCATGGGCAATACAATGTGGGATACAAGTGCTTGTGAAAGTTAACAGTAGCCACTAAATACTGTATGTGCTTTCATCTTGTTTGGATGCCAACCCCCAGGATTCCCTCTTCTACAAGTTCTATTTGTCAGACAGACTCACAAAATTGTGCTCATTTAGCAGAAGGCTGGACTGGCAGACCTCGTGGTCTAGAAGAGTTGAACCTGGGGCCTGGTCTCTTGGAAAAGGAAGAGGCCACCCCCCCAGGCTTACTGGAGGTGGAACTCCCAGAATGGAGAGTTGTGGGATTTGCAGTCTAAACAAAAACAAATGCCTATGTCTAGTAGCCACTGATGAAAACAAAGGCATCTTAGGATGAAGAAATCCCTGCTCCATATACATTCACATATCACACAACTTAGGCAAATATGCAGCTCACTCAAGTAGTTACTGTCGCAGCCCAGACCCAATGATAACGTATATATTTTCTGTTGAAAGTTGGAATATAACTTTTTTGATGCAATGAAAATTTACTCATGCCAGTGTTAGAATTTTTTCGCTCTGATAGATGTGTGTGTGTGTGTGTGTGTGTGTGTGTGTGTGTGTGTGTGTGTGTGTGTGTGTGTGTGTGTGTGTGTGTGTGTGTGTGTGTTGTGTCGTTACAGTTGTGACCGACTCTTTGTGACCCCGTGTCCATGGAGTTTTCTTGGCAGGAATACTGGAGTGGTTTGCCCGTACCTACTCCAGGCGCCTACAGCACCTGGTATTCCCTGGTGGTCTCCCATCCAAGGACTAACCAGGGCCGACCCTGCTTGGCATCTAGGCAGCTACTCTGATAGATGCATAAGCAAAAACCATTACTCCGGCACTCTAAAGTGTTAACCAGGGCAGTAAAACAAGATTGGGAGGGGGGGTATGGAATCCTTCTCAGCACAATACTGCATTTCCTGATCAGGATAAAACTAAAAAATGTTTCATAAACATTCATTTTGTTTTTCAACAGTCTTACTATCAATGGCATCCACTCACCTCCACACAAAGCGGCAGGATCTCTCTCTCTCTCTCTCTATTTCTTTTTTTTCTTTTTTACAAAATAACAGAAGATGCAAAACATTCAAAATTATGCAACACAAGCATTTGGACCATTACTGCAGTCTATATATGCCAACGTAACTGGTAGCATTTTAACTGTGGAATGCCGATATGGTAATACCCATTGTCTCTACAAACCCACATTCCCAAGCCAAAGAATACAAACTCATACTGCCGGGACTTGTCTAAGTCAGTGTTTTTCAACCTTTTTTTGGGCAAAGGCACACTTGTTTCATGAAAAAAATCACGAGGCACACCACCATTAGAAAATGTTAAAAAATTTAACTCTGTGCCTATATTGACTATATATAAAGTAATTCTCTTGAATAGGAATCAAATAAACACAAAGAAAGTATTTTATAATTACTTTATTATGAAATAGTAAGTAAACAGAAATATGAAAAATTATAAAATACTTTTCAGTGCGCAATCTGGGCCTGTTTGGCTGAACACAAAGCTGATATTCTGGCATGGGTGCTAAAGGTGGCACTCAGAGCCCTTTCTGTGGGCATCATCATCCCTTCACAGCCACCTGTATTCAGGTTAAATTGCTGTATTGCCACTTTACGGTGGGTTCTGAATTGCAGTTTGGGCACTCGGTCTCTAAAAGGTTCGCCATTGCTGGTGTAGGGCAGTGTTTTTCAACCTTTTTTGGGCAAAGGTACACTTGTTTCATGAAAAAAATCACGAGGCACACCACCATTAGAAAATGTTAAAAAAATTAACTCTGTGCCTATATTGACTATATATAAAGTAATTTTTCAATTTTTCCCACGGCACACCAGGCAACATCTTGCGGCACACTAGTGTGCCTCACTGGTGTAGGGAGAAGCAGGACAGAGGGGCCACAGATTGAGGCAGCCCGCTCTCTAGCACCCAGTTCCCACTTACCTGTGTTGTTTTTTTAAAGACATTTTGCCCTGCATGGACTTCTGTGTCCAGTGGAGACCTGAGAAGGGGCACTGACTCTCCAGGAACACAAATAAGACCCAAAAGCCCATCTTGCTCTCCACACTGTGGCCAAGGCAGATGCCTTCAGCAAGTCCAGCGACAGGAGGGGAGGAGGATGAAGGAAGGCAGGAAGGAAAGAAGGCAGAAAGTGTTCTGCTTGTATACCGCCCATATTCAAGGAGTCTCTGGGCGGTTTGACAGTTTTAATTACAGTAGGCAGGCTGCTAGACATTATGCAGGCTAGAAATGAGCACGTTTCTATGAAGAGGGGAAAGGGTACGAATGGAAAGAGAGAGGTGGGGGAAGAAAAGACACAGAGAGAGAAGAGGGTTATTCAAGGAACCCATCACGGGGGCCCTCAGAGACGGCTCTTCCCCTCCCGGACCCTAAAGGCCGGCCGTCCGGCCGTCCAGCCGTGCCAGTAGCCCCCCCGCCTCCTCAGCCCAGGCCCGGCGGAGGCCTCCTCCATCCCTTCCTCCTCACAGCACTGCCACGGTGCTCGTGGGGCAGCCGGGCGCCCCTCCTCCCCTTTCCCTCACCTGGTGGTTTGTTCTGGGCTGGGGCTCCCGGGCCGGCTCGTGTTGGCGGGCGGGCTGTCGGGCGGCTCAGTCCATTGGTAGCTCCCAGGAAAGGGGTGATGGTGGTCCAGGGTAAAAAAAGGAGGGGGGGGAGAGGGAAGCGAGCGAGTCGCGGAGGCGGCGGCAGGCACAGGGCAAACACTAAGAGAATGAGCGGGGCCAGGTCCGGCCAGGGAGGAAGTGACGCCAGCGCCGCGGGCCTCGGGGGGGAGGAGCCAAGCTGGCCCTTGGACGCTATTTATAGCGCCTCCCAGCTGTGGGCCGCCCGCCGGCCCTGGGTTGAATTTCTTTAGAATTTTTCAATTTTTCCCACGGCACACCAGGCAACATCTCGCGGCACACTAGTGTGCCACGGAACAGTGGTTGAAAAACGCTGGTCTAAGTTAACAAAACTATGAGTTGTTATTAAATGAAGAGACTATTTAACCCAACTCATTTCGAACACCTGGGGCATTAAAGCCGCCAGGGTGGTCCATCCTATAAAATAGGTCAAGAACATTAAGTAGCCTCGTTGAATGTGACCAGGGAGACATCTTCAGAGGAAGGATGGCAGAAACATGGTCTGAACGGTGCCCCGGAAGACGGATACTTCGCCTCTATTTATTTGACAGTGTATTTAATGTAAAATGAAGATATCAGCCCAAATCCTGGTACTCAGAGAAGTAAATTAGACTCAAGTGGACCCAATGAATCAATGGGGATCTGGTGAGTCAACTTCTCAATAAATTCCATGGATCCAAATGGGCCTACTTCAATTGCCAACTTGCTTTAATGCAGCAAGTCGCAGGCTATTAAATTGCATAAAGAGGGCAAAGTCAATGTGGGGAAGGATTGAAAAAGGACACTTGCCTAAGATGACAGAGTATAATTTCAAATGAAAGACCAAAGCAGTGTGACTGGTATATTGCTTTTATATCTTAAAGAGGCTTATGCTGTACTAAAAACCAGGTATGTGGGAGTTGCAGTCTGAAAATACAAATCTGCATATCTCTACATAAAACTATCTTCACCAAAACTACCTAATTGTTTCAGAACAACTCTTGAAATAATCCAACAATACCAGAAGAATGGCATTGTTTTGTTTTGTTTTGTTTTGTTTGGCTTCATTAAAAATAACAACAGTTGCTTAGGTATTCCAAAAAATCAATTTCCCAAAGAAAGACAGTATCAGAGACTAATACTTAGGTTACTTAAAAACTCAAGATAATTCTTTTTCAGTGGGAAGTGGACAACTGTATAAGAAGTTTATTTTTGCGTTTTCCTGCTATAAGAATCAGGAACAGGCACAAGAAGGAAAGACAGTCACATCCGGAAACAGAATGAACAAATAAGATTTTCTGGACTGTTTACACTTCCAACACACTGCAACTGGAAATAGTCCCAAACCCTGTGAAAAGAGCATTATCTCTCTCATCCAAATACAGGGTTGACGGGCATGAACATAAATTAAATGTATACTTTCCTTACTGCCAAGCAATGAAAAAAATTGTATTAAAACTGTGTAGGTAAATACATCAAGTCTACTCATAATATTTTGCTCTGTATGGGAAAAAGTAAAACTGGATATGTGCATCGCATAGACCAGGAGAGTTCCCAACCTTGAGTAATCCAGATGGTCTTGGACAGCCATCTTCTGAAATCCCAGCCAGCACAGACAACGGAGTAGGCTTCTGGGCCATCTACCCTCTAACTTTCATCTAGGCTACCTGGGGCTCTTTTCTATGCACACAAGATCTGTGAACTCGAACATACACACCCGGGTAACCAGTCCCTTCGTGGCCATCACAAAAAAACATGACAGAGGCATGGGGCATTCCCACCCCTATGCAAGGAGGGGGTATGGAGGCAACCATGTGTGTGCCTTAGAGGGAGCCTTCTGGGAGCTGAAGTCCAAGAACACCTGTGTTCTACAAGTTTGAGAACCGCTTGACCCAGGCAAATATGAGGCACAGTTCATTACAAGTGACAACTCTATGATTTCTACAAGCACAGTGGCTATTTTTTCCAAGCTATAATAACCATGGAAATCATGATCAGCTATTCCCAATACAAGTTAGTTATGCATTTCATTGACCACGAAATGTGCAAATCACCGAGTATTCTGAAACAAGGCAGTTATTTTGTTGTGTTCCGGCAGAACACAGAGCATTCTCATAAGACAAGGGATGTATTGCTTTTAGGGCTAATTGCTTAAAAAGATCCATCAGAGGCAAGGTTCCCTTCGAATCCGTGCAAGTGCACCGCCATGCAGCACTGGCTTGGTGCCACCCAATGTTGCCGCCCATTTGATTCTGGACACAGCTAGAATTCCAAACACATCAGATCACTGAGTTCATCTTGGCCGCTTTGTTGAGATCCCCCCGCCTTTTGGCGGCTGGGGACCTCAACCTGCATGCCGAGGGGGAACTCTCTGGTGCGGCTCTGGAATTCATGGAATCCATGACTTCCATGAACTTATCTCAGCATGTTTTATGCCCCACGCATAGAGCTGGCCACACCCTAGACCTGGTCTTTTCCTCCATGTCGCCGGATTCGTGTCTGGGGGTTGGGGGCATTTTGCCCCTGCCCGTGTCATGGTCGGACCACTACCTGCTAAAATTTTCCCTGTCGATCGCCCCCCCCACCCCGCGGGGAGCGCCCTTCTTACATCTGGGCTTGCCCCCGGAGGCTCATGGACCCGGCCAAGTTTATGGAAGCCTTCGGGGAGCTTTCTGGTGGTCTGGCAGACGATCCGGTCGATGCCCTGGTGGAAAGGTGGTATGTGGGTTCCGCCAGGGCGTCTCCTACGATGTCGAGACCGCTCCTCCCCGTGTTTCACGGAGGAGTTGCGGTTGATGAAGCAAGAACGTAGGAGACTAGAGGTCATATGGAGGGCAAACCGGACGGAAGTAAATAGGGCTGCTCTTAAACAGCTGACTGGTTGCTATCTTCACGCGATCAGGGACGCTAGAAGATCTTATGCCTCCCTGAGAATTGGCGAGGCCTCGAACCGCCAGGCGGAGTTATTCCGGGTGGTTCGAGACCTCTCCAATCCCAGTCAGCTGCGGCCTCCTCCTAGTGATTTCACTAGTGAGCAATTTGCAGCCCATTTTAGATCGAAAATTGAGGCCATCCGTTCCGACTTGCCCCCCAGTTGCTCTAGCCCTTCCTTCGGGACCTCCGGTGCCTCACCCCTCCGTTCTCCCCTCCTGGATGACTTCGGGCCGGTTTCTTCGGCGCAGGCCTCCAGAGCTATGGCTCGCTGCCGGCCGGCGGCCACTCCCTTCAACCCTTGCCCAGCTTGCCTTATAAAATCTGCCGAAGGGAACATGCCAGAGTGGGTTTCCTCTATCGCCACGGCCCCCTTTCGGGAGGGTTGTTTCCCTTCCCGTTTGAAGGAGACCGTGGTGAAACCCACTCTTAAGAAACCTGGCATGGCGACGGACGATCTTTCCAACTTTCGTCCGATCGCCATTGTTCCCTTCCTGGGCAAGGTTGTCGAGGGGGTGGCCGCTGTCCGGCTCCAGTCATATCTGGAGGTAAATCATATCCTGGATCCCTTCCAGTCTGGATTCAGGCCTCTTCGCGGGACCAAGACGGCCCTGGTCGCTCTGCAGGATGACCTCCTCAGGGAGGCCGACAGGGGGTGTTCCTCCCTGCTCGTCCTCCTTGATCTCTCAGCAGCCTTTGATACCGTCAACCACGGTAACCTTCTGGCCCGGCTCGCTGGGGTGGGAATTGGTAGTCAGGCCTTGGCCTGGCTCCGTTCCTTCCTCCGCGGCCGGACTCAGCGGGTATAGCTGGGGGATGTCTTGGATCCTTGGACTCTCCCTTGTGGGGTGCCCCAGGGGTCGGCAATCTCCCCTGTGCTGTTCAATGTTTATATGAGGCCGCTGGGGGAGGTCATCAGTACTCTGATGACACGCAGCTCTACATCTCCTTTTCTACATCTGCAGAGGAGGCGGTTCGCTCCCTCGATCTGTGCCTGGAGGCCGTTCTGGAATGGACCAGAGATAACCGGCTCAAGCTCAATCCGGAGAAGACGGAGGTTCTGTTCTTTGGGGCGCCCTCGTCTCGGTACAATGGCCCCCTCCCTAGTCTGGGGGGTATTTCCCTCCAGCCTACAGACAGGGCCAGGAATCTGGGCGTGGTCCTGGACTCGGCCCTCTTCCTGGAAGCCCAGGTGATGGCCGTCTCCAGGGCCACTTTTTTTCCACCTCCGCAGGATCACCCAGATCCGTCAGTACCTTGATGAGTCCTCCCTGAGGGCAGTTGTGCAGGCCCTGGTGATCTCGAGGATTGACTATTGCAATGCCCTCTACGTGGGGTTGCCCTTGACCCTGGTCCGGAGGTTACAGCGGGTCCAAAATGTGGCGGCCAGGCTGGTGGTGGGTGCTCGTAGATACGAGCACATCACCCCAGTTCTGGTCCGCCTGCATTGGCTCCCCGTTGTCTTCCGGATCAGGTTCAAGGTCCTGGTTTTGATTTTCAAAGCCCTCCACGGCTTGGGACCAGGATACCTGGCGGAGCGCATCTCCCAGAGGGCATCCGGATCCAGACCCACGAGATCGTCGCAGGCACGCTCATTGAGAGTGGCCACACCCAGAGAGGCGCGGAAAACGCTCACGCGGAACCGCGCCTTCTCTGTGGTGGGGCCCTCTCTTTGGAACCATCTTCCTTCCGAGCTGCGCCTGCTGGAGTCCCTGCCCGCCTTTAAGAGGGCTCTGAAGACCCACCTCTTTAAAGAAGCTTATGGTGACCTTATTAGTTAGTTTTTTTTCCCTATCACCTACCGCCATCTTGTTCTCCGCTGTATTTGCGTGGAGATTTTGTTTTTGTTTTTTAATGCTTTTTATCATTGTTCGCCGCCCAGAGTTCCCGTTAGGGAAGATGATGCGGGATATAAGTCTTTAAATAAATAAATAAATAAATAAATAAATAAATAAATAAATAAATAAATAAATAGAGCCTCGCCCACTGGTACTGGAAAATTAGAGGGATCATTGATCAGAGGTTCTACTGTATATCAGATTAGAGATGGGCTTTTTCTTTTCGGAAGTGGTAAGCTTCTGAAATGAACCGCGGAAGCCCAGGTGGCATTCAGAACTGGAGGAACACAATCAACCAATCCCTTAACTTGTGCTGCGCCCACGCGGGGTTAAACTCCTACGAGGAAGAAGCCTCCGTCATCTTTCCGTCTATCTGGCAATGGACAATCAGGAGCTGTGCACGGAAATGCATCATCCCATCTCCCTGTCTGATTGGCCAGCACCAGGGAGAAAGAAAAACGACATGTCAGAGGCTTCAAAGGCTTCTTCCTCGTTGGAGATTAACCCCACACGAGCCCAGCGCAAGGTAAGGGATTGGTTGATCGCATTCCTCTGGTTCCGAACGCCAGCTGGGCTCCCACAGCTCATTTCAGAAACTGACCAGTTCAGAAACGAAAAGCTCATCTCTATATCAGATCTCTTATGCTTTGAATGGCACAACACAGATATTTTTGAAGAATTAAGTAGTGGTACAGGTACCCAGATGGGGTGCCAGAGTTTGCGAGTCCTATTCTTCATTTTGCATCCTGTGAGCCAGCCTAGGTGGTCTTGGTCAAGCTACATAGGACCAAGGTGCACCCCTTCAGTTAGGTCCCTACCCCAGAAGAAGATAATTGGTAAATAATTTTTAAACCTGGAACACCCTGAAAGGAGGGCATAAGTCAGAATTGGCTAGAAGGCATTATTATTATTATTATTATTATTATTATTATTATTATTATTATTATTATTATTATTATTATTATTATTATTATTATTATTATTCAAACACAGTAAAGCCTGCATCTAAAACTCAAATGACAACACCACTGAACAGTAAAAATCTCTGACAGTACAGTTCAAATTTCAAGTCATTTGCATTGGCAGCTTGTACTAAATCCTGGAGGGTTATTTCTGTGACATTTAACTACGGAAAATTTTAATGTACAATCTGTGATAAAAATCAGCATTCTACAACACATAGAACACGCTTTCTTTTGACCTTACTGCTAATATGGTGTGTTTTCAAGCATACAGAACATTGTTCCAAAATCAAGTTTCATAATCAAACATCACAGCTCCTAGGAGAAAAGAACTGAGCGAGCTATTTAAATAACCACATCAAGATAAGAGAACAAGCTGTCAGCACCTCGCTTTTTTTCACAAGAGAAGGCATGGAGTCATTTTCATTCCCCCATGGCACATACAACAGGAAAAACAGAGCACAGTCAACCATCTACAGTTCCCCACAGTGTGCAAGTAAATTGTCATAATAAGACAACCTTAATTTACTAAGATAATAAAATAATCAATTAACACCCCCCCAAAAAATGTTTGGGCACTATCTACTCACAAAAACGCTTAATAAGAAGAATAAGTGTCCAACACTGCTTTTCTTTAAATAATTAACACCTAGCTCCCCTATCCAAGGCTCTGAAAAACGACATTAAAATGCCCAAGAACAAATTAAATAAACTATCTGCAGCCAAATAGTTTTTTCCATGTGCACTATTTTACTTTTTTGCTTACTTCCCAGCTGGAATTAGGGAGGGAACTTGCACTACCTAAGGGTACTGATGGGAAGCAGTACTTGCATATTACAATGTTACTGCAAAATTGTTTACCTACTACAGTAGGACCCCATATCCACTGATTCATTATCCACTTATTCAATTATCCACAGTTGGCAAAGTAAAAAATAAATATAAAATCATGTAGCTGCAAAGCAAGCTACTGTCATAAAGCAGCAGTAAAAAGGTAAGTTCTGCTTATATACCGCATTATACCACTTCAAGTAGTCTCTGGGAGGCTTACAGTTTAATTACAGTATGCAGGCTACACATCCCCCACCCCAGCAAGCTGGGTACTTATTTTACCAACCTCGGAAGGATGGAGGGCTGAGTCAACCATGAGCCTGCTACCTGGGATTGAACCCCAGGTCATGAGCAAACAGCAGCCTTAAAGCAAGCTACTGTACTGTCATAAAACAGCAGTTTTGGGGGATTTCCTTGGTGTTCTCTCTTCTCCACAGTTTTCATTATCCACGGGAAGGCCTGGAACCAATCCCCAGCGGATACTGGGGTCCTACTGTACTTCACGGAAGGGCATATAGGTGAATTACTTGAACTTATTATTGTATTGTACTCCTTAATGAAAGTAAGGTAATTATGATTTGCAGGACAGAGATTAACGGAATCTCATCTTTTGACACATTGTACCTTCACTTGAAGCAGATTTTAAGTTTCTTTTAATTATTGGAATGTGTACTTGTTGGAATGTATACTGTATTTTATCGGGCCTTTGGCTGTAAAATAAAATTGACTGATTGAAGCAGATGTCTCAAGTTAGCTCTGTTCCCCAGTGTTCTTTGTTAGATTACAGCCTTTTTGTTATGGCTTTAGAAACAGGGTTTGCACTAACTACCCACTGGCTGCCACTACATCAAACCATTGCTTCAGTCTTACTAAATTACCAAATTCAATACACCAATAATTTAATTCACAAGTATGTACATTTTTTCTATATATCACTGGTTGTCGGGGGGGGGCAGGTGACAGGAATGCTTAATTTTGTTATAGTTACAGGTCAGACACTGAAAAATAAGGTTATGACAAATGTAACACTAAAAAAAAGTGAGAATTCTCTGACCCAGCCTAGTCATAGCTGGTTAACATCTCATCAAGGCTAACAGGGGTCTCCAAACCAAGAGTCAAACAAGGACCTGGTCCTTGTTCAAGTTGCAGGAACAGAGTCTCAATATATGACTCTCACAAAACCACACAACAGAGCCATAATATTATGGTTCAATGTGCAGCTTTCCTCTTTAAGACAGACTGCAACACCTGCAGTGACTTTATCACAAATGTGTAATTAGCACAGGTTCATGGAATATGTGCATACGGAACTTCTCCCTGCCCCCCGTGTGCTACACCATTAGAAGACTGGCGGAGGTAATAACAGTTTAGCAAGTGTGTTGCTGGTTTATCCCAAGGCTGCTGCCTGTCTCAGCTAGAGATGTGAAGGCCTGGGGGAAATGAGAAAATTTTGGGGGGGGATGTTTTCCCCCCTTTTTTTCCTGAAGCCTTTTGGGATTTTTCCCATGAAAAGCTGGAAAAATTGAAAAAAGAGGGGAAAAAAAGATTATGGCATGTTTTATTTTAACATGATGAATAAAATATTTTAAGACAGGGTGTTCTAATATTTTCCAAATCATTTCTAAACAATATGCATAATATCAAATTATTCTGATTTCTGTGCACTAGTAAGGACAAACAAGTCCTAGGTTATAAAATGAACTCTCCAAAGCAAGAACAGAATGCATTTATCCCTTTAGGTTTAGAGGAGGTGCTGCTATTGTCACAAGAAAAAGGTATCACTTTTGTTTTTGAATGTGGGTGGGTGTGTCACTAGACCTCAAAGCACTGGAAGAAAATACAGAGCAACAAAAATGATTCTGATTTAATAGCATGCCCATTAATTGCAACTTAGCCCCACTTCCATTTATACATTTTCCCCCTCTTCAATTCTTTTTACAAGAACCAGGTTTTCTTTTATTTTTATTTAATACTGTGGAGAGGAAATATGAATGGTTAATTCTGCATTTTTAAACATTGTTTTGTAGAGGTATTTTTGTTCCACATAAACTAGTAAACAGTTCAGGAGATTGATACTGTGTTTGTTACTTGCAATTAGAAATAAATATTATTTAAAAAGTCAATTGTTTGAAATAATTGTTTGCATACACTATATTTTAATATGCTAGTTGTAATAATTTTCTGACAAGTCAAATTGTCCATAGTCATATACAGTATGTTCCTAAAGTAACAGAATGACTTTCAAACTGTAAAATGGGGTGGAGAGTGCTAATGTAGCCTTTTTTTCAATTTTTCCAAAAATTTCCGTTTTTTCTGAGCTTCAAAATTTCCGGAAATTTTACATCTCTAGTCTCAGCTGCAGCCTGGACACCATGGAACAGTGAATGCCACTACAATGATTGAAAGAGTCCTCTCAAACTCCTTGACAAATACTTAAGTCCTTTTCTCCCACATAACTGCAGGAGACTTTTAGTCTCCAGAACCCATCGATCTGAGCATAGTCTTGGGCCATGTGACCACCTCTTGCCCTTTTGGTGTTAAAAATGTGGCTAATTAACAGAAGCCAGGCAAGAAGAAAAGAAGGAAGACCCTAACATAGCACAGTTTAGTTTTAGGATATGGATGGGGAAATATGAGGCTATCCAGATACTGCAGGGATGCAGCTTCCACCTTCCTCTCCTACTGGCTATCTTGGCTAGGGTTCTTGTCACAAGTCACAGTCAAATATCATCTGGAGAGCCATGTGTTCCCCATGACCCCACTTAAAAGGCTCACAGCCTGAAAACAAAAGGAAGGGTGCAATTCATGGGGATACGCCAAAGCTTGGGCTTCTTGCATTCAAATTGTTAGTTACATAACTGTCTTCACACAGCCTTCCTCAAACAACCATCGTAGGATCTAGCCAACTCTCTAAATGCCCTGGAAATGTAAACAGTAAAGATTCTGCTGTAAACAGAGTAACAGAGTAACCTGTTAAGGACATGCTTCTTGAGTCAACTACTCTTATAAATCCAGCCGGAAGTTGCAACACAGGTTTTCTTTTCAATTCCATCAAGTGACAACCCCCACCAATACCAAAATGTGCCAACTTCATCTATTTCTGCAGCACAAATTACACAAGGTGTTAGTTTTCAGATCAAGTCTCCAATCCAATATTTAAATATTTTCTTATATTTTTATTTTCTTACTATATTGCCCTCTCTTGGTATTTTATTTATCATTTTATTTTATATACAGTGGCACCTTGTATAAAGGAATTAATTCGTTCCAAATGGAATTCTGTTAAGCAAATTTTCCTTTATACAAATTTCCCATAGGAATGCATTGAAAACAGAGTAATCCCTAATCGTGACCATTTTTATGTTGTACAGATTCACCCCATTGGCGATTCTGTTAAGCAAATTTCCCCTATCTCCGGAATTTTTTATGTGGTACAGATTTTATGTTATACAAACTGTTTGTTATACAAGGGTCCTCTGTATGTATGCACAGCCAAGGTTCATTCTAAGGCCTAGATGTACACAGGGCCGGTGCTAGGTTTTTTTGCACCATAGGCGAGGGGCCGGGGGGCAGGCGGGTGGTGGGGGATGGCTGGCAGTGGCCAGCGGGGGGGGCAGGCCATCCAGCGCCCTCTCTCCATTTTGGCGCCCTAGGCAACTGCTTAGTTCGCCTTAATGGAAGCAGCGGCCCTGGGCGTGCACACCTCTGCCCCCCCCCACGCAGGGCTTTTTCATCCTCCACTCACCTGTCCTGACTATTTTTGTTCTGGATGCAATGGAACCAGGGGGGGGTCACAGACGGAACAGGTTAGTAAGCAGCAGAGACATAAATCAAAGAGCACTGTTGTACACCTCCAGTTGCAACCGTTGTGTCAATTGGGCCAATAAAGTTTTATATTGTTATCATCAAGTGCACAGTATGCAGAATCTAAGTAAACCTTGTTAGCATTTTAGAACTAAGTCCTGTTGAATGTACTTTCCATACATGTGTCTTGTTTATGCAAACAGAGGGTTTGATTTTTTTGTTGTACACAGACACTCAGCAGGAAAAAGCCAGGAAGGTGTGTAAAAGCAATAATTGAAATGCAGTACAGTAATGTTCCTTGATCTACCACACGGAAACCTTTCTTGTTTTCTTCAACATTCTGTTATGAAGAAAAAAACGTACTAAAATGGCATAATGCTGTACTGCGATTATTAGTCACAATAATGCCTGGTACAGCAAAAAACTACATGCATTGTGGACTTCATTCAGACCAACCTGTAGCACATGCCAAATACACATCATAGGTTCATAACAGGGTTCTCAACAAGCTTCTAGCAATTATGTAAGGTTTATCTTGCTTTTCTCATTTCCACTCAGTATAATGTAATTATTAAAATTTCTTGACAATTTCTTAGAATGTTTGCAATTTTTTGTGCTTAAGCTGCAGTACTATATTCACTTATCTGGGAATAAATCCAACTGAATTCAATGAGTGTAAATCTTGCTTCTGAGTAGGCACATACAGAACTATGCTGTTAGAAACATTTGTTTTCTTCTTCACAAAAAAGTTTCAACACTTCTTTTTGTCATTAGCTAAATACAAGGGACCTCAGCTTTTAAGACAACATTCCCCAACCTGCTGTCTCTAAGAGATTATGTGTTATAACCCAAAGCATCTTTGTCCGCTCATGCGCCCCAAGGCTGATGGAAAACACAGCCCGAAATTTCTGAAGGACATCAAGCTGGAAAGTGGCATCTTAATATATCATGCTGGATGACACTGATAATCATACATGCTTCTCCACCATCATACTTAGCTTTTCCTGGAATTTCAGCAGCCACACACACACACACACACACACACACACACACACACACACACACAGCAAAGATACGATTCCTTTGTTCTGTGGTACTCTGCAACCTTTTTCTATAATTTAATTTAATGTCAATATTATATTATATCTCTTTTGGCAATGGAATATTGACATTATTATTTGAGCTAGGTTTTTAAAACAAGCTTCCTGTATGCTTTAGTTGTTTTTTTCCTGGTGGTGCAATCTTTTCAAGAGAAATGTTCAGAAAGTCCAATCACTGATAATAGGTTAACCTTCTCTAGTACTGGGAACACTACTTGAACCTTACACTCATGTGACAGTGGAAGCTTAAAATCTCATCCTACATGAAAAGCCTTCTGTGAAAGCCTGAAGAATTTATTTACTCTGCAGGACAGAAAAAATATAACAAGCGGATAGATAACTAAGATGCTATCCTCATTTTTAAATGGCCTTGTATAAAAGCTACTCATCTTGTAGTCACATATGACAAGAAATCCCATGTGAACCAGAAGGCAGATAAAAGAAAGGACAGATGGATTTCTATGGTCCTTCCCTACTGCCTGCAGACAAAAGAAACTTCTCAGCTCTATGCATCCTCTGCTAGCCTGCTTAGTACAAGCATTAAACAGAGCAAGCATTTAGTTTCTCTCCCTTCTTGGCTAACCTAGAAAATCATGACATTAAATTCCTCACAGGCTAACTTTTAAAAAAATGAAGGCTTAAACTGCCATTCTATAGTCAATTATCTGGAAATAAACCCCACTGAAATTAACAGGAGGTTCTTCTAAGGCAGCACACCTGAGATTTCAATGCCGGAAACGCTCGTGGCTAATTCGCAAGGTAGCTCCGAAATACCCTTTGATACTAGTAAAATGTAATGGGAACCTAAGTAGGAAAAAGATTATGCATCTAGAAAAAAATAGAATATTACTTTTGCAACTATATTTAGTTTTCAAAGGGCAGCTCTACCTGATTGTATCACGTCACAAATGCACCATCAATCTGAGTCACTAATGAGACTTGCCCCTCTGATACACAAGCTGGCATGTATCACAGCATCTCATGCAGTACTTCCTATAAATACCTCTATGGAAAAGGGCTGTCACTAAATTGTATTTAGCCATACAATTCATCCAGAATTATACCTAGTAGCTTCTTAATAATGCAAACCTCACCTTTTTTGCATGTAGCAATTTATTACATAGTAAGGTGTTAATGTCTTGACAACTATGCAGTATGTTAACAAGTAACATCGAACATAGGGGGGAAAGGGTATGTGAACGAAGTACATACGACTGTTGAAAAACCTATAATATAAACACAGTCATTGTTCCAGCAATCTGATACTTATGAGTTTCTATGTTAGGACTGGCATGGACTCACCACCTATAAGTAAATGAAATCACTTTTGTTTTGTCATTACCCTTGGCTACCAAATAAAAGAGTTACAGTCAGTTAAGTGTTGACTAGATCAGGACTCCATTACTCCAACCACAAAGCAAATCAATATTTTGATTCTGACTCCTTATCAACTGATCAATAAAACAGAAAGCTTAATGTTTAGAAGTAAACAACTACTTCCCATACTGAATCCATGGTGGAAAATAGGATTGTATCTTTCAGTTTTCTAATGTTTTGTCTGAAAGGGATGGTGGAAGCATAATACAATATGTACAGTAATGCAGGTTTTTAGCTAAAGTCAAAGGAGGTGAAATGGGCGGCATTCTTTTCCGTCTCGTGCTGCTCTTGCACAACTAAGTTTGCTGCTTATCTTTACCTGGGTTTGACATGACATCTGCAACCATTTGCCATGGGTAAAACCTATAAAGTTATAAAACCCCAGATCCTGCACATGCTACTTGCTTCTGTTTCTATTTAGCCATGTTTAATAGAGCAGAGACATATTACTAAATCATGGCCAAGCGAAAAACAGGTCCCATACAAGAATTGGAGAGTTGCACAGACTGGTCCTCTTACATTAGCATAAATTTAAACATAAACATTTAATTTAAGCATAAACAAATAAATTTAAGCATAAACATTTGGTTAATCCAAATGTGCTCATCAAAGTATTTTATCTTTTAAACGTGATTCATTTACACAATACATTTTGCAGACCAATCCCAGGCATTTCATAATACTAATAAATGCAACAATCCTCTTGTTACAGTATATATCATTTACTTCATCTTCTCTTGAGAGTAAAATCCAGAATAAAATCAGAGGGCACACAAAACAATCTTTTACACTTGCAAGTTGGGCATCCCTGCTGTACACAGAGCAATTCCAACCAGTGTAGATTGAGCCCATTCTTCCCCAGAAATGACCTCTTCGTTGTCCCCGGGTACCTTTGCCGGATGGAAAACACAGCTGCGCAGCTTGGGAGATGCTCCCGGATTCACCTCTGACTCTGGATGCCCAGGTTTTGATGGTGGCCAGGAGCGCATTGGCACAATTAAAACTACTGTAGTATTATCACCTGGGCCCACTCTTGGTGTGGCCTGATTTGGCCACACTGACACGTGCCTTAGTTACATCCCGGATGGACTACTGCCATGCACTCTACGTGGGGCTGCCTATGAAAAGGGTCAGGTCAGCAACTGGATTTGGCCACAGGGATCACATAACCCACCCTTCAATGGCTCCCAATCCATTTCCAGGGTGAATTCAAAGTGCTGGTTCTAACTTATATAAAGCCCTAATAAACAGCTTGGGTCCAGGCTCCCTCAAGGATCACATCTCCCTTGATGAGCCTGCAAAAAGATCATCCAGAGGTCTTCTCTGTTGCTTCTCTCAGTCCTGGGAACTTCACATGGGGCCTCAAAGAGGGGTCTTCTCTGTTGCTTCTCTCAGTCCTGGGAACTTCCTCCCTCAGGGGGGCTAAGCTGGCCCCCCGTCTCTTTCTGCAAGCAAGGGAAGCCCTTTTCCTCTTCAAGCATGATTCCCCTGAATGGCTGAACACCTGAGCAGGGATTTAAATGGGCTCCCTGCTACACCTTAACTGCTCTGAATATGTCTTGCTGCTCCGTATGTTCTTGAATTGATTGCTCTGCCTTACTGCTTTGAATGTGTTAGTTTTGCTTGTTTTTAGAATGTTGTTTGTTTGATCCTTTTTGTATGGTCACCATTAAATACTTTAAATACTGCCTTTTAATGATGTAAACCACCCTGGGTTCTTTTAAGGAAAAAAGTGGGGTAAAATGTTTTAAATAAAACAGAACCAATAAATAAAACTTGGCCTTTAGTTACAAAACAAAGAGATGTTACCAAGATGGCTAGCAATCTATGATTCATACTGGTATGGCTGTTGAAATCATACATTCTAGAGCAGGGGTCCTCAACCTAAGGCCCCGGGGCCAGATGCGGCCCCTCAAGGTCCTGAATCCGGCCCCCGGGACCAACTGCGACCCCCCACACACACACCTACCCCCTGCTTTGTGAGCAAGCCAGCCTCCGCAGCTGCTTCTAATGCGGAGGCAGTTCAAAGCAGTGGGCTATGTCGCTTCTCCCACTCCCCCCAACTACCACCCAGATGATCATCATGCTGGCTAGTGGGGCATTCAAAGTGGGAGGGCTACGGCAGGGTCCCCCAGTCCCCCCCACCCACCGCCCAGATGGTCAGGGTGCCAGGTGCAGCCGACCGGGGCAATTTAAAACAGGAGGGCTGTGGCAAGGTCTCCCACTCCCTCCATGGCCCTGAGGCCCCACCCGTGCTCCTCCTCCACCCTGCCCACCGTGCTCCTCCTCCACCCTTCCTTGTGTGGCTGCCGCCTGTGTTATTGTAGTGGTGAGGAATGAAGGGGGCAGGCAGAGGCAGCGCCAGCGAGCCTTCCGAGCCAGAGCAGCCATGGCTGTGGACCACTGGACGGATGGATGGCAGGGGACCGAGGGGGAAACGGAGCTACTTCCCGCCCACCCAGCCCCCTCCGAGCTGCTGCCTTGCTCCATTGAGCGAGGGAGGGGAGGAGGGAGCACAGCCACGGCCAGAGGCTGAAGCTGCCACCACCATCACCGGGTTAAAGACCAGCGAAGAGGAGGTGGTGGAGAAAGAAGAGAAGGCCAAACGGTGGCCCAGGCCTGGTTCCTGGGAGGCTGGCGGGGCTGTATTTGTTCCCAGTTGGTGATGGGCGGGCTGGCGAGCCAAGAGAGCACCGCAGCCTGGCTGGACTCGGCCAGTGAGTGGGCTGCAGGTGGCTTTGGGCACGCCTTCCTGCCTTCCCTCCCTCCTTCCCAACCCTTGCTCCCTCCCTCCCTCCCTCACTTGCAGCGCACCAAGTCGGGCCAGGCCAAGAGAAGAGGCAGCTTTCCTTCCAGGGCACAGTGAGGACATGATGGTCAGGGCACATGGCTGGATCTGCGTGCAGTGACACCAGCCTTGTTGCCCTTGCTGTGACTGCTGCTCCTCATCCTGAGTGGCCACCCAGAAGGTGATGGGGGCCTGAGTTTGCCTGGGCTGCCGCCTCCTTCCCGATGCAAGGAAGGAAGGAAGGAAGGAAGGAAGGAAGGAAGGAAGGAAGGAAGGAAGGAAGGAAGGAAGGAAGGAAGGAAGGAAGGAAGGAAGGAGAGCTGCTCCAGCCGCTGCCACTGGAGGAGGAGGAGGAGGAGGAGGACGTGGAGGAGGAGGTGCAGCAGAGGGATCCCAGCAGTGTCACCTCAGGGTGGTGATCTGGAGCAGGAGACATTGCTGGGGCCCTGGAGACACAATGATCATGGGCCAATCGTGGGGAGTTCCACCCACTTGCCCCTCCCTCCCTTTTCCATGTCGGCCTTTTTGGGGGTTTTTTTGGACTGTGGTCTGGCTCCCAGTGGTGTCTGGGGTGTGGTGGACCGGCCCGCTGTTTGAAAACGTTGAGGACCCCAGTTCTAGAGGAATTCTATGAGTTTTTTTTAATCCAACACGAAATATGAATTTTAACATTTTCACTACCCATTAGCAGAGTGTTTTCTAGGGCTGGCACCTCAAAACGGCATAACAAGGAGCAGGGTCACTTTTTGTTTCTGTAGTACTGGGTTGAAGTGCAGCCACTAGTGTAGATTGAGCCCCCTGGTGACACCAACTCACCACAGAAACAAAGACAGAGCCAGAACCAGGCAGCCTCTTTCCAAACAAATTTACAGTTCCAGGAGGACCATTCAACTCGAAAGTATGTATTTCGTTTGTTACAGCTATCCCAACAACAGAAAATTCAACAGAACACAAACAACAGCTGCCTGCATGCCACACATGTCCACCCTTGCTATAAACGGCAACTGTCCAACTGCAATCAAATACTGTAATAAGTATGATTATTATATTTTTGTTAATGTTATGATGCATCCTAATATAATGTTTGTGAAATGCTGTGCTCCATTTCATGTGGCGTCGTGTTATATGCACTTTTAGACTGCAAACTTGGGTGCTGGTCCATGACTGTAATAATCATTCCTTCCTTCCTTCATGAAGAAGACAGAGCCTACTAATGATTCCATTTTAAAAATAAAAAATATACATTAAAAGAAGTTTTATAACAAAGGAAAACGCAGCCTCTTCCTTTCAAGACATCTTTCTCTGCAGTCCAAACGCTGCCCCAAAAACCTGATTGAAGCAAAAGGTCTTTTACCTCCTAGCAGGATTAAGGGACAACATAGCTTTCCATTCACTGGTTTTCACTGTACAGAAGTTGCCAGGAGAAAGGATCTCTCCTTGTCAAGCCTGCCCTTGAGGCAGAGAAACCAAGGGCTTCCTCTGAAAATGCTAAAACCTCAAGAGGCTCTTCCCCACATAATCCTAAAATGTAGGAATCACACCTCAAACAGCACCCTCAGCAATTCAGTTGAGATTGAATCCGATTTTACGGGAAACCAGCACCTCCAGTCTCTAATAAACATGTTTGACACAAACAACCACAATGTGGCATCAAGTCATGTTTGATTTATGACTTTCCACTGTTTTCTAGGTATCAAGTAATCAGAAGTGATTTACTATTCCCTTCTCTTGGGGTGCAGCCTGGGACGAGGCAGCCTGTCCAAGGCCACACAGGTTGGCTCCGAGGCAATGAAATAGTCAACCTCTCACTTGAACAAATCTACTTAACAATAATAACATCCTTTCTTTAGCCATGCAATATTTTCCCTTCTTCTCCATAGGTGTTTGTGCAGCTTAACTACTACCCTTCCTTTCCTAGGCTGGAAACTGCAGTGAAAAAAATGCAGCTGTGTGACTAATCAACAGACTGTTTTAACAAGTCCTACTTCCAATGTAAAATACAGGCTGAAAGTATATTGCTTAGCATATTAAGTCAAACCTAGAGTAGGCCCATTAAAGCAGCAGGGATTTCATGAATTAATCCCACCTTTAATTCAACTCAGGAAGAGTGGGCCTGTTCCAGTTGCAACTTACCAAGCTAAACTATTGGTTTTCAGTCACATTTTTTTCAAGTACAGTGGTACCTCAATTTACTAATTTAATCCATTCTGAATGCATGCTCTTAAGTCGAACTATTCTTAAGTTGGGGTACCTATCTAAAAAAATGAAAAAATAAGTTAAAAAGTAAAAAACAAATGAAAAAAATGTAAGTCGAGCAACTATATCTAAAATTTGTAAGGCAACAGTTAAAACGCCAACAGCTTTCCGCTCTTAAGTCGAATTGCTCTTAAGTTGAGCTGCTCTTAAGTCGGGATACCACTGTACATAGTTTCATGTATGTCTTCTCTGCTGATGAAACCGCAACCCCTTAAGACAATACAATTAATCTGTTCCTCAATTTTTATTACACTTGGTGATCACCAGACCCATCAAAGATGAAATGAATGCAAAACTACCGCTATAGAAGTGGCACACTATTACCTGCCCAGGTCTGTGTCCCTAATACACAAACCTTAAACTTCTCTTAACAGGAATGGGACTAGTATGGGAGAAGCAGCTGTTTACATTCAGGGTGTCACTCATAGGTACATATTCCCAGTTATCACAAACAAAAAGATTGACTGTTTCTCTGAGACAAGATGATTGTTCAAGCCATCCCTTCTGGTATAAAAACCTCACACTGAGAGAAAAGAACACACTCACTATTTCTCATGCTTAAATAGGTACAAATAAGTTGACTTGATCTTAAGAGAAAGTTTTCTCTTAGGAAAATAAATTTAGTTCCTACAGATTGCGTGCCACTATGTGCCATCAGGTCTGAACTGCGATTCGAAGCCCACTCATTTTTCCGTAAAGTGCCCATACAACCATTTAACCTGAATACAGGTGGCTGTGAAGGGGGGCGATGTCGGGTGCCCCACAGAAAGGGCTCCGAGGGCCACCTTTGGCACCTGTGCCACAGGTTCGCCAACACTGTCCTAGTCCATCGATGTGTCCTCTATACCAGTGGTTCTCCACCTGGGGGTCCCCAGATGTTCCTGGACCGCAACTCCCAGAAATCCTAGCCAGCTCAGCTTGTAGTGAAGGCTTCTGGGAGTTGCAGTCCATGAACATCTGGGGACCCACACTGGTTATCATACTGGTTCTGATTATGTATCAGCTCAATCACGCTAACAATTTTAACAGAAAGAATTACTATTACTGGGGGGGGGGAATAAATCACACTGGAGTTTATCATTTACTGTATCTGAACGCTGCACTGTTAAGCACTTCCATCAAGAGATATTAATGTCATTATTCAAGCTTGCTTATCTCTGTAACAAGCATAGATCCCTACCGGCCTCCAGCACACACAGAGACACACACATACTGTTTAGTCAGTTCCTGTACTTGAGCCAAGCGGGACTGAGTCATTTTTTGCAAATGACTCCAGCTGCTTCTCCCCCTCCCCGTCTGAGTGCCCCCCCTTTTCCAAATGCCTGTAGGGAGAAACTCTTGGAACAGAAACAAAAATCCCATTCCTCTTTCTCCGCAAGTTGGCATGAAGTCTCTGCTATCCCAAAAAAAGCTCTTCTCTTATACAGACAGCATGGGGATTGTTCCCTTCACTCTCTCAGATTCAGGGGAAACATTTCAGACCCACCATTCTTCCTTCACAGGTTTTCTCATATCAAGAAGAGGTTCTTTGTATACATACAACCCCAAGAAACCAAAGCTGCTACTCATATCTCGGTAGATAACTGGTAAATGATTGCTCCCTAACCACTATGCTTCAAGATTCTCAAATATACACTACAAGTGGTACCTTGTATAAAGGAATTAACTTGTTCCAAATGAAATTCTGTTAAGTAAATTTTCCGTTTATACACATTTCCCATAGGAATGCATTGATAACAGAGTAATCCCTAATTGCGACCATTTTTATGGTGTATGGATTTGCCCCATAGACAATTCTGTTAAGCAAATTTCCCATATTTCCAGAATTTTTTATGTTGTTCAGATTTTATGTTATACAAACTGTTATACAAGGGCCCCGCTGTATATCCCCAATGTTAAATAGTCTGCAACGTAAAACGTGCATAAGGCTTGTGAGCAGAATGCCAACATTAGTTTCCCATTGGGAGAGATGAAGTTCGCCCATACACCCAAGACAAAAGGATCAAAAATGACACCAAACCGTTGCTGACAACACAGATTAGCATCTAAAGCAGATTTGGTGTTGGGCTAGTTCTATGAAACTTCCCAGATGAATGTGTTGAGGATCAAAGCGAGGGGCTGCCAACCCCCACGCTCAGAAGAGGCAGGCATGCTCAGCCCTCCAATTAATATGGGGAGGGATGGTGTTAAAATCTATCTCTGACAGCACCGGCATTCTTCCCCCACCCCCACCCCCACCCCCAGGACCAGCCTGGGACCCTCGCCCGGGGGCACCGCCTAGGGAAGCCCCGGTGCCACCCATCTCTCTCCCCCCCCCCCAGTTCACGCCCCACTGAACGAACCTGGAGACCAATGCTCTCCTTTTTTTTTTAATTCTCTCCCCCCCCCCCAATTCCAAGCCCACTTCCTCTCTCCGAAAGGAGAGAGTCCCTCCAATCGGTTGCTGCCACCCGAGCCGACTCCCGGTCCAAAGTTTTCTTGGGGGGGGGGAGCCCGGGGGCGGGCGAGGAGGGCGTTGCAACCCACGGGAGGGCGGCGGCGGCGGCGGGGGGGGGCGGCGGCAAGAGGGACCCTCCACTCGGCTCGCCCTTTCATGCAGAAGATGCCCGCGGATTGCATGGCACATCCTTTCCCCCCGCGCCCCCTCGTCCCTGCCTTTCCCCAGCCACCGCTGGAAACTTGGGGTGGGGGGGCATGAGACCCTCTCCAAAGCCACGCCGTCGCCCCCAAAACGAACCAAGCATCTCTCCCCCTCCCCCCCCACCAATTATTCCTTCTCCCCCCCCATTGTAGCCCTTCCAGCCTCCCTCCTCTCTCCAGCCCCCACCCCACCCCCCCCCCCCCCCGCTACGGTCCTGCCAGAGCCGCCTTTCTCTTCTCTCCCCCCCCGAAACAGCCCGGACGGAAGGCGAAGAAGAAGGAGGAGGAGGAGGAGAAGGAACTCACCAGCAAACTTTCCACGTTGACGGCCGAGCGCGGGTCCCGGATCATGGACTCCAGCTTCCTTTGGCGCTCCGAGGGGGGCCCTGCCGGCGGAGGAGGAGGAGGAGGAGGAGGAGGGGGGGCGGCGGTGGGGCCGACATTTTTCACTCGCCCCCCTGTCTCTCTCTCTCTGGCCGGGGCGGGGGGGCTTTCTTTTCTCCTTCCTCTCCCTTCCCGGGCGACCAAGAGGGAAAGAAAGGGGAGCAAGAGCAGCAGCAGCAGCAGCGGCGGCGGTGCAGATCCCGTTCCGGGGCCCTAAAGGGTTGTTGGTGTGTGTGTGTGTGTGTGTGTGGTGGTGGTGGTTGGGGGTGTTGGCCTGGGCTGGGGAGGAAGGCCAGCCCCCGCCTGCCCGCCCGCCCGCCGGCTGGCTTCCTGGCTGCCTTGGCTGGCTGAGCGAGCGAGCGAGCGAGCGAGGTCCGCGAGGCGGCTCCGTCCCGGCCTGGGCCAGCCAGGCCTTCTCCCGTCTCTCAAGAGGAGGGACCGAAAGGGAGGGAGGGAGGGAGGGATGGAGGATGGCGGGGTGGGGGGGTGGAATGGGGGTGGGGGGGTTTGCAAACGGGCCGCCCTCCGCCTCGTCCTCCCGAATGGGGGCGGGCACTTCCACTAGTACTACTGCCGCCGCCGCCGCCGCCTGGGGACCGTCCCCTCCCCTTCCACGCCCGCCCCTCTCCCTCCTCCCTCCCTCCCTCTTTGCAGGCATGAACAGCCCCGAGAGAGGGAGGGGAGGGGTGTTTGGGGGGGGGCTGGGCTGGGCTGGGGAGAGGGGGGGAGGGGAGAAGGGGGGGGAGAAGGGACGGGGGTGGGGGCCGCCCGCCCGCCTTGGTCCTTGCCCGCCGACGGAGGCGGGAAACCCAAGTCTCACGGCCGGGCCCCCCGCACCGCCTCGGCCATCTTGCACCGGGGGGTCGGTCGGTCGGTCGGTTCCCGCCTCCGAGAGGAGGAGGAGGAGCAGCAGCAGCAGCAGCCCCGCCCGCGGGAGCCAGAGGGGGGGGACACAACAGCCGCTCTCCCTCCTTCCCCCTCCCTCCCTGGCAGGAAGGCCCGCCTCCCTCCCTCCCTCCCTCCCTCCTTGCCCTCCCTTCGCCCAGTCCGCCTTCTTCTTCTTCTTCTTCTTCTTCTTCTTCTTCTTCTTCCCTCCTTCCTCCCCAGCCCAGCGGGCCTCCCCGCCTTCCTTTCCTTTCCGCCCAGCGGACTCCCCCCTCCCCTCCCTCCCCTTCCACCTCCCCCTCCCCTTCCACCTCCCCCTCCCCTTCCACCGCCCACCGCCCGCCCACCGCCGCCTCAAGAGGAGGAGGAGGAGGAGAAGAAGAAGAAGAGGCGACGGCCTCCCCGCTACCCAGAAGCCTCCGCGGCGCTGCTGCCGCCCCCCCCGCCTCTCCCCCCCTCAGCCAGCGGGCGGGAAGAAAGCGGCCGGGCGGGCGGGCAGGGGAAACGAAAGGAGGGAGCCGCTGGGGGTGGGGGGTGGGGCGGGGGGGGGAGAGGAAGGATGGCCGGCCGGAGGGTGAGGGGAGGGGGGGGAGAGGCAGCCCTTCCTCTCTCTCTCTCTCTCTCTCTCTCTCTCTCTCTCTCTCTCTCTCTCTCTCTCTTCCCTCTCCTATCCACGCCTTTCCTCAGGCGGGACACTCTCTGGAACTCGCCACCTTAAGCGCTGACGGCGCCGCCTGAGGCGGCTAGTAGTGGCTCACGCCTCTTGGGCCTCCCTCCTCCTCCTCCTCCTCCTCCTCCTCCTCCCCCCCCGCAAGGCCCCCAATAGAGGGTGGACTGAGGGGGGGGGCGTCGCGAGAATGGCGAGAGGGGCTTGTGGGGCGCGCCTGTTGGTGTGGGGGCGCGCGCGCCCGTCCGCGTGCACGCCTGTAGACCTTTCTCTCAGATAACAGTCCTCTCTACACTCACACGTGTGTGAACCTCTCTGAGATAACGCTCCTGTATGGGCATAGACCTCTCCTATATATATGTACAGCGGGCCCTCCTATAACAAACAGCTTGTATAACATAAAAATGTGTACAACATAAAAAATTCCGGAGATAGGGGGAAATTTGCTTAACATATTTATTTATTTATTAAGCTTATATACCGCCCGTCTTCCTGAGAGGAACTCCGGGCGGTTTACAAGGGGACAACAAAACAACAGATTAAAATAACAGCAAATTGACTAACTAGCTAAACAATAAAACAATATAAAACAAAACAAAACATAATCGCCTATGGGACGAATCTGTACAACATAAAAATGGAATCACTGTTTTCAATGCATTCCTATCGGAAATTTTTATACAGGAAAATTTGCTTCACATAATTTCATTTGGAACAACACGGGCGGGCGGCGACTCTCCCTCCGGGGCTCCTTCCAGCTGCTCCGCTCCGCGCCTCAGGGCGCAGGGGGAACGAGTGGGTGGGGGGGGGAGGAGGAAATGAAGGAAGGAAGCAGCGCTGGTAAATAAATAAATAAATAATAAATAAAACCGCCCTGCGAAGCCGCTCCTCCGACGGAGTTGGCCAGGCGTCCCGCAGGCCATAAGAAAGCTTTTCTGAGGGCGGAGGAGGAGGAGGAGGAGGCCCTGAGAAAGGCATGGGGGGGGGCGTTCTCTCTCTCATGTTGGGGCTCCCCAGAGGAAAAGGCAGAGAGAGAGAGAGACCCCCTTTCTCAACCCTCTTTTGTCCTGGGTTGCAAGACCCTCAAGTCCCCTGGCCGCCTCTACCCCAGCGGCGGAGTTGGGGGCCCTGAAGTGCTGCACAAACACATATAGTCCTTTTTTTGGGGGGGAGGGGGAATGTTGTGATGGTTCCCGTCTCCAAAGCAGCCCATCTCTCTTGAGCTAAAGGAGGTTATCGTTATTCGGTATTTACCGTTAGGGAGAGGCGGTTTTTCTGCCTCAGAGATTGCAAAAGAGGGTGGCACAAGCAAGCACCATACATGCACATACAGGGCAGTGTGCAGTTTTATTCCCATGGAAGTCAGGAGGGGCACCATTTGCTCTCCTGCCCCCCCCAAACAAATTGCATTGTCTCTAGCTCTGACTTACGTTACCCCAGGACTGCAGTCTGTTCTCCTGTCTTCAGTAGTTTACTAGAGCAGGCTGCATGTGCAACAGGATGTCATAAACCAGTCATAATGAAGATTACTTCAAGTCGCCAGGCAATGAAATTACAGGCATCCTATAATTATTACTGATGGGGAATTGTGATCTTTTCCCCTATCCTTTGGTTGACTGAATTCTTGCAGTGCAAGGAGAAGTAGGATCAGATGCACAGAGGCTACTTCATTTCTTCCTTTAAAAAATAAAACAGCATTCCTTAAAGGCACTGCAGCAGGGAGAAACCCACTTCAAGCATACACATGAAACATAAAAAGAGCCATGTCAGGTTAGAGCAAAGGTGTGTCAAGCCCAGTTCACAACTTGAGCAAGCTGATCAGGGCAGTAATGGGGGGGGGGAGCATGTGCCCCAGTTTGTGCTGTGTTTGGGGGTGGTCTGGACTAAAATGACAACACAGTATTTGTACTTTGTAGTACAGTATTCCACACACACACTACTGCGGGGGTGCAGGCAGGCAATCCATGTTTACCCCAGGTGACACAGACACTAGCTGTGGGCCTGAAGCAGATGAATGTCTCATCCCACCCACCCCTAACGCAGTGTGAGAGTGGACCGGAGCAAGATGAAAGAGACAGTGGTGTGCCGTCTGCAAAGGAAATGCTGACAGGGGAAAATAAGAAGGAGGAAGTCAAAGCAATATGATTGAGAGGTACAAAATAATGCATGAGTAAAGTGGATAGAGGGAAGCTCTTCTCCCTCTCACAAAATACCAGAACTAGGGGACATACACTCAAATTGAAAGCTGGGAGAGTGAGAACAGACAAAAGAATATACTTCTCTACCCAGCGTGTTCTTAGTCTGTGGAACTCCCTGCCACAGGATGTGGTGATGGCATCTGGCCTGGATGCCTCCAAAAGGGGATTGGACAGATTCCTGAAGGAAAAGTCCATCACAGGTGACAAACCATGAGGGAGATGTGTCATCTCCAGGGTTAAAAAAACCAGGGTACTTCAAGGGCCAGATGCAGGGGAGTGGTATCAGGAGACAGAGATCTAATCTCCTGTGCTCCCAGACGCATCTGGTGGGGCCACTGTGGGATATAGGAAGCTGCACTCGATGGGCCTTTGGCCTGATCCAGCATGGCTCTTCTTATGTTCTTATGTTCAAAGGAAAAGGACCGAACAGGGAGCCAGATTATTGAAGAGGCCTATTTGGGTCTCAGATGAAGGAGAAGAGGAGGGGGGTTGTGTGCGCGAGGGGGTTGGCAGTTGGGGGAGCGACCATTAGGGAGTGAGAAAAAACCGTTAGTGGTGGATTCGGGGACTCAGACCTGTGGTGGACGTGGTGGTGGGGAGATGGGAGAAGCGGGAGCGGAGACCCATGGAGCCTCTATCATGGTCGGTCCAAGTGAAGCCTCTATTATGGCCAGGGAACTCCGAACACATGAGGGAGAGGTTCCGTCAACCTTCTCGGGAGAACCCTGTGGCACGGTGGGCGCATGGTCATCCCTGCTGTGGGAGCCAGTGCTTCGGGAGAGGGTCACTGGACAATCACTGAGCTCCCTGGAGGAACAGCCTCCCTCAAGTTTAAACCCGTTTACATTTGAACAACAAGTTAATGTTAACATGGAATGCGCGGGAATAAATGTGCCTGTTGTGTGGAATAAAGAAGTCTATGTTCTTGAAAGTAAAACTTTATTGGAAACTTGTACCCAAGGAATGGACAGTTGTCATTTGCGCTTGGAACCAGGGTATATTCACACCGAACCCTCACACGCAATGATGGCAAACCTTTTAGAAACCCAGTACCCTAAGTGCGATTCAAAACCTACTAATTTTTCACAAATTGCCAATACAGCAATTTAACCAAAATACAGGTGGCTGTGAAGGGGCAATGTCGGGTGCTCACAGAAAGGGCTCCGAGGGCCACTTTTGGCCCCCATACCATAGGTTCATCAACACTGCCCTAACGTGTCTTTTTTGGTCCAGTGAGTCTGCTTCCTTTAATCTAAAATATTCCACACGCTGCAATTGGCTCTCAATAAACACTTACCGCTACCTATCACGGAAATGCCTGTACAGTGGTCCCCCGCCCTATCGCAGTTCATATACTGCGGTCCCGCTATATTGCGGGACCATATTATATGAAAAAGCCCCCCTTGGGTAAGGGGTAAAGGCTGTTTCTGGCCTCCCATACTTACCCCAGGACTGGCACTGCCCCAAATGGGCCTGTGAAGGCCTTCCCAGGGGCCTCCAGAAGGCCTGGAAAGGCCCTCGCAGTCCCATTCAGGGCAGCGCCAAGCTGGGGGTAAGTACAAGAGCCCCCACACCCAACCTGACCTGCATCCGCATATCGCGGATTTTCAGTTATCGCAGGTCGGATCAGGTCCCTAACCCCAGCGATAGGCGGGGGATCACTGTACTGAGCAGCACTAATGGGGAGATGTGGCACTGTTCTGGTGGATTCTACATGTTCATCTGTCGCTAATTGTCAGCACAACCAGTAAGGCAATGTTGTTTCAATGAAATGTGGAATGTTTACACTGGTGTTGGGGTATCTCTAGGTAAGATCCAGCAAAATAAATAGAACCCACTGTCAGGTAATCGTTTATACAATTGTATGCCACCACACATGGGTTCGATACAGAAGACGTTTGGCCATAAAGCAAAAGGAGGCTACGTGGAAATTGCAGGTTCTTATCTATCAAGACTGTTTTCACTTGCCTTCAAGCCTTAACTATCTGCTTTACTTGGCAGCACAAGTTTTACTATTCTGAGCACTGCAGGATTAAAACGAATCATGGAATAAAATGAAACAATAACATAACCCTTGAATTAGGAATAGAGATGCAGAGGAAAAATGAATCAGATTTTCTGACAAATTTAGCCAATTCGTCAAAATCTGTTAATTTGTATGCATCACAAAGTCTGATGAATGCAAACTGATGAATTTTAGCAATTTTATTTGTTAATTTGTTGGGCTATAAAATGCCCCCAAGGCACCCAGAGACACCAAAATTGGAGCAAAGTATCCCCTGACTTTCTCTACAATCCCTCCAAGTTTGGTGAAGACTGGGTTTTCCCAGCCCAGCTGCTAAAGGGCATTTTCCCAGGGCACGCATGTCCAAACTTCAGGCCTCCAGATGTTTTGGACCACAACTCCCACAGTCTTTTATCATTCGCAATCTAAGCTTAGAATTCTGGGAGTTGTGGTCCAAAACATCAGGAGGGCTGAAGTTTGGACATGCCTGTCCTAGGGGATCCTCCCTTTGTGGCTGTATAACTCAGGTGTCTGAAACCCAATCTTCGCCAAACGTGGAGGGGTTGTAGAGGAGGACGCCTCTTCGCAAGTTTGGTCTCTCTGGGTTCTTGGGAAGGGGCACTTTCCTGAGAGGCCCTCAGATGTCAATCATCACTAAACTTTCAGGGGTACTAGAGAAGTGGCATAGGAAGGACCCCTGCAAATTTGGGGCCTCTAGATGCCATGGCAGGCTTTTCATAACATTTTAAAAGGGAGATGAAGCGATTCATTGAAATTTGTCAATTCAGCCCGAATGAATCATGGTGAATCACTGTTGTTGTTTTTTAAATTCGTCCCCATCTCTAATTAGGAGTTGCATTTTCTTTGTTTTCCTGAGACAGAAAGGAAAACCTCTGCCAAATACTAAGATCAAAGAAGGTATTAGATCTTCAGAGATCCTGAAGGGCATTGTTTGGAGTTTATTTTTAATGGGGTGGATATAATAATATACAGTGGTATGTCAACAACACTAGTATGCATAGTGCATACAGGTTACAGTCGCACATTTTGCTTGTGTATGTTCACATGTGCTTTTATCCTTAGTGTCACATTCAGTGAAACTTAGAAGCATATAGTGTTATGGGAGCAAAATCCTGAGAATTTGAAATTTCCCAGAACTAATGTCTGATATGAGAGGTGTTGTGAACCACTACGGAAGTTTACTTTAAATAATGGGCATTTTAAGAACATGAACAACACAATTCTTGAGTACTTACCATTGTACTGATAACTTTATAATAATTGTCAGGGGCAGGTTCTCCTTGTTCTATATTGATTTCTTACCTCCTGGACATTTTGGTGTATGCTCCATGAAAAGTAAACCTGGAGTCTGCAGGAAATGTCCTTGAGAGAGGCAGAAGCAAGGGTTGCTCTTGAATGCAGTCTGGGATTACTAGAAGAGCTTGGATGGTTTCCATTGGACATGATACTGTTATCAACCTCTTTCTATTTCTGTTAGCATAAAAAACCTTTCCCACTATTTGAATGTTGAACTGTCTACATATTCTCCCGGAATGACATGTTGCGTGCGAACTGTTTCTCATATATATATCTGTTAGCTTGCGCGTCAGCTCTGCTAAAATGGCGAGAACTCTGTATTCGTAGGCATACTTCTCTGCTGTTCCTCCGTTCCTTAATAAACTTCATAGCCCTGCCCTTGCTTTTTGAAGCTATTCAGCTCTTACTAAATACAGAGGAGCAGCGTCATTAGATTAGAACAGGCAGCGTTGACGTTGTAGCTGCCCCAAGCAGGATCTCTTATAGAACAGCGCAGAGAGCATCCGTGGCAGCTGGGGTCTTGGCAGCCATGATGTCAGAGTTGCAATTAAAATCATTCAGTGACTACCTTGATCTCTGTCTGTCATTAAAATAAATACATGCATTGTATCATATATATACTGTATAATATACTGAATGTACTATATAATATGTTATAAAAATAAATATAGGATTCGGACGGCACTCGCCCATGGACTTCCACAGAAACCTGGTCTAAGTTCAAGCCTACGTAAAAAGACCTGTTCTGGATTGCGCCAGGGGCATGTGGTTACACAACTGTACCCAGAGAGTGATGATGATTAATGGCTCCTTCTCTAAGTGGGAGGAGGTAAAAAGTGGGGTACCCCAAGGCTCAGTCCTGGATCTGGTGCTCTTTGCCATTTTTATTAAAGACTTGGATAAGGGAGTGCAGGGAATGCTTGTCAAACTTATGGATGACACATCGGGTGGGATAGCTTATACCCTGGAAGACAGAAACAAAATTCAAAATGATCTTGATAGGCTGAAGCACTGGGCTGAAACCAACAGAATGAAATTGAACAGGGATAAGTACAAAGAATTGCATCTAGGACACAGCTACAAGGCAGGGGACCCCTGGCTCAGCAATACTACAAGTCAGAAGAAACCTGGGACTCTTCCAGAATCATAAGCTGAATAGGACCCAACAATCTGATGTGGTGATGAAAAAGGACTATTTTAGGCTGCATCAACATACATATAATTTTCAAATCCCATGAGGTGCTTGTCCTCCCTCTATTCAGCAGTGGTTAGGCCTCCCTTTGAGTATTGTGTCCAGTTTTGGACATCACAAGTACACAGGGTGCAATAAGACTGAGTGGTTGCTTAGCGGGATGGGGGTGGGATGGGGGTGGGGGTGGGCAAGGGAGACTCAGCCAATTTCATTGTGCACATGTTGTACATTGACAATAAAGGTATTATTATTATTATTATTATTATTATTATTATTATTATTATTATCATCATCATCATCATCGTCGTCGTCGTCGTCGTCGTCGTCGTCGTCATCATATTTCAAGAACGATGCTGACAAATGGGAAGAGGTTCAGAGGAGTCCGGCAAGGCTCTTTGGGGGACTGGAGACCGAGTCCTATGAGGAAAGACATAAAGAACTGGGCATGTTTAGCCTGGGGAGAAGAAGACGGAGGGATGATATATGATAGCGCTTTTCAAAAAACGGAAGGGCTATCGCTCAGAGGAAAGGCAGGACCTGTTCTCAATCATCCCAGAGTGCAGAGTGCACAACAATGGGCTCAGGTTGCAGGGAGCCAGATTTAGGCTGAATATCAGGAAAAAAACTTCCCAACTGTTAGAGCAGTACGGTGTTAGACTTCTATTTAGTTTTTAATGTACCTCTCTTCTACTCCCTTTATTAAAAATAAAGTTTTGTGTTATTTAAGATGCAACAGAAACATGTCTAGCACAGGCACTCCTCTGCAACATTTGTCTTCTCCAACACTTCTCTCCTCTACCCTACTGGATAACCTGATAGGTACCTCCAGCTATTGCTATCCATCATTCCTGGTTACAACTATACAAGAACAGACAAACAAATATAACAGCAGGAATATGGAAGAGAGGGGAAGACAAAGTGCAGTGATGCTTCATAACAAATTTAATTCGTTCTCAGAAACAATTTGTTATCCAAAAATTTTGTTATCCAAATGAATGGGAAACCAATTAATCCGTTCCAGAGGTCTGAGAAAAGGCAAAAAAAGCGGGGGGTGGTGGTGTTTCCAGACCTCTTTATAAAGTGCACTTTAAAGGCCTGCAGTGCTGGAACACCCCCTCCAGAACACCTCCCTTGCAGGGCAATGCAAACCCGGACAAGAGAAACTAGCAAGACTGCCCCAGCCTATTCCTACCCAAGGTGCAATGGGGGGAAATGCAAACAGACAAGCATAAGCAGCAAGAGAAATCCAGCCTGTTCTTGCGTGCAGAGCAATGGAAAAGATTGCAAACATGGACAGAAGAAAGCAGCAAGACTACCCCAGCCTTTTCCCACCAAAAATACAAAGAAAAGCAGTGCAAAGATTAATAAAAGCTAGCTCCCTACCTTTCCAAATTTGAAAGGTCCAAATCCCTCAGCAAAACATGTCCAGAGTGGCTCAAAACCCCACTCTAATTCCTCCCACCCTCCACAAACTACAGGGGTTGTAATACATCCTGGGTACACTTTTTTTTGCAAGGCATTATGAAACATTTGTTATCTGAAGCAGCCCATAGGGAACATTTGTTATTCGAGTCAGCCCTATACCCAGAAATTTCCATTTGTTATGATAAGAATAAAATTTGATCTAAAAATTGTTATTGGTTGTTTTCTTTGTGAGTAGCCAATGCACCTTGATAAATTGTCAATGCACCATTGGTGGTTCATCAAAATTGCCACGCTTAGTTAGTTATATAGCAAAAGGTTTATTAAAGGCAAATAGAAATGTATCATGGTCAGTACAGAACATAGACAGTACAGAGAGTGGGTTAGTTTAGGATCCGAGCACAGCATGGCCTGACGGCCTTGCTGCTCTCTGGGCCCTCTTGCAGTACAGAAAGTAGGTTAGTTTAAGGGATCCTAGGAGCAGCATGGCCAGAGGCCTTGCTGTCCAGGACTCCGAGTGATGGTTTCCGTGGTCTTTTATACTTTTCTGTAGTCGCAGTTTACGTATTTCGTGCGTATGTCATACGTAATCATACCTGGTAAGTTATCATAATTCTTAGAAATGGCTTTAGTTCCCATTGCCTGCTGCCAACAAAATGGCGCTTTTTGGTGCCATAAGATGGTGCCCACATGTCTGCGTTGTCTTCGCTTCCCCGTTGGCTCTTATCTCGGTTAACCACAAGTATTTGTTACACTCTACAGGCTGGCATCTTCTTTTGTGTTTATGCCAGCATGACCTAATACCCACAGTTGGGTTTAACACTTTATAATAGTTTTATTCTCATATTTATTAATTCTATTAATTCTTATCAGTCCCTCATTTTCTCTTCGCGAAAGTTGAAAAAGAAACTAAATAAAACTATTCTTGAACTAGCTTTGAAAAACTCTGAAAAGTTAAGGAGTATAATATCCATTAGCTTAAGCCTTTTGTCTGCTGGATGATTTAAGACCTTCCAGCGGCCATTTTACTTTAACTGCGTTGCTTTATTATATGTCATAGACCTGATTGATTGTATGTCTCCTGTATAGTTATAACAGTATAGGTATTGTCTACCTTCATGAATGAGTAAATGAAGGGACCTTACTATTCTGACATGTATCTAGGTGTATCTGTTTTCTTTTGTGGGTAGGTGTAATCTAATAGCTGATTTACTAGAGGTGGCGTAGTGCTTTTGTTAACAGTAAGGAGGTCTTGTTTGCTTAGGACCTAAGATTGCCATTTTTATGATCACAATTTCCCCCATTTTTTTTTTGCATACATTAAAATCATAACACAAAATACATTTAAAGTCTCCTTAGAGGATGGAATTTGGTTGACAGTGGGGTGCTCTGCTGTTTGAATGTTAGGTGAAGCAGAGACCCAGGATATTATTATCAAGGGTATTCTGTATTGGGATCAAACCAGGGGCATAAATCAAACTATTGTGTGTTCAATAACTGGAGTAGCTTATTTCTGCAAACCATTTTAAACTGTATAATAGATTGGCATAAGGGAATCAGGAAGGCATGGACAATACATATATACCATAAGGCTGAATAGGAGGGCTATGGGCATCAGTTAAAATGAAGCTTTGATAAAATGAATTTGGGGAACAACTATTCTGTAAAATATGTTGATTGACACCATTGATGATGTGCTGGGTTATAGGGTTCATTGAACAATTAAAAATCAAGTGCTTTCTGTTCCTTTGACTGCTAAACAAAATGAACAAATATGTGGATACCCCTCTTGTGACAGAAGTTCAGTTGACACATAAAAGTATCTTATACAATACAAAGGTAAGGTAAGGGATATGATAGCAAAGATAGCACATAACAGAATTCAGTAAGGCTACTAGAATTACAGATACAGAACATACAGTATGCTTCAGAAACATCATAAACAGTAATTGCTTCTAAACATCAGCTGTAGATGGCTGCAAAGGTGTTGAGCTGTTTTGGCTGCAAAATAAACAGATAGATGTGCTAAAAAGACATGCAAAGGCACATTAGTAGTCTGTGGTAGTGGTGGTGAAGTTTGGTGCCATTATAACAGTTCAGGATGATTCTTGAAAGGAGAAAACACTGCCGTAATTGGGACAAAACAAAGTGCCTTTTTTTGCTTCCATGACTGTGCAACCAGTTCGTTGTTTTGCTTCAGCTGAGATAGCTAGATGGCTGCAGGTGATGACAGAGGCATTCAGTATCACTCCATTTGAAAGATGGGGCTGATACGGCCACAAGAACGGGCAGGAACGGTGAGACCAGGGGCTGTCGAGATGAGGAGGACCCACACGAAGCAGCAGACCAGCCTTGACGTTCCTTGGAAGGTGTAGATTAGGAAGCGGCACAGAGGCAGTTGAACTCAGGCAGGGGTCATCAGGAGTAGACAGAGTCTCAGAAGTTGGAGCAGCCAAGAAGGTGTTTCTGCACAGCTTTGTGATGAGAGGGCGGATCTAGGAAAGATAGCTAATAGAGAGACAGCTGTATAGATTGTCAGCATGATCTGAAACAGATCTCTCTTTTTTTTTTTTTTAACAGTGCACAGTGGGGGCAATAGCAAAATTTACACTTTAAAATTTTCTGAAACATAATTTCTGAAACCTTATTTGAAACACAAAAACAGGACATAGTTTGTGGGTAACTTTTCGATTGGAGACCAACAGAACTGGCACAATAATGAAATAAACTATAGTTTATACATTAGCCCAAGCTTTATGAATTAAGCAGCATTTGGAAAGAAAAGTATGCAAGGAAAAATATGTGTTGTCTTTGTTCTGTGAAGGAGTTAATAAACATTCGACAAGCCGTAACACTTCTCTATATCTGCGGCTTGGTCCTTTGTTTGTGAGAAATAAATAACATTCATCACTACAGCTCTTGTGGTAACTTTCAAATGTGTATTATGTCTGGACTGAGCATATCTAACTGTGATTCTGAACAAACAGGCAAGCAATGGCGATTTGCCCGATATGACGGCCAGAGGTGTCTTTCAAGTGACTAAAATAAGTTGTTAGATTAAAATGTACTCATCTTCTCATCTGTCTTACTTTAATTGCATATGTTGCTTTGTATAAAATCTCTGAAACCTAATTTCTAAACACAAGAACAGGGAAAAAAAACATATCTATTCCCCACTTTTCCTAAAATGTCAGTATTTGATTTTAATATTGTCACTAAGTTTTAAATCTTCAGGATGGCATCCTAACAAAGGTTCCTACTAAAAGTCAGTACTCAAATGCAATTTCTTCCATTTCCAGGACCTCTCACAACTGAAGCCTTATACAAATTAATTTACTTAACTCATTTATCAAAACCATTTTTTTTAACTATTTCCTTTAGCAGTCAGAGGAAGTTTGTCTGAGAATATAACAAAGGGTGGCACTTTTAAAATACAGTGGTGCCTTGCACAAAGGACTCAATTTGTTCCAAATGGAATTATGTTAAGCAAATTTTCTTTTATACAAATCTTTCCAGAGGGTTGTATTGAAGATGGAGCTATCCCATCTTTATGTTGTACAGATTCTATGTTATACAAGCTGTTTGTTACACAAGGGTCCACTGTACTCCAAATTTGAGTACACAAATTCACATATCAAATATATTTTTGATAGAACAACACTGATTGTTGAGCATAGGGGAATTGATTAAAATTACAGTGAGCTAGCTAAGACAGATTCAAAGAACAGAGCAAAACAGACAGGCAGCAGATAGGATGAAGAGTGTTAAATTCAAATCTACTAAATAATATTTTAACAACATATTATATTTTTTTAAGTGAATTAACATTTTATGGTGGCATTCAGATATGTCTCATGTCTAAATATGAACACATCTGTCTGTGGACACAAAACAGAAACAAGCAGGATGTTTTATAGGCAAATGCAGAATGAATTAGGTTCCCATATCTTAATAGAAAAGCTGATTGCTTGCTGTGCCAATCAAGCAATGCTGTTTTCCGTTAAACACATTTTTTTTTGTCACTTTAAGCAAATTGGAATCTGGTTTGGGCTATATATATATATATATATATATTTTTAACAATTCATGGTATCTTGCCAACTTGTCTTCCTACTTAGAAGTTTATCAAAACACAACATTTCTCAACACCATATTTTTTTCTTCACTTGCGCAGACCTACAGCAACTTTACATATGCCCCCATATATTTTTCTTCCTATAAATCTCTCATGCCTTTTCAGTAACAATAACACTTTTCTTTATACAACCTGACCTTCATATATTTTTTTGAAATATCTCTTTCTATTTTTCCTTTAAAATAGTAACCACTTTTTTTTCCACATAGGCTTTTCTCAGTCTAAATTCAAATTAGCAACATAGCATTATTGTTAAATATCAAGATCTAATTCATTACAGTATAATATTTATATATCATGGATCAGTGTTCATTCAAGAGTTAAATTGTCATGGGTTTAAATTTCAGTGACATCCATTTTTTTTTTTTATTACAAGGGGCAACACAAATGTTAGACAACACAATAACAGATATTTGGAAGACAAAAGACACACCGGGCGTTTAGACACAACATGAATAGCAGCCTTAGACAACACACAGCGAAGATCAAGAAGAATATATGTGCGCAGAGGGAATAAGAGAGAGAGTTTAAAATAGAATGCAGGAGGAAAATAGTTCTAGGTTTAAGTTGTTAGAAGGGAAGAATTCTATAAAAATAAAATGGTCAATTTGGAGTAAAATAGTCACTGCTAGCCTAAAAAATCACATCATATTGGTGAAAAATCACATTATATTGGTTTGGTGCTGTCAAAAAATCAGCTAAGCAGAAATATCCAGTTTCCACAGCAGAATTATGAATTATGAAACCCTATGCAGGAACAGGAAGAAAATTCCTGTCCTTAATTACCTAATAAATTGTCACACAGACTTTTCCATTACATTACTTCAATTAACCCCAAAACAAAATAAAATAATTTTTAACAGTTCTAAAAATGTCCCTAAACTCTTTTCCCCATAAAATCTTAAAACAAAAATCTCATCTCTATTGCAATACTTCAATTAAACCCAAAACAAAGCAAAATTCCCTAAAAATTAAAAATGTCTATAAAAATGTAAAATCTTTACCTAATAAAATGTCACACAGACTTCACTTAACCCCAAAACAAAACAAAATTCTCATATTTAAACACCAGGCTACACAAGCTCATTTTCCAGACCTTTATTTTTGCACACACATACAAGGGAGGGGGACGTGGAACGCACTCTGGGTCTTATATTTTAAACAACATCCCGGCTACACAAGCCTATTTAAACAACGTCTAAAAGAAAAACAAATTCTGCTGTGGAAAAGGCATGCTATTGTGAGTTCAAAATTCATGAGGAGATGGCCAAGTTGGGCTACAATCATTATGCAGATTAAAGGAACATTCTTGGGCTTTATGCTGGGGGCTTCCGCAACAGTAGCATAATCTACGTGGGGGTCTCTTTGATCTTGGGGGTTTAAACACGGAAGATTGAGATGTGGAAGGCTGTGGTGAGGGAAACGAAAACTGAAGCTCTGGTGATGATGTAATATCATCTATCACCTTTAAAAGGTCTCGGAGGGCTACAGACAGATTCTGCATGGCATCAATTAGTGTTTGATAAGGATTTTGAGCCATGTCTGACAAATCATGAACTGACAAGAATTGCTTCTGTCTTGTAAAAAATCCAGCCTGCTGTTTCGGCTTTTAATTAAACAATATGCAGCAGAGGAATTTTACTCCAATTAAAACAATACGCCGCTATAAGTCCTTGAAGAATTGCTGGCTGATAAGAAAGGACTTTCACTGTCTAGTTTACTTTCTTAGAAAATAGATACCGAGTTCGGCTTTCAGAGGAAAAAAGGTGCCGCTTTTGAAATGAGCTCTTAGCAGTGCAGAATAAGGCAGACACTTGATTTGTTAACTGATTCTGCCACACAAGGCAATACGGCCGTTACTTGGGACTTTTTTTGAGCCAATTAATATAAAAACAGGGATACTTTAAATGGCCATAATTTATTTCTGGGCAAGAAGAAAAACAAGTCAGGGAGTCAAGTTCTGCAACTAAAAAACTATTTCTCCCCTATTAACCAAGCAAAAAAAATTTTTTGGCTTACCTTAGCTGGAAATGCAGATGATCAAAGGAAAATGGAAATAGAGCAGAGGTTAGAGGAGATTGTTATTGGTTGGAAACAAGGACAGTCCAAGGGAAAAAAACTCTCATGAGGCAAGCTGAGACCCGTTCACCCTCGCCGCTGGCAGAACTTTCTCCAGCGTAGCGTAGGTTCCCGGCCAAATGCGCCATCTGATAAGAATAAAATTTGATCTAAAAATTGTTATTGGTTGTTTTCTTTGTGAGTAGCCAATGCACCTTGATAAATTGTCAATGCACCATTGGTGGTTCATCAAAATTGCCACGCTTAGTTAGTTATATAGCAAAAGGTTTATTAAAGGCAAATAGAAATGTATCATGGTCAGTACAGAACATAGACAGTACAGAGAGTGGGTTAGTTTAGGATCCGAGCACAGCATGGCCTGACGGCCTTGCTGCTCTCTGGGCCCTCTTGCAGTACAGAAAGTAGGTTAGTTTAAGGGATCCTAGGAGCAGCATGGCCAGAGGCCTTGCTGTCCAGGACTCCGAGTGATGGTTTCCGTGGTCTTTTATACTTTTCTGTAGTCGCAGTTTACGTATTTCGTGCGTATGTCATACGTAATCATACCTGGTAAGTTATCATAATTCTTAGAAATGGCTTTAGTTCCCATTGCCTGCTGCCAACAAAATGGCGCTTTTTGGTGCCATAAGATGGTGCCCACATGTCTGCGTTGTCTTCGCTTCCCCGTTGGCTCTTATCTCGGTTAACCACAAGTATTTGTTACACTCTACAGGCTGGCATCTTCTTTTGTGTTTATGCCAGCATGACCTAATACCCACAGTTGGGTTTAACACTTTATAATAGTTTTATTCTCATATTTATTAATTCTATTAATTCTTATCAGTTATCACAGGCGCTCTTTATCCGAGGTATTACTGTACTGTATTTTGTTCTGTTTTGTGTTGTCTCCTTCCTGTTGTATGCAGTGTTTATCATCTGTGTCCGGCTTCATGAAATCTTCTGTCCAGCATTCAATATATAGTGTGGTGGTGGGAATTCTACTTGTATAAAACGATGCATGTTGCCACTAAGAATGCCCTGCAGATCAATACTCTATGTCCATTTAAGAGTATTTCCTTTCACTGGTAAGTATCCTGACCTAGTAGTATTAGGTTATGCATTAAGAATTTCAGAGCTGTTTCTAAATATGGAGTTAATATGTTGAATGGTTCTTGCCTAAAGGGACAAATGTTTGAGCACGGCAACAGTATGTACTAGGTTAAAGCCTCTCTGGCGTCAAGCATCTCCACCTATTGTGTTTCCAAATCGTTTAGCCAAAAGAATCTGTCTCATATCCACTGTGTGTGCAGGATTCCTGCTGTAATAGTGCTAGTTGTAGGTCTGTTGTTATGGGCCATCATGTCCAAACCAACTCAGAGCGATCCTAATAGAGCTTTTCTCTCTATCCACTACACATACAGGGATCAAGTTGCAGGTCTAGGGATAGATAGATAGATAGATAGATAGATAGATAGATAGATAGATAGATAGATAGATAGATAGATAGATAGATAGATAGATAGATAGATAGATAGATAGATAGATAGATATTTGCAAGAGTGCCATTCTGTATTAAAGAGACTGTTCTCAGTTCATTCCCCCAGTTCACCCACAATTTATTCAACACGATGCCTAGCTCAGTTTAGGTATGTGAGATATTAAAAATCTGTGTGCTCATGGGAAGGTCTCCACTCTGTACATCAGTTGGCACTGCCAGGCATATGGACCATACCTGTCTCTCGAACACAGGTACCCTATTGTCAAGCAGAACATGCCACTTCTCTGCCCTGATTTGCCCAAAAAAACCTAGCATGGGAAATGCTCGCCCAAATAGGTCACATGGAGCAAAATGTACCATTAAAGTAGACTGTGTGGGCAATTGTTTGTCCAAGCCATTTTTTGTCTGTACAGGATCAACACTTGCTGATGCTGAATTAGCATTTACAATTTCGTATTCCATTATCTCAGTTTGGAGAGATGTTCATAGAGCCTCTCCTTCTGACTTTTTGTCTTAACCATCCTACATAATTTGATATCATTTCCACCAGTTTTCTAAAAACGTAATTAAGCTAACACTGATAAAGGAGATGGCTGGATATTTCTTGAATAAGAACCTTACATTAAAAATTATGTTCCATTTGTCATTTTCATTGGGAACATTCAGATGGATGTTAGTTTCAGTCCCTATTATTTGCTTCATTCCCTCGTGTTCCCTTCCTGAAAGAATCCGTTCAGGCCTGAATAAATGTTCAGAGTGTATATTTTTGGAAGCGTTCTCTGGTGGACCTCAAGGTTCTAGGATTCTATTCTAGTTTATTTTATTTGGTTTACTTTCTTTCTTTTTTGAGTAGCCTTTCTTTCTTTCTCAAAAACCTAAAGTCTCCCCCAACCTGCTATAGCATATGAGGATCAGAAGACTTGGTCTTGTTCTCATACTTAGTTAACAAGGATGGGGTTGATGGAATAACATAAAATGGCCCTCTGAATTCACTGCAATAAACTTTGGAACTACTGTATAAGACCGGGGCACAACTGCAGTAGGTTTACAGGTTGGTTTGTTGGCTTTGCATTAACCAGTAATCAGATACTTTGGGTAGCTTGGCATGCAGGCATCCATCTGTTTGTTTTGTGTTTTTTGGATCTAGCCTAGCACAATTATAGTTTAATTACTTTGCCACTCGTCTAATGAGTAAAACTGCAGAACTGAAAAAGATTTTGAAATTAAATTAGTAAGCCTAACAATAGCCCTGATCGAAAGACTCATGCACTGGTTCCTAATTTACATGTCCTACGTAGGGACTCTGTTACTGATTTGTTCAAGGTCACAACAGAAGGCCAATGGGTTACAAACGTATTCCAAACACTTTAAAAAAAAACTTGGCAGCAAAGTAAGAAAAAGCAATCAAACTCGTACCCAAGCCAAATAACTGTGCCTTGAAAGTTGCCAACATGAAGCTATGTGCACCACACTTGCAGAGACTAAAATATCACCAGCTCTGTGGTCACTGTTAAGAATGCCTTTCGCTTGGGCCATCTCTGAATGGTTCTATTCCTATGTTCACAAAGTTCATCTCTGCATCAGCTTCTTCTGTCCCTCAAGTGTTGGGAATACACCGTATCTAGAAAGAAAGATTCCCTCAAAAATATAAACCCATATTATCTGTAATTGCTTATGTTGAAGTAACTGCCTTCCTGTTCCAAAGGGAACAGGCCTATTGGTTTATTCAAGTTGCTGCATTTGGATCCTCAATCCTATTGGTTCCCGCCAAAAGGCAGCTTTGTGATTGCTTGTAATTGTTCCCTCCAAAATGTATCTTTTCCTAGCCAGTCCTGGCTCCTATAAAAGTAGCTCCCTCTCCCCTGTCCCTCAGTCTTGTTCTCTCCCTGAATAAAGAGTGTTACAATAGAAGCTGTCTCCAGCCTGCTATGTCAGAGACCTGAAATCACTTGCTGAAATCACTAAACCCCACGCTACTACACTGGCGATGAGGATGGGATCCGGAATGATGAGAAGCAGAGGATCATCACGCTGACTCAGAGTCCGGATCGCAGTGGAGAACAAGACCCACCAGCCAGCTTAGAAGACGACCCTGCCCGCCTGGAGAATGGAAAGTCCATGGGTATTGGAGCCCTTCCAGCCATCAGAGCCCCACACTTGGGAGGACTATGTTGAACGCTTCGAGTTCTTCGCGGTGGCTCAAGGAATCACGGATGCCAGCAAAAGAAGGGCCACGTTCCTGAGTTGCTGTGGGCGTGAGACCTTCATGTTTGCCAAGGCACTGCTCGCCCCAGCAAAGCTGAGTGAGACATCACTCACAAACATTTTCGCCTGGCTGACAAGCCACTTGGCACCTACCAAAACCAAGATGGCCTGGCGGATGGAGTTCCAGAAAAGGCAGCAGCAAGCCGGAGCATCTGTGGCTGCATTCCTGGCAGGACTCCGGAAGCTTGCTCAGCACTGTGGCTTCTCAAATCTTGAAGACACTCTCTTGAATCGATTTGCTGGGGGGCTCAGCAGCAAAAAAGCCCAAAGGCGCAGTGTGGCAAAGGAAGATGTCACCCTTGCCTCCGCCTTGAAAGAGGCCACCACCACAGAGAATTATGAGCAGGAAGAGCTCAATGCCAGTTGCAAGGCCACGAAGCTGCGGGTAGAGGCTGCCCATGCCATAGATGAACCAGAGGCTAGTCCAAGCCAGAGCCCAGTCCGTGGTGTCGAGTTGGTGCGTCAGGCTGATGTACAGGCCAAAGATCGCCGAGGTGCTTGCCCAGGCTGTGGCGGAAACCAAGAGTGGAAAAGCTGCCGTTTTCGTGATGCTACGTGCAGGGCATGCGGAAAGACAGGACACATCGCCAGGGCCTGTAGGTTGGTGGCAGCTGGAACAACAGGATCACCTAGATCAACGCATCGCAGATCATCCACCACGACTCATCTCCTGGACGACTGCAATTATCTCACAGAGATCAACGGAGAGACCGTGCAGTTCCTGGCGCAAGGCAAAACATCAGTCAGAGTGAAGATTGAAGGTCAACCATGCGACATGGAGGTGGATTCCGGATCTGGATTCACCATTGTCTCAGACCAGACTGCAAGGGGGCTCTTCCCTGGGGGTAAGTTCCCCTCTCTGGAACCATTCCCAGCAACCTCGCAATCATACACGGCTGGCCGCATCCACATTCTAGGAATGTGTGCTGTGAGGGTACAATTCTGGGAGAAACAGGCCGTGCTTAAATTGGTGATTGCAAAGGGGAGTCACCCCAGTCTCCTGGGTACTGACTGGTTTCCCGCCTTGGGACTGAGTATATCAGGGCTCAACTCAGTCCAAACTGCCCCAGAGTTGGGCAAGGCATTAGGCCAGAAATTTGCCAAACTCTTCAGTGGAAAACTGGGTTGTTATAAAGGGCCTCCAATTGACTTTGAGCTGGACCCCAGGGTGGCTCCAATCCGACTCAAGCCAAGGCAAGTGCCATTTGCGCTGCAACCCAAGACTGAGGCAGAACTGGACAAATTGGTCAAACAGGGAGTTCTTTCACCTGTGGACTCTTCTAAGTGGGAGACTCCTATCGTCACACCCCTTAAGGCAAATGGGGAAGTGAGAATTTGTGCAGACTACAAATGTACTATCAACAAGGCACTCAGGGGAAAATCATACCCCATTCCAGTCGTCTCACAGCTGTTGGCAAAACTGCCAGGTCAAGTTCGACAAACTTGACCTGGCACAGGCTTACCAGCAGCTGCCAGTGACTCCGCAATCTGCAGAAGCACAGACTATCATAACACACAAAGGGGCTTTCAGAGTGAACAGATTACAGTTTGGAGTTTGTGTGGCCCCAGGGATTTTTCAAGGGCTAATGGAGCACCTGTTAAGGGGTCTGCCAGGGGTCTTGCCATTTTTATGATGTTCTGATTGCTGGGAAAGACCCCCAGGAACTAGTTGGGCGTATCCGTGCTGTGTTACTCAAATTTAAAGAGGTGGGGCTGCAGCTAAAAAAGGATAAATGCAGTTTTGGGGTGCCATCTGTGGATTTCTTGGGGTTTAAAATTGATGCAACAGGCATCCACCCCACTGACTCTAAAATTAAAGCCATTACTGAGGCACCACGCCCACAGAACAAGACCGAGTTACAGTCATTCCTGGGACTTATTAACTTTTATCATTCATTCCTACCTCAAAAAGCTTCAATAGTGGAACCGTTGCATAAACTATTGAAGAAAAAGTGTGTGTGGTGTTGGGCTCAGGCACAGCAGAAGGCTTTTGACACCTTGCGGGGCATGCTGACTAGCAGGAGCGTCCTTGCTCATTATGATGAGTCGAAGCCTCTTGTCCTGGCATGTGATGCCTCTCCGTATGGGTTGGGAGCTGTGCTGAGCCATAGGGAAGCAGATGGGTTGGAAAAGCCCATCTCGTTCTATTCTCGTACGTTGTCGCCAACGGAGCGCAACTATGCACAAATTGACAAAGAAGCGCAGGCAATAGTGGCAGGGATTAAAAAGTTTCATGACTATTTATACGGTCGCCACTTCTTTCTGGAAACTGACCACAAGCCACTGTTAGGATTGTTCCACCCGAACAAACAGACGCCGCAGATTCTCTCCCCCAGAATGTTGCGATGGTCTATATTCCTGTATGGGTTCCAGTACACCCTGACCCATGTTCCAGGGAAAAGGTTGTGCCACGCTGATGCACTAAGTCGCTTGCCCCTTCCTGGTGTGAGCGATGCGGATCCTGCCCCAGTGGAACAAGTGATGATGCTGGAAACACTTCCGGGGGGCCCTGTAACTGCCACTGAAATAGCTGAGAGAACGAGGAAAGATACCGCTCTCTCCCATGTGCTCACTTGGGTGGGGAGGGGATGGCCAGGTGGCCCACATGAAGAAAAATTTAGACCATACGCAACAAGGCAACATGAGCTATCCCTGCATAAGGGCTATCTCCTGTGCGGAGACAGGGTAATCATCCCAGCACCACTGAGAAACAGGGTTCTGGATACGCTTCACATGGGGCATCCGGGAATGGTCAGGATGAAGGCGCTAGCCCGGTGCTATGTGTGGTGGCCTGGGATGGACCAAGATGTTGAACAATGGGTACGGACGTGCAAGGCATGTCAGGAAGTGCGCCCAGAAGTGGCTAGAGCACCAGTCCACTGGTGGGAGCAGACCCGGACTCCCTGGAGCCGGCTGCACTTAGATTTTGCTGGGCCATTCCATGGAAAGGTTTTTTTGGTTATCGTTGATGCGTATTCTAAATGGTTAGAGGTGGCTATGGTTCCCAGTATGTAGTCAGCTGCAGTCATCAAAGTGTTGAGACAGCTGTTTGCAACCCACGGGTTGCCCGAGACCATTGTGTCAGACAATGGAGCAGCCTTTGTATCCCAAGAATTCAGGGCATTCTTGGCTGATACATAAGAGGGGTCACATCAGCTCCTTTTCACCCCTCATCCAATGGGCAGGCTGAGCGAATGGTGCAGACAGCCAAAGGGTCTATTGCACACTTGATGGAGGGTGACTGGTCAATGCGCATTGCTCGAATGTTGTTTTTGCAGCATGCAACACCGTGCACTACTACAGGCAAGTCGCCAGCAGAGCTGCTCCTAGGTAGAAGGCTGGTAACGGTGCTGGATTATGTCCACCCAGACAAAATGCCAAACTGCAATGCTAGAGCACCTCCACAGGCAGAGAGCGACTCTACAAGATATTTTGATCCTGAAGATTTGGTCTGGGTGAGAAATTATGCCAGAGGCCCCCTGTGGGTGCCAGGGGTGATTACCAGAGCGTCTGGGCCATTCTCTTATTACGTGACCATTGAAGATGGCAGGGTCTGGCGTAGGCATGTGGACCAACTGAGGCGCAGAGCGCCCAGTAGAGTTGGTACAGGTGTGGGAGAATTGCAGCCTGAGAGTGACACTACCCCCATTAATGAGTCACAGCTGCAAGACCGGAGCGGAGATGCCCCAGGAATGCAGGTACCAGTGGCGTCAGCAAATGAATCTGCTCCTGCAAGTCCTCAGGGTGCCGAGGAAGAGATCAGGGACACTGAGTTGTCTAATACACCCTCCGTGTCAGATGAAGCTATTACAGTAGACTCTCCACCACAGACACTGCCTGCTCAAGCCCCTGCAACACCCGTAGTCAGGAGATCAATTAGAAGTCACAGGGCCCCACAATACCTAAAGGATTACGTGTGCTGTGCCCACCGGGGGGGGGTGTTGTGTATTGATCTGTATTCCTATTATCTGTAATTGCTTATGTTGAAGTAACTGCCTTCCTGTTCCTAAGGGAACAGGCCTATTGGTTTATTCAAGTTGCTGCATTTGGATCCTCAATCCTATTGGTTCCCACCAAAAGGCAGCTTTGTGATTGCTTGTAATTGGTTCCCTCCAAAATGTATCTTTTCCTAGCCAGTCCTCATTCCTATAAATGTAGCTCCCTTGCTCCAGTCCCCAGCCTTGTTCTCTCCCTGAATAAAGAGTGTTACAATAGAAGCTGTCTCCAGCCTGCTATGTCAGAGAGCTGAAATCACTTGCTGAAATCACTAAACCCCACGCTACTACAACCTGCACAGTTACTTCTTAGGCCTCATGAGTAAAACCTACATAACTTTAAAAACACCTGCTTAGTTTCTAAAATTACTTTAAAAGGGCATTTTGGCAGCATTTTTCTGGTATGATGCCATTCTCTTATCAGCCATAAGTGACAAAGGAAGTATTATTTTGATTTGTCTGTTTATAAACATAAATATTCAAGAAACAATGTCAGAATTGACCACTATAAGAAATCTTCCTCTATATTTTTCTGGCCTGTTGGTAGTAATGCATACTGCACCCAGTAGATGACTTGATAAGTGATCAAACAATGATAACAGCAATGTAGCTTCTGATAAGGGGACATGGAAGGACCCCCACCCCAAAATAAGAAGATGAAAACTGAATGCATTCAGGCATTCCCTGGACAATGACAGCAACCTGTTTGCTGATCTTTTCGCTCTGGAAACATTGCTGGATTGCTACTGATGTGAACTAAGAAGGAGCTGCTGAGAAGTAATTAGTAACACAAGTTTTGTTTAACATGCAATGAAATGTCATGAGCTCAGGAAGCCCCATGCAACTTCACTAGCACAACCCATGCACTTCACTCCTTGCGCCACTGACCCATCTCGGTTATGCTGTTGCCCCACCCACTGAGTACCCAGAAAGGGTACTGCTGTTCATCAGCGCTGCTGGACAGAATGACCAAAGGAATCCATAAGGAATTGCCATGTCAGCTCAAGACCACCTGAAGCCAAGATGGGCAGTTCTCAGCTTGCAAGTAATAGAACATTATTTGTCCAGAGGAAGCTATGCCAAAGCTGCTGCGCTTGAACAATGAGTGTGCATAAGAAGGCTGTTGCTCGACCTCAAATGGCCGGTCTCCAAATAAAACCAAACTAATTCACAAATGAAAGAGCAGCAAGATCTTTTAGAATGATAATCAGATGTCTTTAACTTCTTAAGACAGCTCTGCTTTTAATTGCAAAGCTGCCATCTCATTCATTTCATCCCTAATTTGTAGGCCAACATTTAAACTGTTGATCCAGATCCTGTTTTACATCTATTCCTTTGGGTCCTTACAAAGACTATAATCTGACACATAGTTACCTCAGAGTAAATCCCATTGATCCTGGTTGGATGAACCTCAGCAGACCCTCGGAATAATAATAATAATAATAATAATAAAGCCATCCCCTTCAATGGTTCTTTCAATCCTGATAATAATAATAATAATAATAATAAAAACATATTTATTTAATTATATAATAATTTTATTATTATTATATAATAAAATTTATTGTTGTTGTTGTTGTTGTTGTCATTGTTGTTAAACATATAGTTTAGTCCTATGTGGATTGCCTGCTTTATGACTACAAATCCCAAATATGTCATAACAAAGGCAATTGGTGTCTCCAGTTTCCAAACTGCTGTGAACCCTGTCCAGGTTTTAGCTTGGACAGCATTTTGCTGAGTTGATCCAAGGTGCTGAATCTGTTTTTCAGGCAAAGCTCAGAAGTTAGGAGAGCTGCTATAAAGAGCAAACTAAAACTAGTAGTGGATCCACAGCCCCTCTGAAACTGGAGTCACCCACCAGGAGTCACAGATGGAAAATAATGGCAGTCAGGCAGCTCACTGGGCAAAGGCCAAGCATGTTGTGTAACTGAGCTTTCGTTGTAATCCAGAGACAGCATTGTTATCATTGTCAACTAGTAAAGATTATGATGTTACAACCAAGGAACTAATAGCAAATCTTATGACAGCCGCCAGATTAATTATAGCAAGAAACTGGAAATCCAAACTAGATCTCAAGATGGAAGATTGGTACAACGAACTTTGGGATATAGCCATAACCGATAAATTGTCTTGTAGTTTAAAAGTTAAACAAGGAGAAATGAAAAAAGACATTTTTATGACATTTGGGGAAAATTTATAGACTTTGTATTAGTAGAAAGGAAGGGGAAAAACCGACGAATATTTCAAGACAGTTCTGGAGAAGAGGACTTTGAGAAGAATATTAGAACAACAGACGCTGGAGTAATAAAGAAGAACTCAGGATGAACTGGATGGTCCCGGGGGGTGGGGATGCACTAGTATTGTTATTTGTTTGTTTGTCTTTATTTTTTTAAATAATAATTTAAAAAAGAAAGTGAGGGGCGTAAGGCCTTGCTGTTTTTCAGGGTTGCCCAACCCTGTGTGTTGGATCAGGTGGGCCGATGGTTCTCTTGACCTTGGGTTCTTTGCTGTTGGACTACAATTCTCAGAATCCTTGGCTGTTGGCTTCTGCGGGCTGGCTAGCCGGGGTCTCTAGGGGTCAGTCTGTCCGTGCCTGGGACCTAAGGCTGGAAATCACCAAGACAGACAGATGTACTAGTCCTCCTTTTATCCCTGTCTCTCACGCTGCGTCAACCGATGAGTCACTGCCAGCGAGTTCAGTTCAGGGCACTTCTGATTTGCAGACACTCCTATAAAGGACATACGGTGTGACCCTCCCAGACATCTTCTCTTCCGATGCAGCCTTTGAGCTCAAAATGTATCCAGAGGGCGGTGTTAAGAAGCGGGTCTGTAAGCTCTCGGGAGCTTTTTGGGAAAATGGGAGTTTATAAACCCCCGACAGATTGACAGAGAGCCAAATCCTAGGATATGTGGAGCCCTGAAACATAGACTGCAATTACCACTTCGTGTTGAGAAGTGACCCATACCCCCAGATGAAGGATTTGAGTAGGACTGAAAATGCCGCTGCTTTATACTTTGATCCTGTGTGTAGGTGGATGCGCGGAAATTGTACACGGTCCGTTTTGTAACTGGGTGCCCGTTTGACTAGATTGTGCACAAAGATGGAAAGTTATTTTCCCCCTCCCTGCCTCCCTCCCTCCCTCTTTATAGAAAGGCAAGCAAATCCCACTTTAGCTCACATCACTTCAGCCTGATTTGTACTTTTCAGAGAATCACCTACTCATCACTGCTGCCGGAGACAGCAGAGAGAACAAAACGAAATGAAAGAAAAGGCCTTTCAATCAAGCCCCGCCGCAAGCTATTTCTGTTGCCCTGCATCCATTCCCAAGCAACTACATTTCCCAAAATTTGCAGGGATTTAGAATGAATGGAAAACAAGGGCATTATCCTTGTTTTCTTCCAGCGGTATTCTGACTGCTTTGAGATGCCTCCGCTGACATTTCAAATCGAAACTTTCCTCCTCCTCCATAGGAAAAAGAAATGTAAGTGCACCCTAAGCTCCCAAAATGCTACATCACGGCCTTCGATTGTACATTTTGCAGGGTAATTAATCCGTGCTATTATAAGCAGAGGAAATAGTAGCGAAATAGTGGTTCATTCTCAATGTTGTCTTGAATACGGAGTTGGAGGTGCAGTTTCATGGATCAGCAGCCTGCCAACTATTTTTGCAGCTTTGCAGCCAAAAACCCAAGGCCTCCTAAGTTCCAACATGTTGGCGATGGTAGCCCCTGGGAATGCTGTGTCTTTTCCCTAGGCTGTGGCCACACTCCAGGACTGAAGATCCGTTCCAGAGTCTTTCCCAGCCTTCTGGAGCAGGTTTGGGGAGGGGGGGGAGGGGGTGTTCATGGGGCAGGTAGGAACTGCAGCTGGAAAGCCAAGAGGGATTTTCCCAATTTATCCTGGATTCTGCTCTTCTGTAGGTGGGACTCCTACTCACCATACTTTGCCCTGACTTAAAATAATACACCCCCCCAAAAAAAAATATTAGGTTATTGACACGCATGCTACAACCATTGGGCATACTGACTGTGCAAAGTGCCCCAGTCACAATCCACGGTGCGAAATCCTGCAGGCTGTTCATAGAGTTAACCTCATGTTGGAAACAGGCTCAGCTCCAGTTCTGCGTAGTGCACGGAAATACTTGGAATGTTCCTGTGAGCAAGCAGGCCCGGCTAAAATTACAGGCCAGGCGATGTGGCAAATATCTCATTGCATCATAGGTGGGTTCCTGGAAACCAAAGCTGAGGAGGAAAGGTGAAAAGAGCAGGATTTGCTTAGTTAGCCGGCAGAAGGAATGACATGACACCTCTGCTCAGACATCCCACGCAGAAGACGGATGGGAGGGGCCGCAGTGCTCTCTTTTAGGAAGGGCAGCCCTTTGTTGGAAAAGGCCACCAAAAGACAACACTCCTCCTGGAGTCTTTTCCATCCCAATACAAGAAGACAAAGGAAAATAAGGATTTGGGGCTCTTTAGTCTGGAAAAGAGGCGTCTGAGGGGGCACATGATTTAGACGTACAAAATTATGCAGGGCATGAGTCAAGTGGATAGAGGGAAGCTCTTCTCCCCCTCACAAAATACCAGAACCTGGGGACATCCTCTCAAATGGAGGGCTGGGAGAGTAAGAACAGACAAAACAATTTTTTTTCACCCAGCGCGTTGTTAGTCTGTGGAACTCCCTGCCACAGGAGGTGGTGACAGCATCTGGCCTGGATGCCTCCAAAGGGGGATTGGACAAATTCCTGGAAGAAAAGTCCATCACAGGTTACAAACCATGATGGAGATGTGTCATCGCCAGGCTTAAAACCAGGGTCCTTCAAGGGCCAGATGCAGAGGAGTGGTATCAGGAGACAGATATCTGGTCTCATGCGCTCCCAAACACATCTGGTGGGGCCACTGTGAGATACAGGAAGCTGGACTAGATGGGCCTTTGGCCTGATCCAGCCTGGTTCCTCTTATGTTCTTATGTGAAGAAGATCAGGTCCAAGCCTGGGAGGTGCCCTTCTCTGACAGCAGGTTCAACAGGCACTCAATATCACCAGGTCATGGCCTCCCCCACCCCATCCCATATGTTGCATTTCTGTGTGTGCATGTGTACATTATATGTATGCCATTTACTGGCATGTATAAATTTTGAAAGCCAGGCTGGTGTTGTGTAGTGGGTGGAGCATAGAACTCAAGAGACCCAGGTTCAAATCCTTGTTTGGCTGTGGAAACACACTGGTGGTAGTGAACATCTCACATGCCTTGCCAAATCAGCGTCACGACTTGATGCCTCCTTGAAAGGGCCTTGACTCAATGTTCCATAGCTGTGCAGTTATTATTACTGTGGTATAAAAAAGTACTGAGCTGCCCACAAGACTAATACAGTAGAGGCATTTCAGTGTGGGCTTTTGGGATTATGGTTCAGTCTGTCAGACACAGAGAGGGTGAAATATTGACTCACAGGTTTGTGTCCAAGTATGCACTGTGGGGCTAGGAATTTAGTGAAGGAAGACCCACACCCACGCATAATCACACCTCCGCAATGGGTCCTTGCCATCAATTTTCAACTGCTCCTTCTAATTGTGCTTTTATCTGGCAGTTTTGATACTTTCACTGTTCTTTTAAACTTTTTTTTTACAGGATAAAGCTCATGACATATGGCAGGAGAGAAGCATTTAAACAAAATAAATCCCAGCCGAGAGCATGAATATGCTCATATTTAGAGTTTTGTTTATCCTCCACATTCTGCCTTGAGTTAGCAAGCCTGCCTTCCCAGTTGCAGCCCCGGTGCTTTTTGTTCTCCGGGATTTCAGGCACAACAATACTTGCCTACCTGTTATTCCTGGGTGGCCTCCCGTAGAAGTTGGGTCCAGAAAGTGAGGCTGGGAGCAAACTAGGTTTGTGACATGCCTCCAGCAAATACACTACACGGGCATCGTTAGAAGATTGAAGGAGGGCACCATTATAGCTGGGAGGGGGGCTGTCTTCTATTTTAAATCCAGCCCTTCTCACCCACACCTTCTGTTCTATGGAAGCCCCCCTACTGAGATTCCACTGGATCGTATACCACTTGGAACTATTTCAGAATACAGTCACCCCCCGCCATTTCGCGGTTCACGTACTGCGGTCCCACTATATCGTGGGATTGCAGTACCTGCGGGGGGGGCGGCGGCCGGGACCGATAGCATCGCTCCCCGCTGCCCCCCCAGGCCCCTCTGGGAGGCCTCAGAGCCACGCGGGGGGCGGGGGGGAGCGATCACATCGCTCCCCGCCGCCCCCCTAGACCCGTCCGGGAGGCCTTGAAGCCGCCCCCCCAACCCGTCCAGGAGGCCTCGGAGACGCGCGGGGGGTGGTAGTGAGCAATCGCATCACTCCCCGCCACCCCCTGCGGCGCCTCTGATCACCCCCCTGCCCCCACCCGACCCGCTTGCACATATCGCAGATTTTCATCTATCGTGGGTTGGGTGGGTCCCTAACCCCGCGATAGGTGGGGTGTTACTGTACAGCAAAAGGAAAGTGTGCTACTCTTTCTGGGAGGTTTACAATTTAATTACGCAGGATACACAGAGCCCCCCACACACACAGGGTATTCAGTTTATCGAACTTGGAAGGCTGCAAGGCTAAGTCAGCCTCGAGCTGGCTACTTGGACCTGTCAGATCCAACTCAGGTGGTGAGCAGTCTTCAGTCCAGGCCCGCACTTCAACCACTGCACCGCTGTACCTTTCACACAACTTCTCCATCTGAAGACTGAAGTCTCTGCCTATCTCAACACCAGCATCCCAGCATATCACTGGCCTGCTTGTTTATGACTAACAAGAATGAGCTCAGAGTGCCTAGCTTAACTCAAGGCATTGTTTATTTGAGTGACAATTTAACACTTTGACACTAGATGAATTAATTTAAGCGAGCAATATTTCTATTTAAGACTTGGATGCCCTTTTCAAACCTTCCGAGTACTTCATGTGCTAAGTCTTAGTAAAGATGAAATTCAAGGCGGGATGCAGCAGTTGTGACTTTTGAAACTACTGCTTTAATTGCAGAAATCCCCTAGACGCCATGAAATTAATCAGGGCCATGACATACATTTAAATGAACACAGGTCCCTGAAGTTTTAAAGCCTTATTTTTAACTGTGTTGGCTTCTGTTTGTCAGACCTTCCCCTTCTCATACCATAGAAAGAAAATGCAATTGGAATTATAGCGGTTACACTATAAAGAATTCTTGATGTGGAATTAATATTCCCCCACTGCCGTTTTAAGTTCCACTGGGCTGCAACAGTAAACATTGTTTTGTTGGGTCAAGCAAATAGATATGCCCAGCCTGGATGCAGATTCTTCTTTTCTTCACATCACAACCAATCCAATGATGCTTCTGGAGCAGACGTATCCGCTGACAAGGTGCTATGATTGGCCAGAGGGTCATCCAGATGTGTTCACCATCCCTTACGTTCCTTCAGGGAAGCTCATTCAACTACCCCCCCCCGAATGCAGATGGCACAGGTGTTTTGGATACAAATGTAGAATCCATTATAGAATCTGATGTACGAACTGAAGAGCAATAATTCCAATAAGAAATAACACGCCGTCCAAAATCCTGTTGAGTAGATTACACCTCTGTAAGGATGGTGACATCCTCCAGGAGATGAAGACAGCTTGGTAATGAGTTCCTACTTGGGTGGCCTGATCTGCCTGCAAGTCACCTGCAATCAGTCTCACTGCAAATCAATTAGGCAAGTCCTGGGACTGAAGCAAGAGCCCAAATCCTTGACTTTATACAGGCAATTGTTTTGGCCCCAGAAGAGAGATTTTTCCTTCAAGGGGCAGTGACTGTCCTCTATTTTTGGTTGTTGTTGTTTTGAATGCTGCTTAAGGAACTGAATATGTTCTTTCCCTCCAGAGAGGCCCAGCTGCCTTGTGGAAAAGTGACCTCATCTGCACTTCGATGCAGCCTATGAGAGATTTACAATTCAATTCTGTGCAGGTCTATGGCCAAGCAATTCAGGTCAAAGAGAGTTACTGCCAGGCAAGTACATATAAGATTACTGTCTTCGCTATTCTTAAGATCTCTCTTTAGAGATCTTTGTTGAATTAAGCACATGGGTCCACATTTCATAAAGAATCTGACTTAAAAATACAATTCTGGGTGGGTGAGGTCCCCCCACTTGCAAAGCATCCCATGTGCATCAGAGTTTCTCCAGTCCCATAGGTGAGTTCTCTGGGAAAGGCATTGCTCTCTCGTGTGCACCTCCTCAGCTCTACACTGACACCTGGTGTGGAGAAGTGGTCAAGAAACTCCGATGCGATGTCGGGCAAAAGATATTGTGAAGCAATCAGTCCCTTTACACCAGGCATGTCCAAACTCCGTCCCTCCTCATGTTTTGGACCACAACTCCCAAAATCCTAAGCTTAGATTGCCAATGGCAAAGGACTGTGGGAGTTGCTGTCCAAAACATCTGGAGGGCCAAAGTTTGGACATGCCTGCTTTACACCCTTTTATGTCGTCACTGCATACTGTCCCTTATCAAAAACATTTTGATGGCAGCTAATGAAGGCACCAGTCTAGAAGCAGGAGAGATCCATAGAGGTGACCTCCTACCCTAATTTGATATACAGTGGTACCTCAACTTATGAATTTAATCCGTTCCGAATGCATGCTCTTAAGTCAAACTGCTCTTATGTCAGGGTACCTATCTAAAAAATTGAAAAATAGTTAAAAATGAAAAAAAAATGTAAGTTGAGCAGACCATATCTAAAATGTGTAAGGCGGCAGTTAAAACTCCAACAGTTTTCTGCTCTTAAGTTGAATTGCTCTTAAGTCGAGCTGCTGTTAGGTCAGGGTACCACTGTACTGTAGTTCCAGTAAACCTGTATGACAGTGATTCTCCATATCATGGAGGAAGAAGGGGGAAATACCTAGTATTCTCTATTTTTGCTCTGAAACTCCTTTCTTGCACTTTGCCAACAAAGAATGTGTTTCTGTTATTTTTAAAAAATGAAGATTGAAGATAACATTCTCTCTCTCTGAACTCACCCCACACTGCCTCTTCCTCTCTCAACTCACTCATCGCCACCAAAAAAGCAATTGAACCTCCACCCCTCCCCCTCCCATTCCCCGGCTACTCCCAAGCTCAGGGAGAATCTTCCGTTAGATAAAATGGGCTGGAACGCTGCAGCTTTGCCACACCAAGAGTTTTTTTAAAAAAAAGGCTGCCAGATTTGGTAGTCAGTATTTACACATTTATTTCTGCTTTGCTGTACAGGGGGCAGAAGTGCAGCTCACCTTGCAAAAAAATTGCTTTCTGTGACCAATGACACATGATACACATTACAGACGATCCAAGCTGTTTCAGTTTCTTCCATGAATTGCAGCAATAGTTCCATGCAGAGATGAATGCCTATCACGAGAACATCCACAGTATCGTGCCAAGTGCTTCTATCACCGTATTGACTGGACTCCATTCTAGGGCGCGGTATCTTGTCTTCCAGGTTTTTAGATTTTAATATTGTTTCAATAATTCCACTTAGCCACAGTGCAGCTTTAGAACTAAAGTGCATTTCTACAAAAACTGTCCCTTACTGAACACATTTGGCTCCTGATTCGACTCTGAAAGCTTTTTTTAAAAAAAAAAAAAATAATACAACTCTGTTTATTGCCACTTCCACGCATTAAGCTGCAAAAGGCAATATTCACACATACATGATAACAGATCTGGGCAGCTACTATATACATGCAAGCCTGTACAGTGGGACAAGCTGAAGTCATGCTTTCAAAGTCTAGCTTAAGGCTGTCTCATTAATTGGGAATACTTGATTCCCGAGCAAAAATGGTATGGGGTGTTGGTGTTGGTGGTGAGAAAAAAAACCGGAGGAGGAGGAGAGAATGCAGCCACCGTCTCCTCTTGTTCCTTTCAATACAGCTGCTAGGGACACGTGACATCGGCATAGGCCCACGGTGACATTAAATCCTGGTGAAGTTGAGGAATCAGAAGTGCACAAATTGGTAACTTTAATAACTCAGCCTCAGCACCTCTTCACGTTTCTCATGCTGTTCACTGAAGAAATGAAAACAAAATCATGCCAGTTTAAATAGCACCATATACTGAAAAAGCAACCATATCAATGCAACAGATTAAATATATTTGAATGCAGGGGGTACAATTCATCAAGGTTGATTTGAGCCTATAAGACTCAATTCATAAATGCAAAAAAGCAACACGTTCTGCTTATATACTGCCCCAGAATGCTTAAAGCACTCTCTGGGCAGTTTACAATTCATTTATGCAGGCTACACACTGCCCCCCTCCAGCAAGCTGGGTACTGATTTTACCGACCTCAGAAGGATGGAAAGTCGAGTGAACCTTGAGCCAGCTACCTGGGATTGAACCCCAGGTCATAAGCACAGTTACGGCTGCAGTACAGCAGTTTAACCACTGTGCCAGGAGGCTTTTCTTTATATATACAGTATAAAGCAGGGGTCCTCAAAGTTTTCAAACAGTGGGCGGCTCCACCATGCCCCAGGCACCACTGGGGGCCGGACCACAGTGGGTGGGGGGAGTGGGGGACCTTGCCGTAGCCCTCCCACTTTGAATGTCCCACTAGCCAGCATGATGATCACCTGGGTGGTAGTTGGGGGGAGTGGGAAAAGTGACATAGCCCACTGCTTTGAACTGCCTCGGCAATAGAAGCAGCTGCAGAGGCTGGCTTGCTTGCAAAGCAGGGGTAGGTGGGGTGGTTGCAATTGGTCCCGGGGGCCGGATTCAGGACCTTGGAGGGCTGCATCTGGCCCCGGGGCCTTAGGTTGAAGACCCCTGGTATAAAGGGTCATCCTTGTTAACTGTTTACATTGAGCATTGACGAACCAGGTGAAAGTTGTTTTTGAGAATAAAAAATGTTTAGGCTATTTTTAAAGTTTCATCAGAAAATTACTGATGGCTTGACTTTTGCCATTTGAAATCGATAACTGTGGAAATAATTGCAAGATAAACTAGCTACAGTTTAATTGGTATGTAATTTATATTTGGACAAGTTTTCTGCTGTACTTTATTGGAAGAAGTAAAATGATTATTAACAATGACCATTTAAATCGTTGTTTAACTAAAACAACATTATACAGCCGACGTATTCTTGCATTCACCTAAACATCCATTTACAGAGGAACTATGTAATTCAATGCTTTATATTTATTTAAAAATTAAAAAAGATGCACATTTTCTTTACAGACACAAATTCAGTTCTGGGCACTGCAAAACCAAGCATCTATGATGCAATAATTTAGATTGAAAAACTACTTGAAACAACATAAGGGACAATGAGGCTTGATTAAAGGATTAGGTTTCAAGATTTAAAAAAAAAAAACAAAACACTGCATAAATAGTCTCATACTACGTAATTAAAAACAAATTCTTCTTTCGTGATGAAAAAGCCTTTTGGGGTATCTTAAATAGAACACTACATTTGGACATACATTTTTTCTTTTAAAAAAAGAATTGACTTAAACAGACTCTAATTTAAATAAAACCCATCAAATTTAAATTTTTAACATCTCTCTCTTTTTTTTAAAAAAATAGTGATTCTTATCCACCTTGGACTCCGTTAAGAAAATCAGGATTTATGACCTACAGAACGGATTGGTCATGTACGCGCACCAGAGCACTTAATCATAAACCTTAAAACACTAACTCTAATAAATCTAAAAACACATACATCTAGTTAGTTCAACTAATTAGATTAAAACTGTCTTTTTTTTTTGAGCAACAGAACCATTCTTTCCCCAGCGGACAGAGTGGCTTTAACTCACAAATGCCAAGTCAACTGGCAAGGTGGACGACATCGGAGGCAGAAATTGTGTATTTCTTTATGGGCTTTATGACGGGGAGACCCCAGGAGAGAAGGGCACACTGGTCCCACAACACGCGCTCTACCTGGAAGTCGCGCATTCCGCTCGATGCACTGCCAGTGCTGATGCGGCTGGGAAATCTCATAAAGAAGGTGCCACTGCCATGTCAACACGGCAAGTCCACTCCATGAAAAGGTTTGAGTGATCTTTGGAACATGCACAGCTAAAAGCAAAGCAAAGTGTTCTGCTTATATACCGCCCCATACCACTACAAGTCGTCTCTGGGCAGTTTACAATTTTTTAATTACAGTGAGCAGGCTACACATTGCCCCCCCAGCAAGCTGGGTACTCATTTTACCGACCTCGGAAGGATGGAAGGCTGAGTGAACCTTGAGCCTGCTACCAGGGATTGAGCCCAGGTCGTGAGCACAGTTTTACCTGCAGGACAGGCATTTAACCACTGCGCCACGAACCCTGTTTAAAGACCGTTTCATGCTATCATGTCTGAAAGGGGCTTTAATTATGATGACTCCATGGCACGTTATATCAAGCGAGACCTTGGGTACGTAGTGGCTGTAGCCATTCTTGTGCACATATTGGTTTTATGAAGTTCCCAATGAGTAAAACATCCAACTGCTGTGAATCATGATTACAAAAATGCAGTCCATGACTATATTTACCCCCATCATCAGCTGTTGGCTATTTACTTGTGCATGAAAAATTAGGTGTATTTTTCAAGGCGTCGCCATCTGGATTATCTAATGGTACTTCACATAAATAAACATCAACTGGTCCCTTGGTGCTTCTTATACGTATTTCTATGCAGTCCTGCAAGACAGATATATTTGTCAAGAACAGGGTTGCAAACAAGCTCTGGAAAATACTGCAGTAAATCCAGAAGAGGTAATCCAATGATCCTATAGGCATGTGATGGCGAACCTTTCAGAGACCAAGCGCCCAAACTGTGATTCAAAATCCACTTATTTTTCGCAAAGTGCCAATACAGCAATCTAACCTGAATACTGTGGTACCCCAGGTTCCAATGCTTCAGTTGCTACCCTTTGGGAAAGCAAGGACCGAATAGCAGGATTTTGAATTTCCTGCGGCCATAGCACCCTCATGGTGGTTCAGCGAGCAAGAACACTGAAAACTGTCGGCTGCAAAGTTGGCAGCTCAGCGTTTCGAATCCCATGTGCCACGCAGCAGAGTGAGCTCCCGCTGTTAAACCCCAGCTCCTGCCAACCTAGCAGTTCCAAAGCATGTAAATGGAAGTAGATAAATAGGTACCGCTGTAAAAGGCAGGAAGGTAAGATAGTGTTTTCTTGCAACCAAACTGGCCATGTGGCCACAGACTTGCACAACACAGGCTCTTTGGCTTGGATATGGAGATGAGCACCACCCCTAGAGTCGGACACGACTAGCACGCATGTGCTGGGGGGGGGACCTTTACCGTTTTACTTTTTAGCATCCCATCCACCTCTCTGCCCTGGGCAGGAGGTGGATGAGGTGCTACACTGTCGGGAAAGCCAGGGGGGAGTGGTGGCGGCTTGTGGGTTTGTTCGTAGCCCATTTACTCTTCGGAGACGCCACTCTGGGCATCCTCAAAGTGGTGTGGCTGTAGAGTAAACTGGGGCGACAAAGGAGCCCACAAATCACTGCCTCCCCTTTGCCCAGCTCTCGATACAGAGCCCCTTTTGAGACTTCTGAAGTGAGAGCTGGGTGAAGGGACGTCAGCGGCTTGTGGGTTCCTTTGTAGCCTGTTTAATCTCCAGCCACACCACTTTTGGGATGCCCAGAGTGGCGTGGGTGGAGAGTAATCTGGGGTTAGGAAGGAATCCACAAGCCACTGCCTCCTCTTTGTCCAGCTCTCTGCACGGAGCGTAGTGGCGTGCTCCAAGTGGAGGGGGAAGTGCCACGGCTGTTAAGGGGCGGTGTCACGTGCCCACAGAAAGAGCTCCACATGCCACCTTTGGCACCCATGCCACAGATTTGTCAACACTGCTATAGTGCAAATACGATGGGCAGAGGGAGATGATGCCACAAGGCAAAGGCCATCATTGGTTCCAGGGCCATCCTTTGCTGTCTTCTACTTTAACCACACACGTTTTAACAATATTCTTCTTCCAGATTCCCTCTCCAAGCAGATTTTTGGACTTTACAGTTCAATCTGTATTAAGCAATTTCAATTACATTCCTTTTAAAATGTAGATAAAGTGTTTCTCAGGACAGCACTGAGAGCATATATTTCAACATTATTTCTCTGAAGGAAAAATGTCAGCCCAAGTTGAATCTATTTTTTTATCTCAAGTTCAGCCAGCATTTTGACCTTTGGGAACACTTAGTTTCCAAGAAGACGTTATTACTTCCAAATTTCCTTGATGGAAATCACCTTCTGAGACAAGGGTAAGAATAGACCTGCCGGCATTTTTCCTAGTAAGGAAATCATCATTGTCATAAAGCCAACAACACTCCACAAATCTAAAACATCTGTCAAGAAGCACTTACCTCTTTGGGAGCAGGTACCTCCATTTTCGTTTCTTCAGGGGCTTTGATGGCAATAATTATCTGTTCTTGGAAAGCCTGTATGCTACGGATATCTTGATAGGTTACATAAGCTAGTGTATACAGTAGTCAAGGAGCCTCGATGGCAGCCTTTAGTAGAACGTATACTAGTAATTTGAAGCTATACAACTGTTCAACTTCAGTAAGACAAAATGTTTGTCAACACTACGAAAAAGGATATTTTGCATTTTCCTTGTCATCTGTTAAATCAAACAACTGGTGAGCACAGTCCTCAATTAATTCATCTAGTGCTGCTTCCATGGTTGTTAAATCATAAAGTTCATCTCTTATTTTTTGTTGCTCTGGAGACTTTACAGTTATCTGCTTAATATCTGACCCCCTAAGACAAAATACAAGTATTTTTAGCTTTACCATTAGAATTCTCTAGGGAACAAGGCAATGCTCATGTCACTTATTAATAGCTATAGCAACAAGAAAACAAAATTAATCACTGGTAGTAAATATTATTTGCCATCTATGACAGACATATTTCATAAGAAAGTCTGCTTCAGAAAATGTACACCAGCAGCCCAATCTTATGTTGTTGTTAGTCCAGCCTTAAGCCTCTGGTATCTGCCCAGCTTCCACCTATAGACTGCACACTTTGTTATTCTCTGTCCTTCTATATAATAACAGTGCAGTGGCACCTTGCAAGATGAATGCCCTGTAGGACAAAAACTCAAAAGATGAATGACATTTCCAGGAATCGGATTGCTTCACAAGACGAAAATTCCCTATGGGATGCTTTGCAAGACAAAAATCCACTCTGCATTTTAAAACAAGTTACCCAGGATGGATTGCACCCCCTGTAGTTTGAGGATGGGTGGGAGGAGTTTTTTCATCAAGTTTAGGAGCCATTATGGACATAGTTTTGCAGCAGTTTTTGGACTTTTAGAACATGGAAAGGTTGGGAGCTTAGGTTTCCTTGCTTTCTTTTGTGTTTTTGCATTGATTTTCATTGCACTTCTGGCGGGAACAACCTGGAGTTTGTCTTGGAGCTTTTCTTTTGCATTGCATTGCACTGCATTGCATTGCACTGTGGTGGTGGTGGTGGTGGTGGTGGTGGTGGTGGTGGTGGTGTGTGGTGGTGGTGGTGGTGTGTGTGTGTGTGTGTGTGTGTGTGTGTTCTAGCTCTGCATGCCCATGGGAAACCGCATTTCGTAGGACAAATTTTTTGTAAAACGAATTGACCCGTAGAACAAATTAAATTTGTCTTGCAAAGTACCACTGTATTTGCAAATGTACTGTAACTGCTGTTGAATCAGAACTGCAAAAAAGGTTATGTGTCCTTTGATAGCCAAAGAATGAATTTGGTTGCAAATAAATTTAACTCTCATGCTTAGGAATAGTACAGCTTAACAGCCCTCTCTTCATACGAATTACACAATGTTCATCACCAATAATCCTATGATGTAAGCCAGTATTACTGTATCCATAACCATGTCAAAGTCGTAAATTTGTATTCATGGTTTGAAGAAAAATCCTCCAAGCTCACATTTCATATGCTTAATTTCCACGCAACATCTGTTCTGTCTGAAACTATGTATTATTATTCACAAGGTCATGTAATAAAAGCAAGACATGCGTTCTTCACAGATGTTTTAACAGCTAGATCCGAAAGTCAACTTACACCCATTGAATAAGGTTCTTGGATCTTTTCTGAATAAGATGTATTCCATCCAACACATTTGTGATATCATACACTCTTCGTTTCCGGACTCCCAGCATACGGGACACCTCGTTCAGATCAAGAACACCTTGTGGAGCCATTTTAACAAGATCCATGAATCTCCTGGTCAACTGAACCAGAGACCCGTCATAGCGGGGCTTTCTGCTTTTCATCGATTCTGTGTAAGTTTGAATAGCAGTTTTGGTTAGCCACTAAGGAAAATATGGGAAACAATTTCAGTGCAGTTGTGTCAAGCCCTCGGGTGACCGAATTAAGCCACTCCACCCACATTTATCCTTGCAACAAAGAAGCAGGATTATTTGCTTCTTTTTTTTCTACCTTCAACCTTGGATCATCCATTCTAGGACACCTCCCTTAACAGACCCAGGTGTACAGGCACTGAAATGAGGCTCTCCTAGAAAGTCCCAACAAACAATAAAAGGCAACTTCATTTTTTGAACAGAAAGTCCATTAAGCCTTCCTGGGGTCTGTGGGTGCTGGGTCTATTATGTGGAACTCCCAGAACAGAGAATTCTGGGAGCTGAAGGTGTGTTAGAACCAACCAGCATTGCTATTGTCGCCTTTGAAACAACAACATATTTCTGTCTCACAATTCCTCTAGTAGGTTGCCCATGCTAAGTGGGTGTGTATAGATTTATATTTCTGGATTGCAGCTTCTCCCAGAACACCCCAAGCAGCACCTTCCAGAATTGGGCAGCAACTCCAATGTCATGCTGGGGAGGGTTGTGTGTGAGGGATAACAGACTTAGGCAGAACCCAGACAAGATGGAGACCTTGCAGGTGGGTGCTCCCAGTTTGGGGGCCTTCCTTTCATTTGGTGGGGATACCCTCTCTGTCAAGGATGAGGTTCGCAGTACGGGCGTAATCTTGGGCCCACCAGTATCTAAGGAACCTGAGCTGGTGTCTATGGTCCAAGCAGCCTTATTCCATTCTAAGGCATACTGATCAGTTACACCCCTACCTTGACAATGGGGTCTCTCACTACACTACTGGTAGTCTTGAAACAAGACTACTCTAATGTTACCCATGAATCTGTTATGGAAACGTCAACAGATTCAGAATATGTTGGCCGGACTGTTGAGCAGAGTGAAGAAATACCAACATATCTCCCCTACACTGGCCACTTTGCACTGGTTATCTGTGCTGTGTCAGTGCCAGCTTCAAAGTAATGACCTTCACATAAATGCCCTGAATGGCTTGGAAACTCGATACCTGACAGAACACCTCCTTCCAATGAGATCTGCCTGATCTACTTGATCTTCCCAGGTGGGGGCGGACGAGACTCTCTAGACCAGGGGTCCTCAAAGTTTTCAAACAGCGGGCCGGTCCACCACCACCCAGACACCACTGGGGGCCGGATCACAGTCCAAAAGCAGCTGCAGAGGCTGGCTTGCTCACAAAACAGGGGGTAGGTGGGGGGGCTGCAATTGGTCCCAGGGGCCGGATTCAGGACCTTGGGAGCCGCATCCGCCCCCGGGGCCTTAGGTTGAGGACCCCTGCTCTAGACCCTGTGAAAGGCCTGGAAAGAGAATACCAGGGACTGGGCCTTCTTGGTGGTCACCCCTCATATTTGGAATGACTCCCCACCTGAAATACATCTGGCCCCTTTACTGCGAATATTCAAATGACAGGGGTGAGGGGCGCTGGATCCCAGTGTGATTCAAAATCCATGGAGAACTCGGATGACCTCCAAAATCTAACTACAAAGCATAAACAGGTTGCTTCATACACACTCCCCCCCCCCCAACCTGACCAAAGACACACCCTGCCCAGCAATCAAGTGGAACCACTGAGACAGGAAAGGATGCCCCAAGATGCCTCCGGAAGAAAGGAATGGTAAACCACTTCCAAATACAGTGGACCCTCATATAACAAACGGTTTGTATAACATATCTGTACAACATAAACATTCCGGAGATAGGGGAAATTTGCTTAACAGAATCGCCTATGGGGAGAATCCGCACAACATAAAAATAGTTGCGATTAGGGATTAATCCGTTTTCAATGCATTCCTATGGAAAATTTGTATGAAGGAAAATTTTGCTTAACATCATTTCATTTGGAACAAATTGATTCCTTTATACAAGGTACCACTGTACTCACTGCCTGGAAAATCCTTAAAAGGGCTGCCATACTCAACATTTACTTGATGGCATGTCATATCACCACCATCTCTTGTAGCACACACAGCACTCCTCTGCTTATGATGCCAACCCCGATACTGAACAGATGAGCAAGGGACAGAGCAGGCAAGGAGAATGTTCATTTTATAGCACCTGATGCTGACACTTTATTCTGCAATACTGCAAAGAAAATCACCCTACCTTGCTATTCTTTTTCCAAAAACTAAATGTTTTATATATACCATTCAGCTTCTATCTGTTTTTCAATTACATAAAAGTATCCAGAGAAGCTCAAGTTAACAGATAAAGTTTATATTTTGAAAAATACAGGATCAACTTCTTGCTCCAAGCCAGTCTCATCTGAACACCTGCAGTTGGTCTCCACCCACCTTCTCAAGACTAAAGCAGATGACTTGGTGTGAACTCAAGCCCCTTCCGTTCTTATTTTCCCTCTGTCGGGGTGGTGTTTTTACCATTTCCCCTGATTTAAGAGCTCTTGAGAACTCAAAGCCTGCCCAGTATTTTGGGACACACGAGCGAGGCTAATATCAAGGCAGGCTGTTATCATGATGAAACATGGGCGATGATCGGAGCAACAAGCAATGTCACCAGGAACAGATTGATTTGATTTGATTTATATCCCGCCCCATTAATTGCATGCACTACTACTCTGGGTGGCTGACAAGGTTTTGAAATGAAAAAAAAAAACCCACTGAACCCCACAGAATGGTAAGCAATAGTGAAGCCCCCTTTTGCCAGAGACTTGTCTAAGAGTCTAAGACAGCGAGTGAAGCCAGGGCTGGGGGTGCAAAGCTATAGACAGGTGAGCAGGCTGAGTATTCTGGAATACAGCAGGACCCCCGTATCCACTGATTCAGTTATCCACTGACTCAGTTATGGGCAGAGGTGAAAAATTAAATAATTCAGCCACCACAAAGCAAGCTGCAAAGCAGCCATGTCCAAACTTGTGTGTGTGTGTGTGTGTGTGTGTGTTCTTTGCAGGGTGTTTCTTCTCTCCACCCCCCTCCCTTCATCCATCCCCTGTCCCCGGACGGACCTCGCTTCTAAATGGCCGCCCGCCCGCCCGCCTGCCAGGGAAGCCGCCCGGGGACCCGACGACACGCGTCTCCTTCAGCGCCACTCACACGCGCACGCAGCCCCCTAACCCTTCGCCCGTGCCCAGCGAGTCTGCTTGAGGAGTGAACAACACCCCCCTCCCTCACTTCCCCCCCCACCCCACCCCACCCCCCACCCGTAAAACCAGCCCCGTCCCCCTCGGCCCGCTCTTTCCCCCTCGGCCGCCCGCCGCCTCACCCGCCCGCCGGCCGAGAGAGGAGGCTCCTCCGGGGTTTCTCCCAAAGGGGGAGCCGCCATCTTGGGACCCCCCACCCCCCCCCCCACCTCCCCCCTTCCCCCATTCCTTCCTCCCTTCCTTCTAGAGGAGGAAGAGCCACCCGCCCGGCTCCGGCGGCCTTCTACTGGGGGAGGCCTCCCTCCTCCTCCTCCTCCTCCGCCCCCCTACCCGCCCCGGTGAGCCGGTCCTTTGGGGCCGCCACTCTTGTCCCGCGCCTTCCCGCCCAAAAAAGGGGTCCCGTCCCCCCCCGCCGCCGCCGCCGCGACGCCCTCCCTTCCTCCTCCTCCTCCTCTTCTGCCCCCCCCAAAGGGCCGTGGGGAAAGCCGCCCGCGGATGCCGGGTCGCGGGGAGACTCACCGGGAGCCTCGGGGGCCCAGCCTCGGCCTGTTTCCTCAAGCCTTCCACCCCCTTCCCCTCCCCTCCCCCCCCCCGCGCGGGCCCGAGGAAATGGCGGTCCGGGAAGCCCTTCGACGGCCTCTGCCGCCTCCGCCGCCGCCTCCGCCGGTCTCTCGAGTCAAGGCCCGCGGCCTTTGGAGCGTCCCGACGAGAGAAAGAGAGCGAGATGGGCGCCGGCTCAGGAATTGTCCCTCTTTTTTTGGGGTGGGGGGGGGTGGGGGCAGTCTTCGGACCTCAAGTCCAAATAGGCAGCCATGCACAGCAAGCCGCGGTGGCAATGCGGCCCTCCAGATGTTTCGGACCACAACTCCCACAGTCCTTTGCCACGAGCAACGCGGGCTTGGGATTCTGGGAGTTGTGGTCCAAAGCCTCTGAGGTGGCCAAAAGTTTTGCCCACGGCCAGATCCTGGGCTCCCTTCTCAAACCTTTTGGGCCTCCTGCCCTGCTGTGATTTGTGAATAAACCTCCCAAAGCCCCTTCCTGCCTCTCTCCTCTGCTATCACTGTGTTGTTTTGGTATCAAGCGGCTGACAGCGTTTGGCATCTTTATTCAATTTATTAAATTTCAGTCCCAGAATGCACAATAAGAAACACTGTACCATCTGCTGCAGGTTATCCTTCACCAGGAATTATTGCCTGGGGTGTGGAAGAACCTTCTGGCATTAAGAACTTAAGCCAAGGGTCAGCAGTGAGCACAGCTGCACTGCTTAGAATAGCTTTAGATCAGTGGTGTCCAAATTTTGGCCCTCCAGATGTTTTTGGACCACAACTCCCACAATCCTTTGTCATTGGCAATCTAAGCTTAGAATTCTGGGAGTTGTGGTCCAAAACATCTGGAGGATCTAAGTTTGGACACCCCTGCCTTAGATAGAAACCAGTTCAGGCTAGGGTCAACAACTTTGTACCGAAACGATGGGTTACAGCACTTTAGGCCATCGTTCACCTTAAGATGGTGTTGTCTACCTAACGAGCCTATTCAGGCCATTGCCCATCTTATGAGCCTATTTCAGACCAGGGTGATAAGATAGAGGACTAGCAACTAGCTTTATCCAGACTGAGGAAGCTGTTTGGATGAGCAGTGCAACACGTCTATCTCTCAAGAAAAAGAACCAGTTGCCACCACTCAACTTCCAGATAAACTCACCTGAATGACTGAGAATCTTCACAGACACCTGAAGAAGCTTAAATACGTAAGCAAAGGTAAAGGTTTTGCCCACATATGCCTGCTAGTCGTGTCCTGACTCTAGGGGCAGTGCTCACCTCTGTTTCCAAGCCGAAGAGCCAGTGTTGTGCAAGTCCATGCCCACATGGCCGGCATGGCTGCAAGGAAACACTGTTTTAACTTCCCGCTTTTTTACGGCAGTGCCTATTTATCAACTTGCATTTTACATGCTTTCAAACTGCTAGGTTGGCAGGAGCTGGGGTTATCAGCGGGAGCTCACTCTGCTGCGTGGAACCCGGGATTCGAACTGCTGAGCTGCCGAATTTGCAGCCAACAGTTTTCGGAAGCCTTAGTCCACTGAGGCACTACACCCCTGTATTGGCATCAAAAGGTCCTTATCAGGAGGTCTTCCAACCTGAGTTCTGCAGCTGATTTATTTATTTATTTATTTATTTAAGGGTAATTTTACCCCGCCTTTCTTGTAGAAAAGGAATCAATCCACTTCATTTTCAGTCTTCCTCTTGTTGCTTTATTGTTACCGACACAACCAAACGAGTTTTGGTTCCTGATCAATTTCCTCTTGAGCAACCTGCATACAACCTTTCAATTTCTTTTTTTCTTCAACATCTGTTTTTCTTGCTTATATGTTCAGAGCATAGACTGGATCTATCTATCTATCTTCCTATCTATTAAGATCTATCTATCTATCAATTTTGGTCCCCCCCCATATACTATATATATAAATCAAAAAATATAAAAAATAATAAACCATAAAATAAAATTTTATTTATCACTTTGATCACTTCAGAATCAAAATATAATGACTTTAGAATCCCTGAGGTATCACAAGCAGGTTCATCTAGACAAAGTGACAATAGTGAAGGAAATAAAACATGAAAAAGGCCAAAGCGTCCAGACTGCAGTTAGGGGGATGGCTGGAGGGACCCAGGGCAAAGCACAGCTAAGGTGAGCCAGTCAAATGGGACTGGTAAAGAAGTAAGCCTGATTATTTGCTTGATATATTTGTACAAGGTAGGTGTGAATATTGCAATGATAAATCTGGGGCAATATAATCATGGGGATAGTTGTACCTACTGAATTCTAAATATCTTATTTGAATATACACAGACAACATCCTGTGTTGATTGGCACGCCCTATGGTCATGATTTATACTTCCAGTTCAGAACGTGAAACATTATGAAGGAACTTGTTCTGTTACTCACTACTTCTCAGCAGTCAGTTTGCTTTTTTCATTTTTCTGAATGAACAAATAGTGCACTGGATGGCAAGATATATTTTCAGTTGTTTATGTTAACAGGCTAGGCAGGAAAATATAGTGAGATACTCTGTGGTTCCATCTACTTGTCAATTCTGATACTGCATCTTAAACAGTTACTTCATGTCCCTCTCATCGCGCTTTGCAGTCCCGCTTGGGACTGGTACGAAAAAATGTTACTGCACGTCCATTGTGTGACGGCGGGAGTTCATCCCGACCACGCCCCTGAACCAGGAACAGAGTGTGATGAGACATACCTCTCCCTGGCCTCTGGAATTCTCTTGTCTCAGTTCCTGTTTTGAAACAAGTGCCCATAAAATAAGGCTCGTCACGCAACATACACATTCTCCATCTAGTGGCAGGAGTGCAAAGTTGCATTCTCCAGTACAATCCCAATGGCGTAAACAATGCATCGCAGTGTTCCCCATAAAACCTCGAACTTTGCTGCTTAACGCATGAAAGGCAAAGTTACGGAGAATCGAAATATCGAAAAACGAAAGGTCGGACCAAAAAAAAGGGGGGAAACGAAGGCAGAGAAGTACAGATGTTGACACAAAACAAGGACGTGAAGTAACAGTCGTCACGATACCATCAATCACGCCTGTGGGTAAACGGAAACAGGGACAGAACTGGGACAAGACCACATGACCGCGAACGATGTTATCACGAAACGAATGTAATTTAGGAACGAGGAAGGATGTGAAGTAACCGTCTTGGAAATATTTATAAACCAAAGACAAAACCAAAGAAGGTTTGCCTAGCCACTTACAAGAGAATGGCATAAAACCTGAGAAATTATTGCTAAAATTTCTCTAAAATGTGTTAAAATATTCTTTTTAAAAGAACGGCTGAAAATAACTAGGTTTTACTTACATCTGTATAACTTAGGTGTTACATAATAGTTCTATTATCTTTTAAAGCAAAATTATGAATAACTACATTGCTTGCAACTAGTTACTTCCATTCCACTCTCAGTTTTAGCTTGCACCTGGAAAATTTCAGTGCTCTTGATTGAATGGAACATGTAACAAAATAATGCCCAGTTGGGGCAGAATGCCTGCTAAAACCAGTGAACTTATCCATGAAATAAACTTATGTACCAGAGGGGTAAGGCACTGGACACCCTTCACATGATTATAGGACTCTAAGAAGGCAGAGATGCGTTCTCACAAGGGAAGAAGACATGGAATATGATAGTAAACTAGATTAGCTACCTTTGAGACTGGTGCAGAAGCTTTATCAGGTCCAGAATGCGGCGGCCAGACTAGTGGCAATGTTGAGGTAGAATGATCGTATCTCCCCCACTCTGGCTACGCTTAACTGGTTGCCTCCTGTATGCTTCCCTGCTAGGTTCAAGGTTATGACTGTTACCAGTAGTTATAAAGTACTTAATGGTTTGGGACCTCGTTACTTGACAGAACACCACAAATTCTGCCCATACTACAGATGAGTAACTCTGAAGGAGGCGCAAAAGGAAAAGATTAGGTGACACGCCTTCTTGGTAGTTGGCACACAAATATTTGGAACAATCTCCCCTCCCTGGATTCTTTTAAAAAGCAATGAAAAACATGGCTTTTTCAACAGGCCTCTCCTGACCAACTTGGACTTTAAACCTCTGACCAACTAAACTACTTCTTGCTGCCGTTGTAACTGTAATTTAAATAATGTTCTTGGAGTTTATTTATTTATTTATTTTAGAGTATTTTTACCCCACCTTTCTCCTTGGAAAAGGACTGAAGGCGGCTTACAGTAATGAGGGATAATACACAGTCCAGTACAATTAAGACATGTTCAAGTATTTGAGAAAAAGGAATTGAAGGACATCTTACAGCATTAATAGACAACATGATTTTATTCTTCCTTTTGTGTGTGTGTATTTGTTTTGTTTTCCTTTGCTGTATATTTTTGTCATATTGGTTGTGATTATTTTATATTGTGTATACTGTTTTATTATTTCTGAATGTTTACAGCAGAATGGGCTGCCTTAGATAATGGTAGACTTTCCTTTGTACTCAAATTTTTAAAAGAGGTCAATTTTTAAAAGCATACCTATCGAAATAGCTGCCACATTAATCATACTTGAGTTATTCATGCTTTTTATCTATCTATCAATCAGTCAGTCATGGGCCATGGGCCATATGATTGATTGACTGATTGATTGCTTTTTAGGTAATTGTTGCTGCAATGGCCTGTCTGCATATCTTTTAGTCACTGTGAATACTATGATCATGCTGTGGGGGGGGGGGGGGGAATCTTGCTCTTGAAATATATCCAAAACAGTTCCCTCCCAATAAGCAAGGATAGTGTTTCAAATACCCCTCCCTCAATTCTAATTTAAATTAATCTCTAAATCAGAGCCTTAGGTGGAGACCAAGAATTTAGGCCTCTCAGCCAGAGGTGGGGGGCGGGGGTGGAAGGAAATCAAACCAAACCAGAAGAAAATGCCTGTGAAAGAATAGAAAAAGAAACAAACCCTGGCCAAAAGTGCATTTTGGTATATTATTTTCTGTCCATTCATGGAATGCAAGTTGGTGCGGAGGGGGTTAGGGATGCATAAAGCTAGTCTGAACAAAAAAATTATCCTGTCGCTTTTCGAGGCGAACATTTCTGCTGATCCTCTGAAAAAGCAGACAAGACCTCATAATGCAAGCGCTTATGTGCAGCCAATCCCCGTTTTTCTCCCTATCTCTCTCTCTCTGTGTGTTGTGTGTATGTGTGTGTGAGGTCATGCTTAGTCAGCAGGGCTGGCGGGTTCAGTGGCTGCTTTGGTGTTTTCATTCCTGATGGACTCAGTACAGCCGGCAACCGGTTAGATAATTCAGTGAATTTGTTGATGGCCTTGATTTGCTTTGATCTTCCAAAAGCACTTAGCACGCGTGACATAGGGTTGGCATTAATTTATATTAACAAGGCGTGTTCCTCTAATCATTTAAGAATGGGGGTTACCAGGAAAATAGCCATAGGCTGTAGGCTGGCACATGAAAGGTGGTGGACTTAGAAAAGGAGTGGCTGAAAACAATTTGTTGTCAGACAGCTGAGACAAGCGGGGCAAGGGGGAGAGGAATTTATGGGATAGCGAGAGGCTTTGTGTTTAATTGGACAGGAAGGGGTTGAGATAGTATAGCGGAAGTCTAGAACTGTATTCAAAGGCATGATGGTCAATACAGTAATACCTCAGTTTGCAATCATCTCCGTTTACGAGCATTTCTCAAGACGGGCAATGTCTGCAAGCAATGTCTTGCACAATGAGCACCAGAGATGCTCACAAAGGCATGTGTCTGGACAGAGCCCCATCACCACCACTGCATGCACGCACGCACACCAGGTGAGGAAGGGTTGTCCATTTAATGGTGGTGGGTTTTTTTTGGGGGAGCTGGCAGGCAAGCAAGGGCCAGCCTCTTGTTTCCACCTAGGCAATAATGGAAAGTTCACCCCAGAATGAATCTTGTAAGTTTCCATTGTTTCCTATGTGGAAATTGTTTTTGATGTACAAATGTTTTGGTTTACGAGCATGTTTCTGACCAGTCTTCTCAACATGGAGGAGGGAATCTCCTCCGCTGTTGTCGCGGTGTATATCCCATCACAATTATATTACACAACTCATTCTGCTGCCATATGTCTGAAGTGGACGTGTCCATGAAATATTACATTAAAATATGAAAGTTAGTCTTTAAGTTGCCACATTTTGTGTCTTTTGTTTTGTTTTGTTTTTCTTTGATTTTTGCCTGACATTCTTGAAAAGACTAACATGGCTACCCTCGCTGAAATTGGCCAGTTTTGAAGTGCTTACTGGAGTATCATTCTGTCACTATAAAGAAACAAAGGCCAAAATTACACACTCATAATGCAACTGGCATCATTTGTATTGGCTCATTGCTGTAATAGAGATGGGCACGAAACAACCAATTTTTCCGTTACTGTTATCCATTATTCATTCCATTACGTAACGGAACGAAAAACGACCCTAGGGGCAAATTTTACACGAACTAACAGAACCGAGAAAATTGGGTTCGGTTGGGTTCGGTTCGATAATGTGGGGGGTGGAGATGTCTCCTACCTGGTGCTGGCCCGGAAGTCCTTCAGGGATGGCGGTGAGTCAGCAACCAGGAAGAGGGAAAAAAGCCTAGCACCACGCTATAGCTGTAGCGTGGCCACGTGGTCGGCAAGGCAGTGGAAAAAAAAAAGAATTAAAAATGGAGAAAGGCCAGCCTTCCTGAAAATGCCGCCGTCACCACCGCCGGGACCGCCCTCCTTGAGGCCTCTCGGAGGCTTTGCGAGGCGAGTGGGACCGGTCAAGGCAAGCTGCTGGCCAGGCGTGGGCTGAGCCTTGGGAGAGAGTGGCTGTCCCAGACTCCCGGGTTCCTCCTTGCCAGTGCAGGCAAGGTGCCAGTGACCCCTGCTCGGGTTGTCTGCTCAAAGACGCTGCCGGCTAGAGGAAGAATTATCCTGAAAGTAAGAAAAACAAACAAACAAAAAGCCCCACGTAACCCAGAAGTTTGGGTTCACTTCCGGGTTTGGCCCTGCATGGGCTTTTTTTGTTTGCCATGCATGCACTGAGGCGGGGGGGCAGCGAGAGGGGGCTGCGATCTGGCCTCGCACACTCTCCTCTCCAGCGATCTCCGCAGCACTCCGGCAGCCCCCGGCCCCAGGAGGGCTCCCCGCGGCTGCGGGAACACTCTCCCGGCCCACATGCCGCCGGCTCCGGAGGCACCTGGCCCTGGGGGGGCTCCCCGCAGCCATTCCGAAAACTGAAATAACGGAAACAAAGCGGGTCCCAGGGGCCCGAATAACGGTAACGGAACGAAGCGGGGCCCTGGGGGCCGAATAATGGAAACGACCGCCATTTTGGCGTTTCGTGCCCACCACCTCGGCGCAGTGACCCTGCCCCAGAGGCCGCCGCCGCCGCCACTGCCTTGCGGCCCACCGCCTATCATCTTTGCCGGCACGGGGATCCTGCCCTGGAGGCCGCCGCTGCCACCGCTGCCCTGTGGCTTGCCGCCTAACACCACCGTCGGCGCGGGGTTCCTGCCCCGGAGGCCGTCGCTGCCGTTGCCCTGTGGCCCGCTGCATACCTCCACCTCAGCGCAGGGATCCGTCGTCTTGCGGCCCACGGCATATAATCTTCGCCGGCACAGGGATCCTGCCCCGGAGGCCGTCGCCGCCACCGCTACCCTGCGGCCCGCCGCCTACCACCATTGTCGGCGCAGGGATCCTGCCCGGAGGCCGCCGCCACCGCCGCTGCCTTGCGGCCTGTCGCCAATCACCATCGCCGGTGGACCGGCCCGAGTGCCATGGGCCAGGGATCTTGGGTGGCAAGTCGGCCTTCAGTGTCCCCCCCGGTTGGGGGTGGAAGTTTCCAGCTTGCCTTCATTCCCGCCGGCCTTCTCCCTGGCGCACTTGGCGTGCTATGTGACCTGTTTGGGCTGGCCCTGGGTTGCGGATCGGCTGCTGGCGATCCCTGCCTCTCCGCCTTTTCCTGCCCTGCCTGTCAGTTGCAGTTGCTAGAATGCAACTGCTTGCCCTGACGGGCTGTCTTTGAGGACTCGACTGGTGGGGGGGTGTCTGGACCTGGGGGGGGGTTATAACATCTTCTTGTTTTTATGCTGAATCCCTCCCTCTCTGCTGCGGCCTGTCTCTAACCACCTGTGGCTGCTCCTGAGGAATGGACGAGCTATTCCATCTTCAACCCCCAGGGACGCCTGTCCGCTTTTGAAAGCAACAGATGGACTTGAGTTGCAGTCATCATGGCGGGTTGTTGCCCTCCTTAACCTGGCTCTTTTGTTTTCCTCCCCATTGTGGCCCAGGACTGTGTTCGATCTATCTGCCGCCACCCAAATAACCACTGGTCCTTTCCATTGTATATCCCCCCCTGCTTAGTCTTAGACTCTGGACTTGCCATCTGCCAGGGGGTGGATGATCTAGGGAAGATGGTGCTTGCTTTTAACTCTCGTCGGACCTGTTGGGGTGGGGGCGACAGATGGACCAGCTCTCTAAGGTCGGAATCATTATTTGTGACAAGACCTTTTCCTTCTAGTTTCCTGAAGCCTGGTTCTTAACATCAAGCTGGCTCTCCCCCTGTGTCTCCCCTCCGGCTCCCCTAGCCTCACGTTTGCTCACTTTGTTTTATTTTTATTTGGTTCCTTTGTTAGACTTGCTGTTATTTTATCATTGTAGATTGATTTGTATTGTTATTAGATTTTGTCTGCTTCCCCCCACCTTCCTCCCTAGGTCACCATGTTAGCAGGGGCTCCCATTCCAACTGTGTCGGGTCGTCGATGATACGCTTGGAGTTGAGGGGTTAGTCGTATAAGAAGAACTCGGGTCAGGCATCTTGCGCCTGTCCCACGTTTTGACCCCTCGACTCACTGCCACGTGTCCCGGAGCCATTCCACCAGTGCCTCCAACCTGTCCTATCTCCTTCTGAATGCCAGGTCGGTCCACAATAAGACCCCTGTCATTTATGATGCCATCACTGACGGGAGGGCCGACCTGGCCTGTATTACAGAGACCTGGGTGGGCACAGAGGGGGGAGCCTCCCTCACCCAACTGTGCCCGTCTGGGTTTCTGGTTCAGGGAGTGGGCAGGTTGGAGGGGCAGAAGGGGGGAGGGGTTGCCATTGTTTACAGGGAATCTCTTCATGTGACCAGGGCCTCGACATTGGTGAGTCTGGGATTAGAATGCCTCCACCTGTTGGTAGGTCAGCGGGATAGATTTGGCATTGTGCTGGGTTACCGCGCTCCCCGAAACCCAGCACAATCCCTACCAGAGCTCTCGGAGTTCATCGCCGCGGCTCTGTTGAAGTCTCCCCGGCTCTTGGTTGTCGGGGACTTCAACGTGCATGCATGCTGGCGGTGAGCTTTCTGGTGCAGCTCTGGAATTCATGGAGTCCATGACCTCCATGAGTCTATCCCAGCATATTTCTTGTCCTACCCACAGATGTGGGCATACCCTGGACCTGGTATTTACCTCCATGTCAGGGATTTTAATCTGAAGGTGGGGGACATCCTCTCCTTACCTGTGTCATGGTCAGATCATCACTTGTTGTCCTTTTCCCTGTCAATCGCGGCCCCTCCCCGTGGGGACCACCGGCCCCTTGTTTGGGCCCGTCCCTGGAGGCTTCTGGACCCCTCCCGGTTCCGTGAAGTTTTTGGGGAACTTCCTGGTGGCCTGGCTGATGATTCGGCCGAAGCTACGGCTAACCAATGGTTTGAGTCAGCTTCCCGTGCCGTCGACCGAATCGCCCCTAAGCGCCTCCTCCGTGGCAGAGCTTGACCTTCGCCGTGGTTCACGGCGGAGTTAAGAGCGATGAAGCAGGAGCAGAGGAGGCTGGAGAGCAGCTGGAGACGGAGCCGGACGGTCATAAATCAGACTGCTGTTGTTATCCAGACTAGGTGCTACTCATGAGCGATCAGGGAGGCTAAAAGATCCTATTACTCCCTGAGAATTGATGAGGCCTCGAACCGCCAGGCGGAACTTTTCCATGTGGTTCGAGACCTCACCAATCCTAGTCTGGCTAGGCCTCCTCCTACTGATTTCAGTAGTGAGAATTTTGCAGTCTACTTTAGATCAAAAATAGAGGCCATCTGGGCCGGCTTCGAATCCGTTGCACTAGCCCTTCCTCGCCACCCCCAGCTGCTTCACCCCCTCGTTCTCCTCGATTGGTTGAGTTTGGGCCTGTTTCCTCTTCGGAGGCCTCCAGGGCTATTGCCCACTGCCGAACCGCGTCCACCCCCCTTCGATTCTTGCCCATCATGGCTCATAAAAGCTGCCGGAGGGAGCATGCCCAAGTGGGCTTCTGTCATCGCCACCGCCTCCTTCAGTGAGGGGTTTTTTCCCTCCCGCTTGAAGGAGACGGTGGTAAAGCCCATTTTGAAAAAAACGGTCTTGGCATCGGACCAATTGGCCAACTACCGTCCGATTGCCAATGTTCCCTTCATGGGCAAGGTCATCGAGAGGGTGGCCGTGATTCGGATCCAGTCATTTTTGGAGGAACAGTGGTGCCTTGATCCTTGCCAGTCTGGTTTCAGGCCTGGCCGGGGAACCGAGACAGCTCTGGTTGTGCTGCAAGATGACCTAATCCGGGCAGCCGACAGGGGTTGCTCTACCCTGTTGGTTCTCCTGGATTTGTCAGCGGCCTTCGATACCGTCGATCACGGTATCTTACTGGTCCAGCTTTCTGAGGTGGGTATTGGAGGCACTGTTCACAGTTGGCTCCGGTCCTTCCTTGAGGGTCAGCCCCAGTATGTGCAGCATGGTGGAGAGTTGTCGGCCCCGTGGACACTCCCCTGTGGGGTTCCGCAGGGCTCGTCTCTCCCCCCCCCATGCTGTTTAACATCTATGTAAGGCCGCTGGCTGGGGTCATTCGGAGATTTGGAGTCTGCTGTCATCAGTATGCTGATGAAACGCAGCTCTATCTCTCCTTTTCCACCTCAGCAGTGGAAGTTGTCTGGTCCCTCGACCAGTGCCTAGAGGCAGTCATGGCCTGGACCAGGGCCAACAGGCTCAAACGTAATCCCGAGAAGACCAAGGTGATGTTCTTTGGGAATTCTCCATCTGGCTATGGAGGCCTCTCCCCAACTTGGAGGGTGTTTCTCTGAGAACAGTGGTTCAAGCGCTGGTGGTCTCGAGGCTGGACTACTGCAACACCCTCTACAAGGGGTTGCCCTTGACTCTCCTCCGGCGTCTGCAGCGGGTGCAGAATGCTGCGGCCAGACTGGTGATGGGCGCGCGTCCCTATGACCGCATCACCCCTGTTCTGGCCCGACTGCATTGGTTGCCCGTTGCGTCCCGGATCAGATTCAAGGTCTTGGTTTTAGTTTATAAAACCCTCCATGGCTTGGGCCCGGACTACCTGGCAGAGCGGATCGCCCAGCAATCAACATTGGCCCAGCTAGTTCGGCAGTCGCGAGCGCACTTGCTTTGGGTTGTCACACCCCGAGAGGCCAGACGAACTTCCACCCGAAATCGGGCCTTCTCGGTGGCTGCTCCATCGTTGTGGAACAGCCTTCCCAGTGAAGTGCGCTCTGCAGAGTCCCTGCTGGTCTTCTGCAGAGCGGTGAAAACCATCTTATTCCGTGAGGCCTTTGGTGACCTAGTCTAATAGTTTTCAGGGTTTTTTTCTTCCCCCGCCATCTGCTGTCCATTCACCCTACTGCTCGATGTCCCCGAGTGATGAACGCTAATGCAAGGGTGTTTTACGACTTCTATGACTGTATTTTATAGTTTTTAATTGTTGCTGTCTAGTTTATCATTTGTGATTGTATGATTTGTGCTGAATTTATCAGCTTTGTAAGCCGCCCAGAATTCCCTTAGGGAAGATGGGCGGGGTATAAATTTAATAATAAATAAATAAAATAAATAAATATATGCTGTAAATTAAAAACTTACTCTTGGCATTTGCTGCTGCATGTTAGGTTGCCAATAAGCACCATCCAATGCCTACACTGGCACCTTAACTTACAGGAGTTTTCCATCAAGTTATAAGTGTCTCCAGTTTTGGCTCACTGCAAGAGATTAATTAAATGGAGCCAAGCGGATGAAAGGAAGCATTCCATGCCAAGGACAATAAATACAGCCATCCAAGACAGGCCAAAGCTGCCGGGGAAACAAACATATATGGCTTTCATGCCTACTACAGCTTTTCTCACTGGGAGTCTATTGGAATCCCTACCCAACAATCCGGCTGTTTTATGACTGCGCTTCTGTCTACTCCTTGTTTGACCTGTCACCTTAGAATGTAAGTGATTTAAGGACAGATTGCTTTGGTCTGAATGCTGACTATTATCAAGGAACTATTGACAATTGCTCCGTGGTTTCACCTAGGATGGTCTTGAAGTGCCCTCAGATCCTTCCTGCTAATGCTTGTCTCTCCTTCAAACATGCCCGGCTTGTCAGGGATAGCAAGGTGATTAGTCCTGCTGTTCACAATTCACCTTCACCAGCAATGTATCCGTGCAAGTTCAAACTCACCCACTGCCCTCCTCCTAGGCCAGGGGTCTGCAACCTTTAAGATATAAAGAGCCACTTGGACCCGTTTCCGACGAGAAAAAAAAACCTGGGAGCCGCAAAACCATTGCAACATTTAAAACAAATATAACACTGCATATATTGTTTCTTACCTTAATGCTAACACTCTTCTGAACCTACTGTCTTCTCTGTGGAGCCATGGCTGCTTATTTATATACAGTGGACCCTTGTATAACAAACAGTTTGTATAATATAAAATCTGTACAACATAAAATATTCTGGAGATAGGGGAAATTTGCTTAACATAATCACCTCTACAACATAAAAATGGGATCACTCTATTTTCAATGCAGTCCTATGGGAAATTTGTAATTTCATTTGGAGCGAATTAATTCCTTTATACGAGGTACCACTGTATTTCTGCAGGGGGGGCGTGTCGGGAGAAGACCAGAGCACCCCCACTAAATCAAAATGTGTGTGTGTGTGTGTGTGTGTGTGTGTGTGTGTGTGTGTGTGTGTGTGTGTGTGTGTGTGTGTGTAAATCACCAACACTGCAATCTACAGAAACAAGCGGCTCCAGATTCCCTCGCTCTTCCTTTCTTCCTTTCCTTGCACTCAGCGTGAGGCACAGAGGGGGCCCTCTGGATCTTGGGGTAGCAGCAGCACCACTTCCATCTGCCACAGCCAAGGAGGGTGGGGTGGAAGGCTCGTGGGCTTTGTAGTCCCACCGCCCCTGGAGGCCCCCCCGAGCAGGACCACGAGAGTGGAGCATGGGGGCCTCTTTGTGAGTGGGTGGGTGGGGGTGGGGTGTGGGCGCTGCTGCCCCCCCCGCTCCAAAGGAAGGGCCCCGCCAAGGGCGCATCTTGTGGCAGGGAGTTCCTCTCGCCCTCGCCGCCGCCCCGGAAGTCCTCATCTCGCCCCACCCGTCCTTAGCGGGTCCTCCCGGAAGTGGATGCCGTGGACGTCGACATGGGCCTCCCCGCCAGCGTTCACGGCCCAGACCACGTTGTCGGCCAGGTCGGCCCCTCGGGCCACCCCGTGAGGGGGACGATCCACCACCACCAGCAGCGCCAACACGCGCCAACCCAGAGCCGAGCCGCCGGAGCCGTCCAGCAGCAGCAGCAGCAGTGCTCCCAAAGCTGCCGCCGCCGCCGCCATCTTGGGAGTTCCTTCCTGGCGCCTCACCGCGGTCCCGCCCCACCACTGCCGCCGCTGCCGCCGCCGCTCCTCTTGCTGCTGCTGGTGCGGCGGCTGCTCTTCTCGCTTGCCCGGGACCTCCGGGGGCGCCGTCTCCGGCTGCTGCTGCTGCTGCCGCCGGTGCCGCCGCACTCCCGTCCTCCCTTCCAAGAGGGACGGCGATGGCGCCGGCTTCTCCCACTCCCACGCCCTTGGCGGTCAGACACACTCGGCGGGCGGCAGCAGCAGCTCCTCGGTGGAGCCCATCGCGGCCGCTCCGCCGGCCACGGCCCACGGGTGGGTGGGGTGGGGTGGGCGCCGGGGGTTCCTTCCCGGTGCCTCAGTTCGGCTGTGCTCCTGCCCCGCCGCTGCTGCCGCTCCTGAGGCACATCCCGCCCGCCCGCCAGCCTCCGCTCTCTCACGCCGACGCCTCAGCCACGAGGGGGCACCCGAACCCACTTGCTTTGCCGGCTCCCCGCCTCACCGGCCAATTGCCGCGCCGCTCCCAGGCCCCGCCTCCCCATTGTCTGCCCTGGGGCCGCTATTTGCATTCCAGCCAGCCCGCCAGCCCGCCACCTCCCGGAGCCCGGCAAAGGTTCCAAAGAGCCGCATGCGGCTCCGGAGCCGCGGGTTGCCGACCCCCGTCCTAGGCGTTCTGTTGGGAAAATCTGTAGACTCTCTATTCTTAGGCTAAGCTCCTTATGGCTGTGATGCGCTGAATTGTAAGGTTTATCACGGCCTATTCACTCCTTCCATTTAGCTAAAATATTTCTCCATAGCTGCAGCAGAATCACGCTAAGGAGATATTTTGCCTTGAACGTTCTGACACATACGCCATTTCAGGCAGTGGAGTACATCTTGGGCATTGCCATTGCAACATATATTATTTTATTTACCCCTCTTCCTATACATTTCATACCAAATATTCATTGGCTGTTGTAATGTGTATTTGCATGGCAAGCCTGGTTGTAAATTCCTATAGAGACGGAGTTGGGTGAGGGTGGATAGGGGAGGGGGAAGAGGAGGAGGGGGGTTGGTTAGGGTCTTGTGGTGGAAGTTGTGTTTGCTGATATGGTTGATGTTGCTTTATGGTTCTGTGGTAAAAATTCCTCAAGAGACAAAAAAATCAAGTGAATTAAAGAGCTCTTGTTCAGACTTTGCTGTCCCCTATGGCAAAGTCTGAAGAAAGACAGGGACCTTTGGGTGTGGCCTTTATGCCTTATTTACACATCCCGCCTATCCTCTTCAGATTTGACACCTAAACTAAGGGCTATTGTCTGTAATACAAAGCAGCAGGCATCAAAATACATGCACGTACTGTAAACAGCCCTTCAGGTGCCTTGCCTTGCAGCACGCAGAACTAAAATCCTTCCCTCGGTCAATTATAGGAGCAACAACAAATAACTTATCTCTTCTACTGTCCTTCTTTCAAATACCTTAACTAAGCACGGCTTGTCTAAGAACAGAAGTTCAGATATTAATGTGAGTTTTTATTTATTGTACTGTATTTGTTAAATGCACGCAGGAGAAATTTCTCTAGACCATGGGAATTTCGCTTCAGCATCAGAGAGGCATTAACAGCTAAGTAACCATTCAACAACTAAAAATAAATGTTATCAGCGTAATTGGCAAGTTCCGCCACATATTCATAATGCCTATCAGTCCAGAGACTAGAAACAACTGAGGAGGATCTGAATGGTATCCAATTATTCACTGCTGCTGACTTTATTTCTTTATTTTTCTTTCTTTATTTATTTATTGGATTTTTATACTGCCCATCTGGCAGCAAGGTTATTCTGGGCGGCTAACAACAATTGACGTGTACAATACAGTGCAAATAAACACAAATACTTCATGCAAAACAATAAACATAAAATACAGTAATGTAATAGAAATAAAATCAAGTGACGTAAAATAGGATAGGATAGGAATCTTTATTGTGTACAGTGGACCCTCGTATAACAAACGGTTTGTATAACATAAAATCTGTACAACACAAAAAATTCTGGAGATAGGGCAAATTTGCTTAAGAGAATCACATATGGGGTGAATCTGTACAAAATTAAAATGGTCGCGATTAGGGATTACTCCGTTTTCAATGCATTTTTATGGGAAATTTGTATAAAGGAAAATTTGCTTAACAGAATTTCATTTGGAACAAATTAATTCCTTTATACAAGGTACCACTGTATATGTATTGTTATTGGCAGGCAAATCATTTGAAGTCAGAATGGCTTCTGCCAAGGGCCAAAACGTCATGTTGTGGGAAAAACAGATCCCACCTTGCAGTGATTGCTGTTGTATCACATGACTTCAAGCCCCTTCAAAATGGCACCCGATCCAATTTCTTTCTGCTCCAGGGTTTTCAGATGTACCACAAAGTTGGGCAGGGCAGGAGAGCCCCCTTGTTTCTAACCGGGATCCTCCCCACTTGTTCTCTCCCATCCCCTCCTCTCCCCCTCCTCCCTTTATTGTCATCACTTCTTTCATTGTTCTCCTCCTCTCTACCGCCATTTGCACTTGCCAATACAAGTGGTACCCCAACTTAAGAGCAGCTCAACTTAAGAGCATTTGGACTTAAGAGCGGAAAACTGTTGGTGTTTTAACTGCCGCCTTACAAATTTTAGATATGGTCTGCTCGACTTACAAATTTTTTATTTTTATTTTTATTTATTTTTTAAACTTATTTTTTCAGGCCCAAATTAAGAGTAGTTGGATTTAAGAGCATGCATTTGGAACAGATTAAATTCATAAGTTGAGATACAGTGGTTCCCCTGCCCTTCTGAGGTTCATATACTGTGGTCCCGCTATATCTCAGACCACAGTATATGAAAAAAAGGCCCCCTGGGTTAAGGGGGGAAAGGCCTGTTTCAGGCCTCCCAGACTTACCCCCAACCTGGCACTGTCCTGAATGGGCCTGTGAGGGCATTCCCAGGCCTTCTGGAGGCCCCCAAAGGGCCTCCCTGCAAACCAGAAGTGACTTCCAGATTGCCAAAAATCATTTCTGAGGCCTCCGGTAAGTACAAGAGCCCCCGTCTAGGCGCCCCAGGGCCAACCTGACCTGCATCTGCATTACGCGGATTTTCAATTATCGCGGGTCGGGTTGGATCCCTAAACCCCGCAATAAGCAGGGGGGTCACTGTACCACTGTATATGATTCTCTCTTTTGACCCATAACTGAAACCACACGCCCAAAGATAAGCGCAAACACTTTTTAGAAAATTAGAAGGGGCAGGGTGGGAGTAAGCATGTAACATCGCAGCCGGCCTCTGAAGCACCCACAGTGGCAATGTGCATGCCCGCCCACACCAGATTAAAACAAAAGAGTGCTGCCATTTGAACATCGGTTAGGAGCAGGGCCATGCCTGCTTGTAGCCAGCCGACAGCATACACACTTTTTTTCTCATTATCACAAAGGTGCAGTTCCAGCCAAGGAAATAAGGAGGAAGCAATCCCACTGCCCTGCCTTGAGGGTGTGTGGGACCCTACGCAGTTGATTTCGGGGACACTACAGGGTTGTAAGGTGGAGGTGAAGTGGAGAGGGGAAATCTCATTGTGTGAACAGAAGTGTGCTTGTGCAACACTGGATTTTATTCACTGTTTGTAACCCGTTTTTTTCCTGCACTTATTAAATGAGTCACTAATTCTGTATCTGAAAGCAATGCTCCCTTAAGCAGAAAATATGGTTGGTTTGTACACAAGACTGCTCCAGTCTGTACTTTGTAAAGTAGAAGCAGGTCATGGCTTGCATATCTGATTTCCTTGGCGTGATGTCTCAGGAAGGGATTTGCATCACTTTGAGGGGATAATGTTGCAAGAAGAGGGAATAAGCCTTTGCCTTGAAGGTGGGAATCTATCCTTACTTCCTTTGTGTAGTTTGCTCTAATGACTGACTTGGTTCACTGCCTTGCTCTAACTAGTTCTAATTGCTTTCCAATGTTCCCGTCAAGTCATAAATAGATTCTTACTAACAGTTCAAATTAGCTAATCCATTACACATCCTTCATAGAAAGGTGTAAATTTGAAAGACACCCAATCAGCTTCTTTGGTGTCTGGATTCATGTTTATTAGGCATTCCTAAGGGGGGATGTTTTAGTCCATCTTGGGTCATAAGAATACTGTATTCCCCAAGCATACACCTTTGCCTCCTTCTCAGACAGAATGCTTTAGATCAGTGTTGGCGAACCCATGGCACACGGGTGCCAAAGGTGGCCCTCGGAGCCCTTTCTGTGGGCACCCGACATCGCCCCGTCACAGCCACTTGTATTCGGGTTAAATTGCTGCATTGGCACTTTGCGAAAAATTAGTGGGCTTTGAATCGCAGCTTGGACTCGGTCTCTAAAAGGTTCACCATCGCTGCTCTAGATAAGTGAGGATGTGATCACAATGGGAAATAAACTATATTTTGGACGACTCGTGGAGCAGTCCACTGCAATCTATTTCCTGGCGATCACACAATGTACAGAGAATTGCACTCCAGTCTGATCTTGATCTGTGCCCAAGTTGTAGGGCTGCTACTTTTTGGGGGGGGGTCTTAGCTGGAGCAATTTCCCAGTAGATGGAAGGGTCGCTTTGGGATCGTTCCCTGCAAAGTGATCCTTCTGGTTCAAGTTAACAAGCAACTTTCCTGACATCTCATTGCACTCTGTGTTTCATGGCTCAGTGGAAAACTTGGGTTGTCCAAGACCCGCCCCAACACTCTAACCATTAAACCATTCTGGCTCATTGGGGGCAAACAGAATTGGGTAGAGTGGGACATCTCTTCTTCACCACCTTCTGTTTTGTAGAACGCCCTGAAAGCAGCTGTATAATGTGACATCACAGATCTCTCAAAACAACCAGATTAATGCAACAATGAGCATGAATAATTTATATAGCCCAGTGATGTCGAACCTTTTAGAGACTGAGTGCCCAAACTGTGATTCAAAACCCACTCATTTTTTTGCAAAGTGCCAATTAACCCGAATCCAGGTGGCTGTGAAGGGGTGATGTCCTTCGAGTGCTACCTTTGGCACCCATGCCAGAGGTTTGCCAACAATGATATAGCACTTTCTAGGAACCAAAGCACTCCACCTGCCTTTACTTATTTATTCTTTTGCTAAGCCTAGAAAGTAAGTCAGTATTATTAACTGTAATTAAAATTAACTGTAAGCCGCCCTGGGTCCTTTTCCAAGGAGAAAGACGGAGTAAAATACTCTAAAACAAAATAAGACAAATAACCCAGATATTGCAGATATATTCCTCATGACTTCACAACACAAGGAAGTATGGAAAATTTGGATTAAAGAGGGCAAAGATGATGATGATGATGATGACGACGTTGATGATATAACAGGAAGTAGTTAATCTGGAACCCAAAGAATTTCAGGGATTTAACCCTGTTATTCTGTTGAAGCAAAAGCAACAATGCATCACATGGTATATTAAAGACTATTTTTCATTTAACAATAGCATTTATATACTGCAGCTAGTCCATCACTTACCTTTACTTTATATTGTTCAGTAATAATGGCTTGGTGGCCCAGTGGGCTAGAGTACTGAAAACTGTTGGCTGCAAAGTCAGCAGCTTGGTGGTTCGAATCCCCGGGTGCCACATAGTGGAGTGAGCTCCTGTTGATAACACCAGCTCCTGCCAACATAGCAGTTCAAAAACATGTAGAATGCAAGTAGATAAATAGGTACTGGCGTAAAAAGCGGTAAGGTAAAGCAGTGTTTCCTTGCAGCCATGCCGGCCGCGTGGCTATGGACTTGCACAACTTGATTATGGAGATGAGCGCCGCCCCTAGAGTCGGACACCACTACCACGCATGTGCGGGGGGGGGAACCTTTACTTTTACCTTTAATTCAAATACAGTGGTAGCTTGTATAAAGGAATTAATTCGTTCCAAATGAAATTCTGTGAAGCAAATTTTCCTTTGTACAAATTTCCCATAGGAATGCATTGAAAATGGAGTAATCCCTAATCACGACCATTTTTCTGTTGTACAGATTTGCCCCATAGGCGATTCTGTTAAGTGATTTCCCCCTACTTCCGGAAATTTATTCCTTTAAGCAGATGTTCTGTTAAAGAAGCCGCTTGTTATATGAGGGCCCACTGTGCTTATGTCCTTATTCCCCACCAGAGGGCAGTAGCTTCATTCCTTAGAAATGAAATGCTGATCACCCCAAGGTTAAAACTAGAGATGGGCACGACTTGAAAAAAAATTTTTTCGAGTTGTCGTTAGTCGGGCCGGTTCCGTTTCGGCTCATTTCCGTTTTTCGTGAAAATTCGCAAAAATTAGTCGGTTCGTTTTTTCGGGGTCGGGAGGGGGGACTGGTTTTTTTGGGGAGGGGGGGGGCTCCTGGAGGCACCTCTGTGGTGGGTGCCTCCTCTGGCCCGCGGCGGGGAAAGTGGGCTCCTGGAGGCACCCGTGGGTGCCTCCTATCCTCACCCACTAGGAAGGGGAAGCAGGCTCCAAGAGACCCCTCTACATGGGGGTCTCCCCTTCACCTGCTGCTGCTGCAAAATGGTATGCAATAGCCATATGGATATTGCATACCAGTTGTGCAGACAGTGAGACCAGTGAGAGGGGATAGGCGCATGCCTTCCCAGTGTCCTTTCTTCAGCTCTTGCACTGCCATGTCTCACACAGAAGGGAATTGTACTTGGCCACCTGCGTGCAGTGCAATGCAAGCAAGTAGATCTGGCTTAGGGTTAAGGTGGGTTAGTGCAACTTGTCTGCTCTCTAGGGTTAGGCTAGTGACGGGTAAGGTTACGGTGGGCTGCAACGAGGCGGGTTGCACCTCTGGGTGCCTCTCTGACCCACTAAGAAGACAGTCTGTGACGTATGGATAAGGAAGGAGTCAAGGGTTAGGGTTAGGGTTCGGGGGGGGGCTAGGGCAGGTTTTAGGGGGCTTTTGGCACATCCCAGAAGTCTCCGTGGCCAAGTGGCCATGCGATTGGTGGGATGGCTCCAAAATTTGCATGGTCGTCCACTCCCTCCATGGCTGGCCACTCGGCCAGCCCATCATTGCGCAGGTGTAAAAAAAAAATAAAAAATAAAATCAATGGAGGACAGAGGAGGAGAGGAGAGACATTTTGTTGCAAGAAAAAACCCACCGCTACTGTGAAAAATCTGGCAGTTTATAAATTTTCGCGTGTTTCTTTCTGTTGTGCTTGTGTGTTTTTGGACCACGATTTCAAAAACAATATTGCGTTCGCCGCCCCATTTTGGATCCCCCACCCGCACCGCATGGCATGGCGACTCGAGTCCGGCTGCCCAGGACGGGGGAGGCGGCCCCCCTCCAGAAACCACCCCTCCGGTAGGTGCCCTGGTGCCCATAGTCAAGCAGGCATTTTTAACACCAGCTTTTTTGGCAGTTCAATGGGTGTGGGGACAGTTTAAATAGTTTTTGGCTGTGCCGTCTGTAAAGCAGTGTTTCCTTGCGCTTTAATTGCGGCGGCTATGGACTTGCGAGACTGGGCTTTTGCTGGCTGCGAGCCTGACACCACTAGTCCCACATGTGCGAGCAGCCCAGGACGGGGATGGGGGAAATACAGGGGTACCTCCAGAAACAACCCCTCTGGTAGGTGCCCTGAGGCATGAAGGCATTTTTCCGCCTGCTTTTTTCCTTTGTACAAATTTTTTTAACTTTTAAAAATGCATTTCTGTGGAGTAATGGCTAATCACGACCATTTTTCTGCAAGGAACAAGCACGACAAATCAGACCAAAATTTTTCCTTTAAGCAGACGTTCTGTTAAAGAAGCTCGAAGTCTGGTGGAGTAATTCCTGTGCTTATGTCCTTATTCCCCAACAGAGGGCAGTAGCTTGGGAATACCGCTAAATGCTGATCATCTCTAGTTAAAACCCATCTGCTGAAAAAGCCTCCGCTTGATGTCTACTACCTTGGTGTTGGTTCTACTGACCTCAATGGTCTTTCCTCCATCTTGACAGTAGGATGGCGTCCTTAGCATACTTCTAGACATATTCCTCATCATTGGCATCCTTCAGTCTCGAAAGACTATGGTATCATGCCTGGAGTAGAGATCCTAAAAACAACACCTAGTGTGACTAATAATCCTGTAGGCATATTTATTCAGAATTCCCATTTAAATTTTATGGGATAACTCCACATAAACGTAAAACGGCCTTATCTGGAGCTGCAGCCTGTTTCAGTGAAAATGGGCTTGCACAAGCTATATAAACCCAGACAGCAGGCTACTTTAAATTCATAGCTCCCATTCTCCTAAGTGACTTTCTGTTGAATCTGACAGAACTCCAGATTGGGGTGGATGTGGTTTTCCAAATGGAAGTTTCTTTAAAAAAAAAAGACAATTGTTGACTGTGTCTTTAAAGTTCTAAGCAATGGGCTGTGAGTGGGAGAGATTCTCTGATGCCACCAGTTTTCAAAGTTGTTGTCTTGTGCCATCAGGAACATTTTCAGGCTCGCCCTGAAAATGGAGCATGACATCCAGCAAACATTGGCTCAGGTTTTTGTGAAGATTGGCTGTTTTTCTCAGGCTATCCTTAGGAAGCATGTTATCACTGGGGATGGGGTGGGGTGGGGGTTGATCCTAAAGAATGGGCACCAAAGGGATTTTACCTCACAATAAATCCCTTTAGTAGGCCCCAAGGACCCTGTTGGCTACCCATGGGATGTGCCTCTTTAAGGATAAGAAAGATGCCGAAAGAGCTCTGGGATTTATATCTCTGGCGGTGGAGTTTGAGACCAGGAGTCCAGGTCCCTTCTGTGAACCCCAGGAGAAGAACCAACCTAGATAGCCTTGGATAAGCTGCACAGCCCCAGGTCACCCCCAGCAGAAGGAAGTGGTTAGCCACTTCTGAGTACTTCCTACCTAGGAAATCCTAGAGAGGGTCAACCTAAACAAGTTGGAATTGACTTGAAGGGCACATATTTTTTTTTATTAAGGATGGTGATGTTGACTCTGTACATTCCTTAGAAGGAGACAGGGAAGCACTTAACCTTGGAGAGGGTTTTATTTCCCTGGGTGAAAGCCAAGAGGTAGAAGGTGAACTAACTCTCCATTAAGGTCTGGTGACCCTGATACAGATTGACTGTAGAATGCACGGCTGGCCTCCCTCCAGTTTTTGTCTGAAAATACGGCACTTCCATGCGGGCGGTTTCAAAAACAAGCAAAGCCACTCAAGACACATCTTTGTTTGTAGGATTGTTATTTGAAAATGCTGAGCCGGTGTGATGAGGAGCTTGCACACTCTTTTGCCATTCCAGAAGTCTCTCCTTTGGACTTCCCCAAAAGCTGACACAAATTCCTATTGGGATGTTTGTCCCAACAAAGGAATCGTAACATTTCTCTTTTTTCCTTGGTAATAAGAGTCTTTTGCAAGATGTGTTTCACTCTTTGTTTCCACTGCTTGTTTTTCAGCACCTTATACTCCCTCCACACATACCTTAATTAGACTCTGAGAGGGGAGCATAGAAAAATGTTACACAAAGGACCAAATTTTCAAATAAAAACAGATGGGAGTGGCATCGGAGGCTCTACCTAGCCCTTTTGGTCCCCATCTGGATCTGAACCAAGTTTAACTCTCAGCAAGAACTTTTCCCTTATCGGGAGTTTTGGGGATAAGTGCCACCAGTATGTCAATGCTACCCAACTCTACCTCTTATCACCTCTGGATTCCAAGGAAGCTGTTTTAACTTTACATGAGTGCTTAGGTTCTGTAATGAACTGGATGAAGAAGAACAAACTGAAACGAAACCCAGAAAAGACAGAGGTGCTTCTGATCAGTCAAAAGAGGCATCAAGGGATAGGGATGCAAACTGTACTGGATGGGATTACCCTCTAATTGAAAAAAGAGGTGCACAGCTTGTGGGTGCTCTTGGACACATGCTTGAGCACAGATGCTAGTATACCAGTTACGCCTGTTTCTTGAGAAACCTGCTCTGGCCACTGTGACACATGCCCTAGTGATGTCCTGGCTAGATTACTGTAATGTGCTCTATGTGGGGCTACCGATGGAAAGTCTCAGGAAACTTCATCGGGTCCAAAATGCAGCAGCCAGATTGCTGACTGGGGTGGGGTACAGTGATCACATTACACCCCTATTAAAGCAGCTCCACTGGCTACCACTCAGCTATCGGGCAATTCAAAGTACTGACCTTAACCTACAAAGAACTGTACTACTTGGTTCCTAGCTACTTCAAAGATCAAATTGTGCAAACCGACTCAGGTGTTAAGGTCATCAGAAGAGGCCCTTCTCTCCATCCCACCATCCTCACAGGTATGTCTCACGGGAACACATGAAAGGGCCTTCTCAGCTGCTGGGCTCAGACTCCGGAACTCCCTCCTGCTGGAGGCCAGGACTGCCCCATCTGTGAAGTTTTCCCAGAAACAGGCATTTGGAGGTTTTTAAGCAGAGGCTGGATGGCCATCTGTCGGAAATATTGTGATGGGGTTCCTGCATGGCAGGGGGCTGGACTAGATGGCCCTTGAGGTCTCTTCCAACTCTATGATTCTATTATTCTAATTCCCTATTCTTAAGTTTGAATATGTCTTAAATGTTCTGGGCTGTATACTGCCCCTTGTTCTTTTAAGTTGCCTTGGGTCCTTTTCCAAGGAGAAGGGTGGAGTAAAAATATTCAAAATAAATAAATTGTAAACCTCCTTGAGCGCTAGATTTAAGGAAACGGTGGCATATAATTGATATAGAAAGCAAAATAAGTACTAATCCTTACTTGGTTGACTCCTCATGTTTATTGAAGAGTTGACTAATCTGAAACTTGATTGGCTGTATGGTACTGGACTGTATTGTTTCTTTTGTTTTTTGTTTTTTATTCCCTTGTCCCTCCATTGTAACTTGCTCCATTTTTGTACTGACTGTAACCCATGGGGGTTTTGTAGCCTCATTCCTTTGGAACTCAGATAATAGAACTGATGCCGCTGCAGACGTCATGCAGAGGAAATGATGTCACGGGGAGCTGGGTTAGTTAGTTAAGGACAGAAGCAGTGAGGTTTCTTAAGTGCTGTTCCTTCTTCTGCTTCTCCCCTGCAACCAAATAGGATTTCGCTTGTGCCAACAACCAGTCTTCTGGCCTCCAGTGTACTGGTTGTTAATCTTAGGTTAGTTTATGGTAAAAACAAAACAAAACCCTGAAACCCTCATCCATGATCTGATTTGCTGATGAAGGAGCTGACTTGGCCTATGTCGCTGAGCCCTACTTCCACAAAGTAGTTCATGCTTCTTTGTGACCGACAGCACCAGCTAGTGGTGGGTTTGCTCTCAAGGGCACCGTCTCCCTTACCAGGAGGAGACCATTTGCTTGGCCTTCAGAGGGAGCTGTTTCCCTCTAGTGTTGGGCAAGAGAGGCCATGCAAGGATGTTGCATGTGTGCCAATCCCTCCGTTGGCCAACCTTCTCTCCACTTGAGTTTGATGAGGGGGCTTCTGTTGTGGTGCCTGAGAACCCCAGAATACAGTCATGACCAAACCACTCCCTCAGGAACTTTAGATGGGCCCTGCATCACTGTCTCTTAAAATGGCCACAGTGCCGTGGGACTGGAGGATAGCAGATGTCACACCAATTTTTAAAAAAGGAAGGAGGGGGGACCCGGGAAACTACAGGCCAGTTAGCCTTACATCTGTCCCAGGGAAGATGGTGGAAAGCCTCATCCAAGAGAAAATCTTAAAACACATAGAAGAACAAACCTTGCTGAGAGAAAATCAGCATGGCTTCTGCAAGGGTAAGTCTTGTCTGACAAATCTTTTAGAATTTTTTGAAAAGGTCAACAGGCATGTAGATTTGGGTGAACCGGTGGATATAGTCTATCTGGATTTTCAAAAGGCTTTTGACACAGTCCCTCACCAAAGGCTGCTGACAAAATTGCACAGTCAGGGGATAAGAGGGCAGGTCCTCTTATGGATTGAGAACTAGTTGAGATCCAGGAAACAAAGAGTAGGTGTCAATGGGAAATTTTCACAATGGAGAGAGGTGAAAAGCGGTGTGCCCCAGGGCTCTGTCCTGGGACCGGTGCTTTTCAATCTGTTCATAAATGACCTGGAGACAGGGATAAGCAGTGAGGTGGCCAAGTTTGCAGATGACACAAAACTTTTCCGTGTGGTAAAAACCAGAGAAGATTGTGAAGAGCTCCAGAAGGATCTCTCCAAACTGGGGGAATGGGCTGAGAAATGGCAAATGCGTTTTAATGTAGCCAAATGTAAAGTAATGCATATTGGGGCAAAAAAATCAATATTTTATCTATCAACTCATGGGCTCTGAGTTATCCGTGACAGATCAGGAAAGAGATCTTGGTGTGTTGGTGGACAGCTCTGTGAAGGTGTCTCCCCAATGTGTGGCAGCAGTGAAGAAGGCTAATTCAATGCTAGGGATTATCAAAAAGGGGATTGAAAATAAAACAGCCAACATTATAATGCCATTATACAAAACAATAGTAATGCCGCACCTGGAGTATTGTGTACAATTCTGGTCACCGCATCTCAAGAAAGACATAGTGGAACTGGAAAAGGTGCAGAAGAGAGCGACTAAAATGATTACTGGGCTGGGGCACCTCCCTTCTGAGGAAAGGCTAAAATATTTGGGGCTCTTTAGTCTGGAAAAAGGGCAACTGAGGGGGGGATATGATTGAGACGTACAAAATAATGCAGGGCATGAGTCAAGTGGATAGAGGGAAGCTCTTCTCCCTCTCACAAAATACCAGAACTAGGGGACATACACTCAAATTGAGGGCTGGGAGAGTAGGAACAGACAAAAGAAAATGTTTTTTCACCCAGCGTGTTGTTAGTCTATGGAACTCCCTGCCACAGGATGTGGTGATGGCATCTGGCCTGGATGCCTTCAAAAGGGGATTGGATGGATTCCTGGAGAAAAGTCCATCACAGGTTACAAACCATGATGGAGATGTGTAATCTCCAGGCTTAAAACCAGGGTACTTCAAGGGCCAGATGCAGGGGAGTGGTATCAGGAGATAGATATCTAGTCTCATGCGCTCCCAAACGCATCTGGTGGGGCCACTGTGAGATACAGGAAGTTGGACTAGATGGGCCTTTGGCCTGATCCAGCATGGCTCTTCTTATGTTCTTATGTTCTTATGTGGGAAAGGTAAATAAATAAAAGCACTGTAGTCTATTCTCAAATATTAAATGGAATCCCAAGGCTTCCACAATGGTTTCAATGAGTTTCCTGTCAATATTGCTGACACAGGGGAACTGTATGCTAGGAAACAGGATGTGAAATAACTGGAATGCCAAGAATATAAATCTCTGAATATAAATCTGACTGATCACACATAAGAGCACATAGCTCAGCCTCCAATGCAGAATACCTAGAAGTTTATTTTATTTTATTTTGGACTCCCAAGATCACATAGCATTAGAATATTAATAGAACCCTCAAGCACTTCTAGGACTTTTACTCTCATACTCTCAAACTTGTTACAATTCTACCCTGCATTAATGTAGAATTATCTTTTTTTTAAAAAAAAAAACATAAACTGCTCTTTGCTCTGTAGGATCAATTGATGCAACACAAGGATGTGCACACAGCTGCCTGGATGCCTTAAGCACATCCGATCTTGCCTGATTTCAGAAGCTAAGCACTCAGATCATTCCAGCTTTTAAAAGTAGAAGCCCCCAGTGGCAGAGGGGGAAAAAACTGTTTTGGGACAAAAATGTCCAGACAGATTTGAATTTTAGAATAGATACTTTATTGTCATTGTATATAGTACAACAAAATTGAAATTGAAAGCTCTCCCAGAATTGGCTTTTGAGCCATGTGATCAGTAAAACTAAAGAGAGAGTTCTTTGCATCATCATCTCAGTTGACTACATCTGGGATTCCCGTTATCTTTCCACTTCTGATGCATTTCTTTAACAAATATTGTGGCCAAAATCCTTCGTAGGATTTATCTGCACATAAAGCCAACCACTTCCCCCCATCCCACTCTGGCATGCTCCCCACTGCACAACCGGTCACGTAATGGCGTCATGCAACTGATTTTGGAATCAGTGGTTGCCTCCTCATCTGAGGGACAGCCTGCTCATGGGGGGGGGGGAGCCTTACATGACTCCCCTTATGCTACCATAAGAAGTTTTATTTTATTTATTTATTTAATTTGAATATTTTTACCCCACCTTTCTCCTTGGAAAAGGACCCAAGGTGGCTTGAAATAATGAGGGATGATATACAGTCCAGAACATTTGGGACATAATTTAAGTTACAAATAGGGAGTGATAAAGTCAAGAATGTACCTTAAAAATTGGCATTGGGGTGGTTCTTTATAAATTGCCAATGCACCATTGGTGGTTCATCAAAATTGCCATGCTGAGTTAGTTATATAGCAAAAGGTTTATTAAAGACAGATAGAGATACAACACAGAACACATACCGTACAGAAAATAGGTTAGTAGACATCTTAGCTTAAGGGTCCAAGAGCCCCTTAAGGTTCCAAGACATAGCACAGGCCAGATGGTTCGATCTGCCCTGCTGTCCTGGACCCCCGACTAAATGGCTTCTGATGATGGTTATATACTCTTTTGCATGGTGTATGATCTAAGACTGACACATTCTGTATGCCCCTACACGTGCCTACATGTGCTTTCATGTGCTTGTTCATCAGCTCATGTTCTTGACTTATAGCCATTTGGCCATCAAAGCCTAGAATGACCTGACCCTATTTCCTTGTTCAAAGTTGGTTCCTTATTCTTGGCTAACCGCCATGTTGTTGATCTCAGCAAAATGACACCTCCGCACTATAAGATAGTGCCAACAGTCTTAGAGGATGGGTCACCGTGACCATAGTCTTGTCTCCTACTTCCTAGCTTGGCTTCATTCTAGCTAGCCACAAAATATTTGCTGCTCTTCATGGACTGGCACCCCCGCAATGTGCTTATGCCAAGCCTTGGCTGTTATGCCAAGTTTTGCTGGGTCATTTTGATCCTATACCTTGTCAGCATATTTGGGTCTGTTAATATTTTAATGCTTATAATATATTTTGATTTTTCTCATGCTTCTAAATCCTTATCAGTCCTTCCTTTTTCTCTTTAGCGGAAAGTTGAATAAAAAGTTGAATAAAAACTATTTCTGAAAATAATTCTGAAATGCTAAGAAGTATAATATTCAATAGCTTAAGCCTTTTGTCTGCTGGATGATTTAAGACCTTCCAGCGGCCATTTTACTTTAACTGCGTTGCTTTATTATGTTTTATTTGTCATGGTCTGGATTGAAGTCCTTGGTTGTATGTCTCTTGTTTAGTTATAACAGTATAGATATTGTCTACATCCATGAATGAGTAAATGAAGGGACCTCACTATTCTGACATGTATCTAGGTGTATCTATTTTCTTTGTAGATAGGTGTATCTAATAGCTGATTTACTTGAGGTGACATAATGCTTTTTGTTAAGAGCAAGGAGGTCTGGTTTGCTTAGGACCAAAGATTGCAATTTGTATAATCACAACTTCCCCCATTTTTTTAAACACAGCATACATTAAAATCATAAACACAAAATGCATTTAAAGTCTCATTAGAGGGTGGCATTTGGTTGACAGTGGGATACTCTGCTCTTTTGAATGTAAGGTGAAGGAGAGACCCAGTATAGTATCAAGGGTATTCTGAATTGGGATCAAACCAGGGGCATAAATCAAACTCTTGTGTGTTCAAATAAGTGGAGTGGCTTTTTTTGTTAACCATCTTAAACTATATACAGTGGTACCTTGTATAAAGGAATTAATTCGTTCCAAATGAAATTATGTTAAGCAAATTTTCCTTTATACAAATTTCTCATAGGAATGCATTGAAAACAGATTGATCCCATTTTTATGTTGTACAGATTTGCCCCATAGGCGATTATGTTAAGCAAATTTCCCCTATCTCTGGAATTTTTTATGTTGTACGAATTTTATGTTATACAAACCATTTGTTATACAAGGGTCCACTGTAATAGATTGGCATAAGGGAATCAGGAGGGCATGGACAATACATATATACCATAAGACTGAATGGGAGGGCTATAGGCATCAGTTAAAAATGAAGCTTTGATAAACTGAATTTGGAGGACAACTATTCTGTAAAATATGTTGATTGACACCACTGATTATGTGTTGTGTTCTAGGGCCTAATTGGGTTCGGAAAAACAAGTGCTTTCTGTTCCTCTGACTGCTAGACAAAATGAATAAATATGTGGATACCCTTCTTGTGAATGACAGAAGTTCAGTTGACACAGGGAAAGTATGTTATACAATACAAAGGGAGCACATAAACAACTGTAATTTTAATCAATTGCCCTGATGTTTATCCTGATGCTCATCAATTAGTGTTGTTCTATCAATAATAATAATAATATATTTGATATATGATTTTGTGTACACAGATTTGGACTACAGTGGACCCTTGTATAACAAACAGCTTGTGTAACATAGAATCTGCACAACATAAAAATGGGATTGCTCCATCTTCAGTGCATTCCTCTGAGAGATTTGTATAGGGGAAAAATTTGCTTGGCATAATTTTATTTGGAACAAATTGATTCCTTTGTGCAAGGTACCACTGTATTTTTAAAAGGGTCACTCTTTGTTATATTCTGAGGCAAATGTCTTTGCCTCAAAGGGAATGGTTGTGTAAAAAAAATGGTTTTGATAAATGAGTCAAGTAAATTTAAATTGTATAAGGCTTCAGTTGTGATATGCCCTAGAAATGGAAGAAATACATTTGAGTATTGACCTTTAATAGAAACCTTTGTTAAGATGCCATCCTGGAGATTTAAAACTTAGTGGTCTATTATTAATAACAATATGAAAATCAACTACTGGCATCTTGGGGAAAAGAGGGGAATAGCTATGTTAATGTCCTGTTCTTGTGTTTCAAATTAAGTTTCAGAAATTAGGTTTCAGAGATTTTTAAAGCGTAAATTTTGCTATGACCCCCACTGTGCACTGTATCCACCCACAGTGGAAAGATCTGTTTCAGATCCTGCTGACAACCTATGCAGCTCTCCCCGTGCTAGTCATCTTTCCTAGGTCCACGCCTCCCATTGCAAAAGCTGTACCTCCAGAAACACCTTTTGGTTTTTTGGCTGCTTCAAATTCTAAGACTCTGCCTACTCCTGAGGTCTCGGATGAGTCCTGCCTGAGTCCAAAGGCCTCAACAACTACTGCCATCTCAATCTGCCATCTCAATCTGCAATCCTGTTTCTCCTGTGAAGATTGATGACATCAAGCCATCCCAGTCCAGTAAATGTGCCGCTTTCCATACAATCTACGACCTTCCAAGGAACACCGGGTCTGGTCTGCTGTTTCGTGTGGCTTCTCCTCATCTCGACAGCCCTGGTTCCATCTTCCTGCCTTGGGTCTTGGTGGCCTGTTATCAGCTTCACCCTTCAAGTGAAGTGATACTGTAGGCCTTTATTATCACCTGCAGCCATCTAGCTGTCTCAGCTGAAGCAAAACAACGAACTGGTTGCACAGCCACGGTCTTAATCTGCAATTGTTTTGTTCCAAGTGTTTCTCATTTTAAGACTCATCCTGAACTGTTAATAATGGCACCAAACTTCACCACCACTACCACAGACTGCCAGTGTGCCTTTTACAGGTCCTTTTAGCACATCTACCTGTTTATTTTTGCAGCCAACACAGCTCAGCACCTTTGCAGTCATCTACAGTTGATGTTTAGAAGCAATTACTATTTTGAAGCATACTGTATGTTCATAATTCTAGTAGCCTTACTGATTGTTATATGCTTCCTTTGTATCGTATAAGATACTTTCCCTGTGTCAACTGAACTTCTGTCATTCACAAGAAGGGTAGCCACATATTTATTCATTTTTTCTAGCAGTTAGAGGAACAGAAAGCACTTGTTTTTCCAAACCCAATGGGCCCTAGAACCCAACACATCATCAATGGTGTCAATCAACATATTTTACAGAATAGTTGTCCTCCAAATTCAATTTATCAAAGCTTCATTTTTAACTGAGGCCTAGTCCTCCTATTCAGCCTTATGGTATGTACAGTATTGTCCATGCCCTCCTGATTCCCTTATGCCAATCTATTATACAGTTTAAGATGGTTTGCAAAAAATAAGCCACTCCACTTATTGAACACATAAGAGTGTGATTTATGCCCCTGGTTTGATCCTCATTCAAAATATCCTGTGTCTCTGCTTTACCTTACATTCAAACAGCAGAGCATCCAACTGTCAACCAAATGCCACCCTCTAAGGAGACTTTAAATGCATTTTGTGTTTATGACTTTAATGTATGCTGTGTTTTAAAAAATGGGGGAAGTTGTGATTATACAAATAGCAATCTTTGGTCCTAAGCAAACCAGACCTCCTTACTGTTAGTGTTAACAAAAAGCATTATGTCACCTCTAGTAAATCAGGTATTAAATACACCTACCCACAAAGAAAATAGATAGTGAGTTCCCTTCATTTACTCATTCATGGATGTAGACAATATCTATACTGTTATAACTAAACAAGAGACATACAACAAAGGACTACAATCCAGACCATGACAAATAAAACATAATAAAGCAACGCAGTTAAAGTAAAATGGCCGCTGGAAGGTCTTAAATCATCCAGCAGACAAAAGGCTTAAGCTATTGAATATTATACTTCTTAGCATTTCAGAATTAGTTTCAGAAATAGTTTTTATTCAACTTTTTATTCAACTTTCCGCTAAAGAGAAAAAGGAAGGACTGATAAGGATTTATAAGCGTGAAAAAAATCAAAATATATTATAAGCATTAAAATATTAACAGACCCAAATATGCTAACAAGGTATAAGTTCAAAATGACCCAGCAAAACTTGGCATAACAGCCAAGGCTTGGCATAAGCACATTGCGGGGGTGCCAGTCTATGAAGAGCAGCAAATATTTTGTGGCTAGCTAGAATGAAGCCAAGCTAGGAAGTAGGAGACAAGACTATGGTCACGGTGACCCATCCTCTAAGGCCGTTACTTCACGAACCTCTCGCTGCGCGGCGAGCCGTGATTTCTGCGCGAATCGGTCGGTTTTGTCCGCACGATCCTCCATTTTGGATGCGGCGCCACCCCGACCACGCCCCGACCACGCCCCTAAACCGTGCTCCAAGCGGGGCGAGAGATTCCCCTGCCGGAGGCCGGGAATCTCCCTCGCTTCGCATCCCGCTTCGTATCCAAATTCACGTGTGGCCAGTTAAAAAGTATATTTATTTTTTTTAACTTACTTTTTCTCCGAAATGCCGATGCATAGATATTTCGGTTAACCCGTTCTTTTGATCTTGCCTTCTGTACACGGGGCAGGGGCAACAGAGGGGGGGCAAGCGTCCCCGGGTGACGTGAGCAGAGCCCCTCCGCTGGCAAGGGATGGCGAAGGGCTCCGCAGAGGGAGGGGGGAGGGGGTGTCGGTGCCGCCGCTGCAAGACACCCCCGCGCGCGCCCACCCAGAGAGCGGCGGCGGGGCACACAGGGCGATGAAGCTGAGAGAAGCCTCTCCCCGCCCCGCCCCCCCCCAAAAAACCAACCCAGCAGCTCTGCTTCAGGGAAACACGATGGCCGCCCACAAGTCCTCTGACCGCAAATGACAGCCGGGTATTGATGCATCGATACGCCGTGGTAATTTTTTTTAAAAAATAAAAGAAAGCAGAAACCGGACGTTGCAAGTAAGCTTCCGAATGCGAAGGGAGCACGTGAAGTACTACTGGATTCGACCCTAAAACCTCGCCCGGTGAGGACACGGAAAGAGGGGTGGGGGCGAATGGAGACCACGTGACTACCACGTGACCGCCTTCGAATTCATAGCGAAGGCAATCACGCTGCGAAGAGAAGTTCTTCGTGAAGTGACGGCCTAAGACTGTTGGCACTATCTTATAGTGTGGAGGTGTCATTTTGTCGAGAACAACAACATGGCGGTTATCCAGGAATAAGGAACCAACTTTGAACTAGAAACTAGGGTCAGGTCATTCTAGGCTTTGATGGCCAAATGGCTATAAGCCAAGAACATGAGCTAATGAACAGGCACATGTAGGCACGTGTAGGGGCATACAGAATGTGTCAGTCTTAGATCATGCTTACCATACAGAAAACTATAAAAATCATGGAAAGTCATTTATTCCTTTGTCCAGGACAGCAGGGGGGTCCAGGGCAGCAGGGCAGATTGAACCGTCTGGCCTGTGCTATGTCTTGGATAGAGATGGGCACGACTTAGCAGTATTCCCGTTTCCGTTTCTCGTATCCGTTACTCCAAGGAAACGGTAACGGGAATTACTCCGCCAGACTTCGAGCTCGAACCGACGAACGAACAATTTTGATCTGATTTGTCGTGCTCGTTACTTGCATCGCGGCGATCGCGCAATGCCAAGCGGCACAGAAAAAAAGTTTTTAAAAGTTAAAAAAAAACCGATTCCCGGCCCTAAAAGTAGGCGAAAACTGTCTGAGGGCACCTAACAAGCCAGAAGGGTGTTTTATTTGGGGGGGGTTCCCCACTCCCCTCTCCTTGGCTATTGCTACTGCTGCGCTGCTGGTACCAGGCAGGGAGGGCGCATCCATTTGCCATGCAGTGCGGGGGATCCAAAATGGCGACCACAATATTTTTTTTGAAATCGTTGCCCAAAACCCCACCAAAGCACCACAGAAACATGCGAAAATTAGCTCTATTTTAAATGCTTGAATTTTTACAGTAGCAGCAGTGGGTTTTTCTTGCAAAAAAAGTCTCCGTTGATTTTATTTTATTTTATTTTATTTTATTTTTTTACACCTGCGCATTCACAATGATGGGCTCGCCCATGGGAGTGGACCATGCAAAGTTTTGGAGCCATTCCACCAATCGCATGGCCAGGTTTTGCTGACTGTACCAGGCTGGGAGGGCGCATCCATTTGCCATGCAGTGCGGGGGATCCAAAATGGCGACCGCAATATATTTTTTGAAATCGTTGCCCAAAACCCCACCAAAGCACCACAGAAACATGCGAAAATTAGCTATTTTAAATGCTTGAATTTTTACAGTAGCAGCAGTGGGTTTTTCTTGCAAAAAAAGAGTCTCCGTTTATTTTATTTTATTTTATTTTATTTTATTTTTTTACACATGCACATTTGCAATGATGGGCTCGCCCATGGGAGTGGACCATGCAAATTTTCCACCAATCGCATGGCCTCTTGGCCAGGTTGACCACAGAGACTTCTGGGATGTGCCAATTGGGCATAAACAGCCCACTAATCGTAGCCCAAACCCGAACCCTAAGCCTAAGCCTAACCCATACGCCAGTACACTGTCCTTCTAAGTGGGTCAGAGAGGCACCCAGAGGTGCACCCCAATACTCACCCTAACCTCACCCGTAACTAGCCTAACCCTAGCCCTTGCGCTAACCCGTCTTAACCCTAAGCCAGATCTACTTGCATTGCACTACATGCAAGTACGTGAGACACAGCGGGTGCAAAGAGTCTGCAGGTCCGTCACTTGTGGCTCTGGCTGACTCTTGCAGCTCCCTCCAGGAGCCCGCTACCCCCCCCAAACCAGTACTAACGACAACGAAAAAACGAACCGACTAATTTTTGCAAAATTTCGCGAAAAACGGAAACGAGCCGAAACGGACTGCCTCCGACACACGACAACTCGAAAACGTCATTTTCCCTAGTCGTGCCCATCTCTAGTCTTGGAACCTTAAGGGGCTCTTGGACCCTTAAGCTAAGATGTCTACTAACCTATTTTCTGTACGGTATGTGTTCTGTGTTGTATCTCTATCTGTCTTTAATAAACCTTTTGCTATATAACTAACTCAGCGTGGCAATTTTGATGAACCACCAATGGTGCATTGGCAGTTTATAAAGAACCACCCCAATGCCAATTTTAAGGTACTTTCTTGACTTTATCAGGAGTTTGAAGAGGCGTCCTAGAACATTAAAAGGTAACATTAGAGCTACAAAGAACACGAAAGAAGAAAAGAAAAATCCATTATGAGGGGTAAAAAGCGACACAGAAAACACTAGTGTTCTTATGAAATCAGTCAATGCAATCTTGTATGGTAATCCATATAAAAGTCACATATAGTAGGTAGTCCCTCATTCAGGGAAAGCTTGCGGGGGGGGGCTTCTCTTCCCAAAGGACAAGGGCTCTCTGCTCAACAGTTTGATTTGCAATGGGCAAAGCAACAAATTAATGTAGCTGCTATTGCAGCTCTGTTGTTAAATTGTGGACCCATAATAGTAGAAAACGAACAGACGACTGAGCAGCAGAAGTGAACAGGTAACGTGTGTTTGAGCAGCCCACCACCCCTGAAACCAAGGGGGAAAGATCGAATTAAGAAAGAGATTAGGAATTCTGGTAGAGAATAAAAAACTGCTGCTGATCCATCTGACAGACAAATTAACCATTCTAGGCTCTGTGCATGCAGTCGGATTATAAAAAGTCCTTGATGCCACCCTGGGGGACTCTCTTGCAAACACGACAAAAGCTGTTGATGAAGAAGGTCCCACCAAAGGGACCATAATTTCTCTGGGAAGTGATAGCCAGACTGTTACAGCTTTTATTGAATCACTTGCAAAATCCCTCGAAATAATGGTTTCATTCACAGAACGCGCAGGAAGAATAACTGAACTGCAGTCAACTTGTAGCTGGTGTAGCAGCAGAAATACCAATGAGACAACATGTGTTTTCCCCCTGCCAGCTGCTATGAGAAAGACAGTCAGTTCCAAATAGAGCTCTTAAGAAAGATTACAAAGCTCAGAAGCTAAGACAGGAAAGCGTTAAACCGTGAAAGAGCCAGTGGTTCATTTTGTGGGGGCTGTTTTGTACTGGAAAAGGGTCAGCTCAGATGTGCAAGTAAACAAAAACATGAGCAGAAAAATAGACCTAGATGTAAGCACAGCTCTACCCAAAGATGTTTACCAGCAGTAAGTAGAGAAGAAACAGAACTGACTTCCAATTCTGATTTAAAGTGCATCAACATATCTGGAAATATCAGTTTTTCATAACTCCTAAAACAAAGAGAACATGCACTACTTGCTTCAGAAAGAGGAATCAAGGTAGGAGTTGACATCAATTTTGATCTTTGAAATTGTTTATGGCCCTATAAACATAGTGCTCAATCTTGTATTAGATGTATCTATCCCATATAATATTGCACACCTCATTCTGCTGCTCTATGTCTGAAGAAGTGGATGCGTAGTCCACGAAACATTACATTAAAATATGAAAGTTAGTCTTTGAGGTGCTGCATGTTTTGTGCCCTTTGTTTTGTTTTTCTTTGATTTTTGCCTGAAATTCTTGAAAAGACTAACATGGCTACCCTCTCTGAAACTTCTAGAAATGACATACAGTGGACCCTTGTATAACAAACAGCTTGTATAACATAACATCTGTACAACATAAAAAATTCTGGAGATAGGGGAAATTTGCTTAACATAATCGCCTATGGGGAGAATCTGTACAACATAAAAACGGGATTACTCCATTTTCAATGCATTCCTATGGGAATTTGTAAAAAGGAAAATTTGCTTAACATAATTTCATTTGGAACAAATTAATTCCTTTATACAAGGTACCACTGTACCGTGTGTCTTGGTCAGTCAAGTTACAGGTTGACAGCTCAAAACTGAATTTGAAAGAGATCAAGGTATGATGGCTGTGCATTTTGCAGCCTCTAAAGCAAAGAATATACATTCTAGACTTCTTCTGCCCTCTTTGATTTGGAATTAAAAATTGACTTTTTTGTGAATCATATTCAATGGCGATCTGAATAGTTGAGATCATATACAGGAATAGGAGGCCAAATTGTTTCTCAAATTTCTTCTCCCCCAAAAGAAAGCTACTGATTTCAGGGAAAAGGGGCAATAAAGCTGGCAGGTGTGGTTGCTTATTTTCTACCTACCTTTTGATTTTAGATCTCTCCAAACGTCCACATCCTGGGGCCACAGCTCACTATCCTACCCTGAGGAAAGTATGGATTTCAGCACCACAGCTCCTTGTTTATGCCAATGACAGGAAATTCTCGAAATTAGCTCACCAGAGGTGCATTTGGGCATCCTGCGGTAGGAAGGGAGGGCTGGGGGGGAAGAGAAACACAAATAGTCACGGACCCAGAGGCGGTGGGTAGGTGTCGAAACAAGGCCTATACAAGGTCGTGTGAAACCACCAGGCTGGGTGCATTTTGGTTACGGAGGAATTCTGGAGAGAGATTGCTGGTTTGGGCTCCCAGCCAGGAAGGGGGGGGGGAAATCGCAGCAGCCGCGATCCCCCCCAAAAAAGTAACTCTTCCAAGCTCGGGATGAAGGGAGTGTTTGTTACTTTTCCCACGGTGCTGTGGGCAGTGTAATAATAGGGAAGCCGCCTCGCGTCCTTTCGGGGGAGAAAGGCGGGGCACAAATATTTTCAGTAATACATCAAGCCATCCGGGGCGCTTTCTTTCAGCCGGGCGTTCACTCGGGAGATTTGTCCTCCGTCTTCCCGGAGGGGGCGGGCGGCGCAAACAAAAAGCCAAGTGTGTGTGTGTGTGTGTGTGTGTGTGTGTGTGTGTGTGTGTGTGTGTGTGTGTGTGTGTGTGTGGGGGGGGAGGGAGGGGGAAAGTGTTGCGGGACACTTGGGGCCAAGGGACCCGTGTAATTCAAGGTGTGCTTTTCGGAGATCGCTCCTCGCTTCCTTCAAACCCACCCAGGTCGAGTTTGGCCAAAACAAACTCCTTGCTTTTCCAAAGGGACCTTGAGACATCCCCCCCGCCCTCTTTGTGTGTGTGTGTGTGTGTGTGTGTGTGTGTGTGTGTGTGTAAGTAAGGCAGGGAGGTCCCTGGGACCCCTCTTTCGGGCGAGGGAGGGAGGAAAGGGGGAGGGGAGAGGGCGGGAGAGCGAAAGGGCGTGAGGGCATCCTCATCCTCCTCCTCATCATCATCATCAGCAGCAGCAGCAGCATCTCTATCCTTCTTGTCGTCTTTAGAGCACGCTGCGAGGAGGAGGAGGAGGAGGAGGAGGAGGAGGAGGAGGGAGGCGCGCGGGCGAGCGCTTCCCCAATCCTTCCCCGGCGCTGCCTGCCGGCTTCCGAGCGACCGAGGGAGAGCCGCGGAGGAGGTACGCGGGCGGGCGGGGGGCGTCTCTTTTTTCTCCTCCTTCTCCTCCTTCTCTTCCTTCCTTCCTTTCCTTCCTTCCTTCTCTCCTCCTTCCCCGGAGGGGCGCAGCTCCTGCGGAAGGGACGGAGAGGAGCGGGAGTCTCCCCAGCTCTGCCCCCCCCAATTGGGTTTGGGGTTAGGAAGGTAGGAAGGAGCGGGTCCCCGGCGGTCCAGACGGGAAGGGAGGGAGGGAGGGAGGCTCTGGATTTCTTCCCCCCCGCAGAAGGAGGAGGAGGAGGAGGAGGAGGAGGAAGGCCGGGAGGGTGTTCCGGGGGGGGTTTCAGCACCCACTCCCACGGACCGGAGGGGCCGCTCGGGGAGGGGGTGTCTCGGGAAACGCGCGCCTTGGCCAGGAGGAGACCCGCCGCGGACCCCCCCCCTCCAAAATACGTTTGGGTCTCCCGGGCGGGCGGGAGGGAGGGAGCGAAGGGAGCATCGCCCCCCCGCCCGCCTGGACGGGGTCCTCCTCCTCCTCCTCTCTCTCTCTCTCTCTCTCCCCCCCCCCGCCCTCCCCCTGCCTCGGAGGGTGGCTCCTCTTATTGTTCGCCGGGTCGAGCGGGGGGGGGGACCCGCGAACTCTCCGGGACCCCCGAGCCACGCGGCCAGGCGGAAACTTTTCCCCGGGGTTTGGACGACCCCCCCCCCCGCGCTCCTCCTCCCGGCGCATCCCCGGCCTCTCTGCCGGCGCCGGTGAGCGAATTTCCCGTTTCTAATAAGCTGCGGAAACATCCGTGCCAAAATCAGGCGGTCCTTCGGTGGACCACTTTTAAAAATATCAATCAATCAATCAATCAATCAATCAATCAATCAATCTATCTATCTCTATCTATCTATCTATTTATATATTTATATATTTATATTTATATATTTATAGCATATATCACAAACAACCTTTCGTGGATTAATGGTTCTCCCCCCCCCTTTGTAACGTGGGGCCACCAAGGGACCGCCTATGTTTTGCATTTGCATTTTATTTTCTTTGCACCACTCGGTACTTGATCTAACAAAAAAAAAAAAAGAAAAAAAAAAAGAAAGAAAAAGAGAGAGCAAGAGACTTCGTGCATTTTACGTTCTTCATCCTAGACCGGAGAGGTGTGTGTGGGGGGGGGAGGATTAAAAAGATCTGAAGGAAAGTCCCTCCTGTTATGGACAGGACTTCACGGGTCTTTTGTTTGCACTGGAACGAGGATGTTAGAACGTGGGGCGTGTTTTCTTTTATGAGTTGAGGGTGTTGGGGGTGGGGTGGGGGTTTCTTTTAAATCCTTCAGGACTCTTTTGCCCCCAAACCAGATTAGAAGATAGTGGGGACCTGAAACGTCTGGGGCCGGTGTGTATGTGCCTGTCAAGTTAATCCAGGGTAATTGGGCAGAAGGAAATGATAAAAGGCAGCCAGGGTTGTGTGTGTGTGGGGGGGGATGTCCTTGGAACCCAAACTGGTTGAAGCTTGGTTGACCTGGGGGAGAAAATGGTGGATTCTCTGCATAGGCACGTTTGTGAAGTGTGCTGGGATTATTTATACTGTATGCATAAACCCAGGTATTCCATGGTCTAGTTCAGTGATGGCGAACCTTTTAGAGATTGAGTGCCCAAACTGTGATTCAAAACCCAATCATTTTTCACAAAGTGCCCATACAGCCATTTATGAAGGGACAATGTCAAGTGCCCACAAAAAGGGCTCTGAGTGCCACCTTTGGCACCCGTGCCATAGGTTCACCAAACCTGGTCTAGTTTGTACTGTGTGGGATTATCATGTGTAAGTCTAGATGGGGACAGGATCTGCTGACCAGTTTTCCTTTTGTTTCATTGTGCACTTTTTATTAAGACATTATGAAAATGGTGTGTGTGAATGTAAAACAAATGTGTTTCCAACTACATGTTATGATACAGGACTCTTCCCTCTCACTTTATATAATAGTGCACTATCTGAGAACTATTGGTATTAGACATGGGCACGACTCGGCGAAATCCTCGTTTCCGTTTCCGTTCCTCGTTTCCGTTACGTAACGAAACGAAGAAAAACAACTACTCCACCAGAACTCAAACTCGAACCGACTAAAGAAAAATTGGGTCTGATTTGTCGTGGTCGTTCCTGGCGGCATCGGCGATCGCATTGCAAAAAAAAAAACCCCGATTCCCGTCCAAAAAAGCAGGCGAAAATATGCCTGCCTGAGGGCACCTACCAGAGGAGTGGTTTCTGGGGGGGGGTGTCCCCAGCCTCCCCCCTCCTCTCCTGGGCTGCGCATCCTCGTCTCGCCAACTCGCCAAAAGAAAAAAAGTTTTAAAAATAAAAAAAACCAGATTCCCGGCCAAAAAAGCAGGCGAAAATATGCCTGCCTGAGTGAGGGCACCTACCAGAGGGGTGGTTTCTGGGGGTGTCCCCCTTCCTCCCCCTCCCTGGGCTGGGCTGCGCATCCTCATCTCGCCAACTCGCCAAGCGGCGCGGCACAGAAAAAAAGTTTTAAAAATAAAAAACCCAGATTCCCAGCCAAAAAAGCAGGCGAAAATGTGACTGCCTGAGTGAGGGCACCTACCAGAGGGGTGGTTTCTGGGGGGGGTCCCCGGCCTCCCCCCTCTCCTCTCCTGGGCTGCACATCCTCGTCGTCTCGCCAACTCGCCATGCCATGCGGTGCGGGCGGGGGATCCAAAATGGGGCAACCGCAAGCAATATTTATTTATTTTGAAATCGTGGTGGTCCAAAAACACACCAAAGCACCACAGAAACATGCGAAAATAGCTATTTTAAAACTGCCTGAATTTTTACAGTAGCAGCAGTGGGTTTTTCTTGCAACAAAACGTCTCCATTGATTTTATTTTATTTTATTTTTATTTTTATTTTTTTACACCTGCACGCAATGATGGGCTGGCCATGGGAGTGGACCATGCAAATTTTTGGAGCCATTCCATCAATTGCATGGCCACTTGACCAGGTTTTGACCAAGACTTCTGGGATGCGCCTGTCTGGCATAAAAAGCCCACTAGCCCAAACCCGAACCCTAACCCTAACCCATACGCCAGTACACTGTCCTTCTTAGTGGGTCAGAGAGGCACCCAGAGGTGCACCCCACGAACTCACCCTAACCTTACCCATAACAACCTTAAGCCTAGCCCTTGCACTAACCCTCCTAACCCTAAGCCAAATCTGTACTCGCATTGCACTCACACAAGTACAGTTCCCTTCTTGGTGAACCACAGAGCGCCGAGACTGAGGAGGAGCCTTCCCCCAGTGTGCGCAATGTGACACTGCAGTTAGCAGTGGGCCTGTGGTCAACAGAGAGAGGCACCCCAAAAAGAGGTGCCTTGAGTCTCAACTTGGTATGCATATCCAATTGGCTATGCATGCCATTTTGTAGCGGGCCAGAGGAGGCACCCACCCCAGAGAGGTGCCTCCAGGAGCCCGCTCCCCCCCCAAACCAGTACTAACGACAGATGAAAAAACGACAAACGAAACAACAAATTTTTGAAAAATTTCGCGAAAAACGGAAACGAGCCGAAACAGGCCGGCTCCGACACACGACAACTCGAAAACGTCATTTTCCCTGGTCGTGCCCATCGCGAATTGATATTACTCAAAGGCTTGATTTTTTTTGGGGGGGGTTGTTTTGCTTGATATACAACTATGCATTAACCAGTATACCAAGTAGAAGTAAACAGGAAAGACCGTACTCTCATGTGAATAAATGCAAACCAATTTGAGCAAATTTAAAAGTCTAATATTAAAACAGTAATGTCCACATTATATTTCAATTGTTGAAATTAAAACAAAATGAAAATCTCTTGATGCCAGGCAGAGCTAAGATAAGATTCTGGTCCACCTTCTTGCCACTTTTACATAAGCCAGGTGCAGTTGGAAGTCTTAGGGTGCAACTGGATGGTGGGAAAGGTGTTTGTCCAATTACACTGGAATCATAGAATCATAGAGTTGGAAGAATCTCCCTTAAAGTGACATTTCCATCTGTCAGGGCATCATTCCATTCCCTTGCTGCTGGAACAAAAAGACCCACCTTTGACATGGATTGGGATCAAAGTGAAGTCTATTTCCCCTTTTGCTCAGAGAAACATCGTGCCAGATTGCTCTACAAGTGACCCCAAATGTGATCTGTTTTCCTTTGTGATCACACCCTCAATCTCATTTCTGCAAACAGGGAGGCATCAAGCAAGGCTGCATTCAGAGATCTTAAGAATGTCCCGAATATATCCAGGGGCTGGGCGACTGAACAGCACTGGCCTCAGTGGGTGAGGTGGTGGTAGTGGTGGTAGAGGAGTCAAGCCACTAGCTGTCCCAATGTTATTGGATTGTGCCCCCCCATCTCTTCAAGCCAACTTGGCAAGTCGCAAAGAAGGATGGGCGTAAGTTATCCATCAGCATCTCTGTGACCACAGGTTACCCTCAGGTAGTAACTAGCATCTTGAATTAGCTTCCCCTACTTACAGGCAGCAAGCACAGATAAAAAAATGGAAATGATCCACTCCCTGCGGACTGTTTATTTACTTATAAATAATTCTCCATTGTGGATTTCAAAATGTTGTACAGTAGCCACTGACTCATTTCTGTGCTATTATCCCATCAAAAGACAGCTGAAATGAACGTTCGGTGCTTCTACACGTCCTGGAAGGTTTTTTTGTTTTGAAAAAGAAAAGTTGATGATTGTCTAATCTACCAAAAAGTTATTCTCTGCAATCCTTGTGGACTAAATGAGAGATAGGCTAGAAAGACAAGCTTGCACAGGATTAAAATACCTGCTGGTGGATTGTACCCTACAGTTAATTCATCCCCCCCCCGCCTTTTGTCTTCCCTTCCCTCTTTTTATCTTTTCTTGAATAAGTACCATTTAGAAGGCATGTTTCTTATTTTAAACCGTATCCCTTTCATTGCTGCATATTCCCTGTTATCTACTTGAGATAGACGTTAGCTGTTATTTTTGCTGCTAGTGGCTCATGAAACAGCATGTGAAGCAATAAAACTATATGGAAAACACAATGAAATTGCAGTCAGAGCAAAATAAAACCAATCAATAGTGGACCCCTCTCTGTGTTTCCTTAACTCAACCCTAAGCCCAGTTCTGAATGTTGTGCTCCTCATTTACAGGTCAGGGCATTGAGGGCTGCTGTTAGGGGACCCCAATCTACTTGTAACAAAGCTTAATGCCTTCAGCCGGAATCCCTTTGAAAAGCAAAACAAGGAACAGTCTTGGGACACCTCTAAGAACATATTTATCCCAGCAGGGCCCATCATGGGATATGTGATATCATGATTTATTCAGGATATCATAGCTCTTGTTATATGATTTTGATGTACAGTAGCTACTTTTCAAGAACATGAAAATCGGGTTGCAAAGGGTCCCATGAGGACATCCCCCAAATCCTCTAGTAAAGTTTGAGAATCTTGAGTACCTAAGAAAGAGTGAAGAGAAATGGAAGGTCAGAGAGCCATCACAAGAATTTGGAAGTGAAAAGTCTAAAATCCTGTCTCGTCGGTAAGATAAGCCTGAGTAAAGTAGCGGGGTCACAATAAATGAAGGGGTTAAGGAGGCACCATTCTAGTCTGGAAGGAAAATGGGTAGGAAATCAATGTACAGTAGGATCCTGGTATCCGCTGGGGATTGGTTCCAGTCTTTCCCGTGGATAATGAAAACCGTGGATAAGAGAGAACACCTGCCCACCCACCCCCAAACTGCTATTTCCCGACAGTAGGTTGCTTTACAGATGTGATTTGTGACAATAGCTTGCTTTACAGCTGCTGTTTGTGACAATAGCTTGCTTTGTGGCTGCTGAATTATTTAATTTTTTCCCTCTGCCAACCGTGGATAACTGAATCAGTGGATACGGGGTCCTACTATATGTGCTTAATCTTTGGTTCTTAAGTGTGCATAACTGTATACTGCGTTGCATCCGTTGTCTTCAACAAACAGTAAATGTTTGTCAGCATAAGGACTTAGAATGATTTCAAAACCACAGAGAGGTTCTCGAGTGGTACCTTGTATAAAGGAAATAATTCATTCCAAATGAAATTATGTTAAGCAAATTTTCCTTTATAGAAATTTCCCATAGGAATGCATTGAAAACAGAGTAATCCCTAATCGCGACCATTTTTATGTTGTACAGATTCGCCCCATAGGCGATTCTGTTAAGCAGATTTCTCCTATCTCCGGAATTTTTTTATATTGTACAGATTTTATGTTATACAAACTGTTTGTTATATGAGGGTCCACTGTATTCTGTTTTTCTTTTGATACGGGAGGGCATTCTTTCCAGCACAGGATATAGACTGGTGAGTGTTTTTAGTCCAGGCTGTGTTCAAACAGTGGTGTTGCATAACAGGAGAAGTATAGAAAAGGAGGAATGCAGATAGGTATGAAATATCTGTATACCGTGAAGCTACAGTGCTTACATTAAAGTGGAATAGGATCCATTGTCCTTTGCTCATTACAGCTGCTGATTTTGTTGGCTCTGTGCAAATTCATAATAGCTCTTGCGTGAACATGGAAGGGGGTGAGAGCAAAACTGATGGGCAGCATCATTTAGTTTAAAACGGAGACAATCACCATTTATCTGTTACATGTGGTCGGAGTACAACCTCAGCAGCCCTAGCTAGCCAACTGACAGATGAGCCTGTTGGTGTTCTCTTAGCATCATACAGCATCATGGGAACTGTGCCTGTGTGTGTGTGAATAACACGGGTCTTTAGTAAGGAACCATTTAAGCCTGGGTGACCTTTTAGCCACGGCGTTTTGTCTTTCCTGGGTGGTTTTGTGTCAGGCGTGGTTTAGCCCATTGGACTTGGTGAGGCGCAGAGCCATCACTAAGGTGCAGTCAAAGGTTCAGCAGAGGCAAAGGCCGGGGCACTGAGTTGTCTACCCAGCCACTTCTGTTGGAAGCTTTAAGCGCTCTTAAGCAGTGCTTAAATCATAGAATCATAGAACTGGAAGAGATCTCAAGGGCCATCCACTCCAACCCCCTGCCATGCAGAAAGCCCCCCCCCCATCACAGTCCTCCTGACAGATGGCCATCCAGCCTCTGCTTACAAACCTCCAAAGAAGGAGGCTCCACCACCCTCCTTTGTGGCAGCATCTTCCACTGCCGAACAGCTCTAACTGTCATGAAGTTCTTTCTAATGTTCAAATGGAATCTCTTTTCCTGTAGTTTGAAACCATTGCCCCAAGTCCTAGTCTCTGAAGCCATGGAAAACAAACCTGTTCCCTCTTCAATATGACATCCTTTCAAATATTTAAACATAGCTATCATATCCCCCCTCAGCCTTCTTTTTGAAAGGATAAACATTCCCAGTTCCCTAAGCTGTTCCACGTAAGACATTTCCTCCAGACCTTTAACCATCCTGGTCGCCCTCCTCTGCACCCGCTCGAGGTTGTCAACATCATTTTTAAATTGAGGCTCACAGAACTGGGCACAGTACTTCAGGCGGGGTCTGACCAGAGCAGAATAGAGTGGTACTATCACTTGCCTTGATCTAGACACTATGGTTCTGTTGATGCAACCAAGAATCACATTGGCTTTCCTGGCCGCTGCATCACACTGCTGACTCATGTTCAATTTGTGGTTCACCAAGACTCCCAGATCTTAACAGTTGAAGAGTTGCGTGTTCCCTTGGTCCAGAAGGATGTGGCTTGCAGACATCATCTGGAAGAGTAAACAAAGGGGAACTTGAACCTGAACCGGGTTGCAAAGAGTCCTGAGAGGACATCCCCCAAATCCTGTGGTGAAGTTTGAGGATCCCCAGTACCTAAGAAAGGTAATGATGGTTCGAGAAGGAAGAGATGGAAGGTCAGGACTGATCAAGGGTCAGTAGCGGATGTTCTTTTACAAACAGTTGGGCTTGATTCACTCAAGCAACAAGCTGAGGCACTGCCCACATCAACCAGCGGCTACAATGCAGGGCCCACTCGCCCAGAGTTAAAAACAGACATGAAAGGCTCAAGCCAAAGCCCATTTCACAGAGAAGCACACTGAGGCTCATTGCTAAGTCATTTGACAGAGTCCCTACATCCAACATGATATTGGGTCCTTGTCGACACAATACAACGGTGCACTGATTTGGGGTCCAGATTTCTCAGCAAGGATTAAGCAGGCAAGAAGGACCTCAGTAGGGAGGTCAGGTGGTGGGTTATGGGTATGGGAGAGAAGGGACATCTGACCACTGCATAACAGAGCCAGGTGGTGTCCCTCAAGTCAGGAGCAGGCAATGACCGGCCCTCAAGGACTAGAACATCAGTCTTCCAAGACTGAGTCCACTACGCCAACCAGTACACAATACTGGGTGTCGGTAGACAAGAAACCCTTTCTAAAGTATGTTTCTGTACTATGTTTTTTTCCCCTTTTGCATTTCTTTGGTTTATGTCATGTGTTGTCCTATTTTAAATGCCCAGAGTTCCCTTTGGGAAAATTGGTTGCGGTATACAAATAAATAAATAAATAAATAAATAAATAAATAAATAAATAAATAAATAAATAAATAAATAAATAAATAGAAAATGGCAGGATGTGGGATGGACAAGAATGACTGGCCAGAAGAGCAGCCACAGAAAGTGGCTGCTGGTGGTGAGTTAGCACCAGGCAACCAGAAACAGATGCTGTAGTTAAAAACCTTACCCTCATAATTGTTCTGTTTGTTAAGTGAAAGCTACCACAATAAAATTGTTCTAAAAGGGGGAAAGAAAAAGAAGCCCTCCTGCTAGGCAAAGGATCCACAATCATTCTTTACGTGGAAAACAAAACAGGATTCCTTGGGCAACACAGTTTATAAACCAAACCACTCATTATACTAAAGAGGCCATTCTTATGCTACCACGGGAGGGGCAAACCCACTGAAGTTGTAAACTTTGTGGATAAAGCTTCTTTCTGGTTACAATGGCAAACTTATATGGTTTACTTGATACAGTAAAATGCTTTGCTTGAAGTATATTTTTTAATGCATGAGGTTTGGTAAAAATTCACAACATTTCTTGCTTTGTAGCTCAAACTCTTGGTACTTGTAGCAAAAAACTACTAATGCAAAGCATATTAAAGTCTTGGGCCGTACTGATGTACTGAAACACAGAACACACATAAAGGTGAAATTTTCCATGTCATTGGCTCTGGTCTCACTACCGTTATCTGCACATCTTAATTTGATGCGTACTATTTTTTCGGGTGGTCACGTGATGTTTAATGTGCAGTTAGCGCCCCAACGACAGGGGAGTATTTTACTTCTCTGGGTCCGTCCCGACGTGCTTACTGTGCATCTTTCCCCATTGTGGCGAATACCTGCGTTGCAGCCAGGTAGCAGTTTTTCTTCTTAAAATCAATTGTAATTAACAGCGGACAGCCAGTAAAAATTATGCCGGTATGCTACCAATTCAGTAGCATAAACAATTACCAAGGCAGAACTACAGGAAATGGCAGAAAAAGGGGTATGAATTTAATTGGTGCGAATTTTCTGGGGTCACAGCTCATTTGATGCATTAAAAACTGTGCATCAACAATGGAAGTATTTTAACACAACCCCTAGGGGTGGTACAAAATGCTGCAGTTAAAGTGCGCTTCCGGGGGCGTGGCCGGCCGGGGTACCAAAATACTGCTCTTCGGAATGAAGGCACGATCTTTTGCTGCGCAGTCTTTCACAGCAAAAAGAGCGGCAAAATCTTTGTGAGACCAGGACCATGATTAATCCCCAACTCTAACTTTTTCATATCTTTTTCACATCTTGAGGTAACTGTAAATCTGGAATATTAACCACATGAGGGCACATTTGATAAAATGATTATGGTATAAGCGTGACCAAGAACTAGCGTGTTGAGATTTCACTGTACAGTGGAACCTTGACTTACGTCATTAATCCGTTCCAGTGGTCTAGACTTAAGTCAAACGAACGTTTCCAATAGAAAGTAATGAGAAAGCGGATTAATCCGTTCCAGATGATGAAAAAGACCCCCCAAAACAGCAATTTAACACAAATTTGACTGGGATAGGAGATTCCTTCTGGGGATGTAAATGAAATGTCTCTTCAAAGAGAGGAGGAGGCAGTGAATTATAGTCCACAAGTTATATGCCTCCACTTTTTAATGTTCATAGCAACAATGTCTAACATTTAAGTTTTACTGATTTTTAACCTGACGGTCCAAGTTCTGAACAACTCTATGCTTACCATTAGAGTCCCACAACTTTACAGCTTCCCAACTAAAATGCTTCCATGACTTCTGCAGCCAGATTTTTTATAAGACTGAGCCGACTGTCTAACCAGCGAGGCCAGCCCCGAGCTCCCGGCCCTTCTTCTCCTCCGGCAGCAGAACTAGGCCGAGGACCAGCTCCAGGTGCTCTGAGCTGGCCTCGCCGGCCGCCAATGTAGGAGAGGAAGAAGGCAGGAGCAGTTTGAAAAACTGGGTCATGGCTGCCGCCCGGGCTCCGAGATTGGCCTGCGACTGTGCCAAACAGGCCCCTTCTTGCTGCAAGTCAAATATGATGCAAGTCAAGCAGTATGTAAGTCAAGGTTCCACTGTAGTACCATAGCAAAAACTAATGTGGAAATTGGCATGTACCATTACTATATGGCATTTTTTTAAATTCAATAAAATCACTGATGAAAAAAAATCTGTGATATCTTCAGCCTCTAAGGGTTAAAGCCACAGAAGAAAGTACAGTGGTACTTTGTATAAAGGAATTAATTCGTTCCAAATGAAATTATGTTAAGCAAGTTTTCCTTTATACAAATTCCCATAGGAATGCATTGAAAACAGAGTGATCCCATTTTTATGTTGTACAGATTCTCCCCATAGGCGATTATGTTAAGCAAATTTCCCCTATCTCCAGAATTTTTTATGTTGTACAGATATTATGTTATACAAACTGTTTGTTATACAAGGGTCCACTGTAAAGGCAAACTTCACTTAGCTCCTGTCCTCATCTTCAGCTCAAGGTGTTTCTCCACAGATTTTTCCTTGTGATTTTAGTAGAAATGTAAAATTTCTGGGAACCTGAGGACATGTTTTTCCATTTTTCTCCAAATATTCGCCCCCCCAACTGGCTTCAAAATTTCAGGAAATTTTACATAGCTAGCTTCCAGTCAAAAGATACTGTGGAAGATCTCTTGATAATGTCCTTAATAGATTTCCTGTAGGAAAAAAAAAAAGAAGAAATTAACGATGGAGGGAAAAGTGTGGGTAATTGGCTCAGAAACTGATCTTGGGTAGAGGCAGAAGGCTTTTGCTTTGTACCTGTTCCGTTCATTCCCATGGGGAGCTGAAGGCCACATTAAATGAAGTGGTCCCATGCTTATTCTCACAGCAGTTGCGTGAGGAAAGTTAGACTGAGAGGTAGGAAGAGGCATACTAGTTCATGCAGATGTTTTATGAGAGTTGGAATGACGCGGGAGTGATCCATACTTGAATCCCCACGGACCTGTAAACAATCGCTGGTGCCATTGGACAATTGTGCTCTCTTAGGGCCTTTTCACACGACCCCTAAGATCCGCTGGCCACTTAAATTCGGACCAGAGATCTTAGGGGTTTGTCGCTGTTCCTGCGTTCCCACCCCCTCTGCACTCCTGGCTGCTGGCTGTGTGAGGGGAGGGATAAAAAAAGGAAGAAAAGAATGCCGCTCACCTCTGTTCTGCCGTCCCGGCACTGCATTCAGATCTCTTAAAGGGGCGGGGGGCAAAAAAAGAACAAACAGAAGCAAGGAGAGCCGGGCACTCACTATGCTATATCCACATCAGGAATTTTCACCTCCAGAGAGCAGGTACCTGAAAAGTGCACTGGGACATGCTTAGGTGGGCGTGGTCGCACTTAATTATCTGTAAACTTTGGAGCTGGTGGGGAAACAATTTTAAGCTCCGGAGCTGAGAGCCATTTGTGGTGGAGTTTAGGGGTCGTGTACAAAGGGCCTTAGCCAGACCTCTCTTGCAGGTTTGTTGCAGAATTAAAGTGTGGAGGAGAGTGCCCTTGCGCCTTCAGTAGCAGTTGTGGAGGTCAGGCAGAATGTAGATGTAATCAATCAATAAAGAAATAAAAGTAGTCCAAGGCAAGGTCACCAGCCGGTTGGAGAGGAATTTTCAACTCCGATCTCCTTTCTCCAAGTTCATAACAGCTCTCTGATCTTCTGCACCACACTGGCTCTCCAAGTCAAGGTTCATTTGACCTTGGTTTCCTTTTGTCTCTCTTGAGACAGGATTCTGCTTGCTTACCTTGCCTCCAAAGAGGGCTCTGCCCCAGCCTTGGCTACCGTTTTTACAACCCGAAGCGGTCAGCTGTAACAGATGGGAGCAACACTGCCGGACCAAATAACCTGAACTCCTAAGGATCGGCCACCAATCTCCCTTCTCTGTCCCATGGCCTGCTCTGACACTTTTTCATATCGGGATCGTTCAAGTGTGGGAGTCATAATATACAGATTTGCCTTTGGAAAGCACTTGAATGTTGCAGATTAAAACAAGCTGTACACGTTAAAAGTGTGTGAGAAATGAAAGAAAACATGTGGCACTGTCTCGGGCTAGGAGAAAGGAGAAATAAATGCATGTGACAAAAAGAAAGAAATCCTGCTTAAATTACAAATTCCCCGGGAGGGAGGCAAGCGTTCCAGTAACTGTTGGTTACATGTACCAAATGAATCATTTCCTTCATAGGTGGAAAGAAAGAAAGAAAATCTTGAATCCTGTTGGTATATGAAACTGGGTTGTGGGAAAAGCGAAGAAATCCATTGCTGAATAGCTAACTTGGGAAAGAATTGTTGATTCTCATCTTCCAGGGAGATCTTTGTGTGGTGGAGCAGAGGTCAGGGCCCAGAAGCCTTTCGGGATATCAAAAGGTGGCCAGAAGAAGAATGGCAGGGACCTCTCTTTTGTTTTCCTTGGTCAGCCACTGGGGACCATGCCCGGGGACATCAAAGCAACAGCCAAACAGTGCTATTTCGCTCCATCTTTTGCCCCCCCCGCTGTGTAATTGCCCCCCCCTCTTAGTGGGGAAAGGTTGCATGGAGGAGTGGAGTGAGAAAAGAAAGACGGGTGTGCTATTGTGCTCTTAATTTTTATAGGCAGAGGAGGAATCATTATGTTGCCTGATAACACATTTTCTTTACTTATGAAAATGTAAGCCAAGAGGAGTGGTACCTTATATAAAGGAATTAATTCGTTCCAAATGAAATTATGTTAAGCATATTTTCCTTTATACAAATTTCCCATAGGAATGCATTGTAAATTGAGTAATCCCTAATTGTGACCATTTTTATGTTATAGGGATTCGCCCCATAGGCGATTCTGTTAAGCAAATTTCCCCTATCTGCGGAATGTTTTATGTTGTACAGATATTATATTATACAAACCGTTTGTTATATGAGGGTCTACTGTATATACAGTATATGTTCAGTGTCATAGGTCTGGCATTACATCTCTCTCTCTCTCTCTCTCTCTCTCTCTCTCTCTCTCTCTCTCTCGGTGAAAGGTGGCAAATGAAGCAGAACAAATTGCCCCAACCACAGCCCTCTTCCTTTTTAGACCCGGCTGGTAGTTCTTTTAAAAACAATAAAGGCAGACACATTTATTTATTTTAGCAGGAGCCCCTGCAGTGTCTGTAAAATAAATCCCACTTCCCTGGTCGCACAAAATGTTGTTCATAATTTCCTGATGATGCACACGCAGAGGCACACGCTGCATTCATATGGATGGGACTGGTATCTAAATAGTGAGATCAGGTGGGGATGAAATCGGGAACATTTCCATAGGGACATACTTGCACTCTTAGCGCTGGCCATTCACAATGCTGTTGCATTGTTACCCTAAGCAAACCTGGCAGCAGGCCAATGCCAATTAACACATACAGGGAAGGGTAAGCTAGTACAATATTAGTCCTAGCCCGATGCCAACTTTCTCCTGTTACGGTACTCAGCCTCCCCCCCCCCCCCGCCGCCCACCCTACTCCAATCTCCCTGTTGATGTTTCTGTGCTTCAGAACACCTTTAAGGTCCATGACAGACTGTCCTGAAAAGTTGAAATGTTTTCCCGTAGGGTTCTGAATGTTGGCACGTGATTGTTATGTTTGTTGTTACTCGTGGTCTGTCGAAGGGCACCCTGGGCCCCGTTGTCAGACAATAAGGTGTTTCACACTGGAAGCTCACCAAGTGATCCATGAAGGTGTCTCCCAATGTGTGGCAGCGGTGAAGAAGGCCAATTCCATGCTAGGGATGATCAAAAAGGGGATTGAAAATAAAACAGCCAACATTATAATGCCTTTATACAAAACAATAATAAGGCCCCACCTGGAGTATTGTGTACAATTCTGGTCACCGCATCTCAAGAAAGACATAGTGGGACTGGAAAAGGTGCAGAAGAGAGCAAATGAAATGATTACTGGGCTGGGGCACCTCCCTTATGAGGAAAGGCTAAAACATTTGGGGCTCTTTAGTCTGGAAAAAAGGCGCCTGAGGGGGGATAGGATTGAGACATACAAAATAATGCAGGGCATGAGTAAAGTGGATAGAGGGAAGCTCTTCTCCCTCTCACAAAATACCAGAACTAGGGGACATGCACTCAAATTGAGGGTTTGGAGAGTGAGAACAGACAAAAGAAAATATTTTTTTACCGAGCGTTTTGTTAGTCTGTGGTGATGGCATCTGGCCTGAGTGCCTTCAAACGGGGATTGGACAGATTCCTGGAGGAGAGGTCCATCACAGGTTACTAACCATGATGGAGATGTGTCATCTCCAGGCTTAAAACCAGGGTACCTCAAGGGCCAGATGCAGGGGAGTGGTATCAGGAGACAGAGATCTAGTCTCATGCGCTCCCAAACACATCTGGTGGGGCCACTGTGAGATACAGGAAGCTGAACTAGATGGGCTGTTGGCCTGATCCAGCATGGCTCTTCTTATATTCTTATGTAACCCCTGGGTAATGTTTTTAGGTGCTGCAATAGTGTTGCCGAAGTAGATATAGGGCAGACATCAGTTGTATGTAGAAAGACCTGGCCTTTGTGGCTGAATCTTTGTTGTCTAGGCTATCGTTGCTAGAGAGCTGCTCAGTTATGTCGGGAGAGTGTCTGCCAGCTGCCATAGGCCTACCCATCCAAGGCCCTCTTCCAAGGAAGATCCCGTGGAAGTGATTCTCAGACCTTGAGCACCTGCTCAGAGCCACTCTTGCGCCATTCTAGAGCCAAAAGATTTTGGTAGGAGCTAAAGATTTAAGATTTCCAGAAACCTTCTTTGGGGGGGGGGAACTGTCTCTCCCCCTGCTAAATCTTTCCATTCTTTAAAAAAAATTTTCCCCATGGCTTCAAAATTTCCAGAAATTTTACATCTCTACTAGGAACCCTGCCACCCATTATCCTGAAGTGCACGAACAGCCTCGCTTTAGCCGCTCCATCCCTTCTATTTTGTCTGCTTGCAAGAAAGAAACACATATTGTTCACAGTGGACTGTGGCTCACTAATAACGTCAGTGCTATTTGCTGTTGCTTTACTATATCTCCACTTTTTCTTATTTATTTTATTTTATTTTATTTTATTTTATTTTATTTTATTTTATTTTATTTTATTTGAGTATTTTTACCCCGCCTTTCTCCTTGGAAACAGGACCCAAGGAGATTTACAGAATGAGGGATAATATACAGTCCAGTACACTTAAGACATGTTCAAGTAATTGAGAACAAGGAACTGAGGGACATATTACAGTATTAATAGACAAACATTGCATTAAAGCAACATGGTTATAAGTAGTCATAAACACAAAGTCTATGTGAACCCATAGATTCATATAAAATATACATGGTAGTCCGTCACTAACGGAAAGCTTGCCTGAAGAGAAAGGTCTTTGCCTGTTTCCGGAAGGACAACAGAGATGAGGCAGTCCTGGCCTCTAGTGGGAGGGAGTCCCAGAGTCTGGGAGCAACAGTCGAGAAGGCCCTTTCCTGGGTTCCCACAAGACGTACCTGTGAGGGTGGCGGGATGGAGAGAGGGGCCCCTCCTGATGATGTTAACACCTGAGTCGGTTCATACTGTGTGATTCAATCTTTGAGGTAGCCAGGACCCAGGCAGTTTTGTGTAGCTATTTGTATATTGAGTGTCAAGAATGCATAAGTAACCATTCCAACAGTGTTGAGATGTTTAGGTATATCTTTCATTCTTCTGCCGTGACGCCAGCATAGGATTAGATTGCCCAGTCCTCCATGTGCTTAGTCAGAAACAAACTTTTAGGAGTTCAGTGAATTATTCCCAAGTAAGTCTGTCTAGGAACAAAAGTGTTGGACTGTGCCTGGATTTTGCTGTTGGCAACAATGAATTCACATCCGTTGCTCTCATTCAACAGTTGTTGGCACATAGCAGGGGTGGGTGGGGGTGTGGGGGTGTTGTTGTTGTTCATGGTTTCCTTTGGGTGCCTGTTCTGTGATTACTCAGCTCAGAACTGTCTTTTCTCTTTGCACTGAGTGCTGGGACTAGGTGGTCTGTACTGTTTCTAAGGGACAGTATGAGTTGCTGAGCTTGCGTGGTGTCTGAGGCAACACGGTGTGCGGTACATGCTGTCTCTCCAGAGCACCGTTGCATTCTTTCCTCTGTTGACGTAAAAAAAAATATTTTTTTTTGCTTTTCTTCTGAAAGCTCCCCACCCCCACCCCCCTCTCCAGCCACGGCTCTCCACAGGCTGCTCTTTCCTTTTGAGTTCTCTTACATTTTTTTTTCTGAACGGTGCCATAAGCAAGCGACTCAAAAGTCCTTGCAAGGTATCTGTTTCTTAATTAACGAACCAAGACCTTTTCCGTGATGTCAGGCAGTGAGAAGAAAAAGAAGCAATAAACTCAGGTGGGGTGATCACAGTCACTCATCTTTTCAAGCAGATCGGCTGTGTCAATGTAGATGCCTTAGACCTGGCATGTCCAAAGTCAGGCCCGGGGGCCAAATGCGGCCCGTTTTCAAATTTTGAGTGGCCTGCAGCCTCTTCTCCCCACTGACTCAGCCTGGCACGAATCCTGCCAGCTGGCCTTTTCCCATCCCATGGAGACAGCTTGCAGTTTTACGGTTTGCCTACCCCCCACCCGGGCCCAATTGATGCAGCATCCTCCCCACCTCCTTGCATGTCCTAGATTCAAGCTTGAGCAAAGTCCGGTCCGAGGGCCAAATGTGGCTAAACCTGGCCCTCCTTGCAAAAAGTTTGGACACCCCTGCCATAAACTGGTCATATGAATGGTAAATTAATTGATTACATTTGTATATGGGTTCAAATAATTGTGTGTGTGTGTGTGTGTGTGTGTGTGTGTGTGTGTGTGTGTGTGTGTGTGTGTGTGTGTGTGTGTGTATCCTTCTTTTGCTTCTGCGTTAAGAAGGATTTATTATTTTAAAAGCAAACCTCCCGGTCTCCATCCAGTTGTTCAGTTGGACTGAATCAGTTCTAAATGGTTTATCAACATCTATGCGAGTTGCATTGATTCGCTTGGCCTTCTTGAATTTGAACTAGGAATCGGATTCTGACCAAAACCTGTAAAATATGTGCTCACTTCCCTAGGAGGAAGTCAGAACGTGAAGGGTGGCACTTGCTGTTGAGTAACAGTGTCCACAAATGTAGTGCAAAAGTTTCTTCCCTGTGTTAAATTGCTTGAGAGAGAAGCTGTACATACATTAAACCTGATATGTTGCTTCCTGCCAGTTCACCGTGTGTGTGTGTGTGTGTGTGTGTGTGTGTGTGTGTGTGTGTGTGTGTGTGTGTGTGTGTGTGTGTGAGAGAGTGTGTGTGTGAGAGAGAGAGAGAGAGAGAGAGAGAGAGAGAGAGAGAGAGAGAGTCCCAACCCCATCAGGAAGATTTTGGTGGGGAAGGGTGGAAAGCAGGGTGGCCCTTGAGGAACACAGCTCTCATGGAGCAGCAGCAGCAGGGAGGGAGGGGCGGAGAATTATTTATTTATTTATTTATTGGCTTTTTTACCCCGCCCATCTTCCAAGGCGGAACTCTGGGCGGCTAGGTGTGCAAGGCAAGTTTTGAGGGACTTAGTGGAGAGGAAGGTGCCTAGTGAAGAAGCACAAGATGAAGCCGGCAGCTGAGAAAGTCCTCTGAGGAAAATCGTGCTTTTTGTTTTCAAAGAAGCCAAGCCTTGCGTTGGGGAGTTCCTGGGGCTGGGCATTGGGGAAAGCGGTGTAGTGGGGTCTCCTCTCTCTGTGTGTGTCTTTCCTTCTCACCCACCCCTATCAGGTAAAGAGGGAATCCAGGTGCTGAACAAGAAGGGGGTGGAGGCAAAAATAACTCCCCACCTTGAAGGCCGGCTTCATTGAAAACAAGAGACAAAAAACCAAAGGCCTTGGGGAACGCAGCTCTCACAGAGTGGCAGGGAGGGAGGGGGGGTATTGGCAGGAAGCCAGTGGTCCCGACCCAGCAGCGAGGGGCGGCGGTGGAGGCGGCTGACGGCACTGTGAATGCTTCTGGCGGTCGCCACGGCAAGAGCTCCGGTTCATGGCTCCTTTCTTCCCTCGCCCAGCCACAACCTCCCACTTTTCCAAGCCCAGGAAATGCACAAGGCACGCGGCGGGACTTGCCAAAGGGAGCCCCGGCTGGCTGCGGCAGGGAATGGAGGCAAGGAGGAGGAACCAGAGGACGCGTGGGCGATCCCTTTGGCAGGCCCCACAACTTGCCTTGTCTGTTTCCTGGGTTTGGAAAAGTGGGAGGTTGGCGGAACAAGGAAAGGAAGGAGCCAGGAGACCCTGGAGCTCTTGCAGCAGCCACTGCCAGCGGCTCTCGCAGTAGCAGCATCGCAGAGCAATGTCACGGAAGCACCGTTTTTGGCCTGCCTGCCTGGCACGCTGTCCTCCTTGTTTGTCCCCCCTTCCCCCCGCCAGAGCTGCTGCTGCTGCCTCCAACTTCGCCACGCATTGGCCATCGAGGAGGGGAGAGCCCACCAGCTAGCGGGCACCAAGCAGCCAAAGGGGTCCAAGTCCCATCCCCTCCCCTCCACCAGACCGCCCACCCTCCCGCCTCTCAGGGCCGCTTCCTGCCAGCCTTCAGAGGGATGGGGTGGAGGGGACAGAGATGCACTGCGGCGTTGCCGTCTTTCCCTCGGATGGCGAGCGCAGCGACCCTGCCACGTCAGTTGTGGAGGGCCAGAAAGCTGACATTTCCAGCCGGCCCAGGGAGGGACCAGCTGGCGGGGGATGCGTGACAGGCTGAGAAGAGGCTGCGGGCCACTTAAAATTTGCAAACGGGCCACATTTGGCCCCCGGGCCGGACTTTGGACGTGCCTGCTCAAGAGGATTTGAGGATAAGATTGTGGGTGTTTTCCCCATAATTTTTAATATATGCCTTGTGTGTGCCTGTTTTTCGGTTTTTCCTTTTGGTGAGCAGGACTTGTAAGAAAATCCTGGCTAACCTCAAAAGCCGCAACTAGTCCTTGAAACCACCTCAGGTCAGCGCGTCTTTCCGCTCATAGGGCAGCCCGCCCTTCTCCTCTGCCGTTTTTACAGGAGCATGTTTGTCTTGTGGGCTTGTGGGCTTTCCGTACAGTTGGCTTTTTCAACTTTAAAATCTATTTATTTTCCCGAGTCAGGGTGGGAAACGAATCGCTCATCCAGCTGGCTTTCTTTTCTGCCCCATGTCTGTCGTCTGCTGGGCCAGGTGCTCGTTTTGGACCCAACTGCTTGTGCCAACCTGCTTAGGATATTACTCCCCCCACCCCCGCCAGTATCCTGTTGTGGTTTAACCAAGAATGCCAGGCGTGTGCCAGCTGTGGCCACAAAACCACACTGAAGGGTGTATGTGTGTGTGTGTTCTCAGGGGATTTTCATAGATGCAGCAGGGCTTAGTTTTGGAGATTCAGTGATGCCCCATATTGTTTTTGCAGAGTGTGCCAGGGCAGGTAGTTTTGAGAACAAGGATGGTTTAAACAAGTGTACATTTTTTCGTTCCATAACTGCTAATCACTCAGACACGGTAGGTATCCAATTTCGAAAGTAATGTGACTGAGCACCTTTGTATCAGGATTGCTTGCTTATACAGTGGTGCCTCGAGTTACAAATTTAATCCCTTCCGAATGCATGCTCTTACATCGAACCACTCTTAAATCGGGGTACCTATTTAAAATAATTGAAAAAATAAGTTAAAAAATAAAAAATGAAAAAAAAATTGTAAGTCGAGCAGACCATATCTAAAATGTGTAAGGCGGCAGTTAAAATGCCAACAGTTTTCCACTCTTAAGTCGAATTGCTCTTAAGTCGAGCTGCTCTTAAGTCGGGGTACCACTGTACTAATGATTGGGGAGAGGAAATGTGACAAAATAGCCTTTCAAGTCAATAAGGAATAGGGAGAAGCATCAATGGTGGTGTGGCATAGAATTTGAGGTGTTGGAGATGCAGGGTGAAATTCTGTTGGTTAGCGTAGCAAGTTGCCCTAGACTCAGTGGTGGCGAACCTTCAGCACTCCAGACGTTTTGGACCACAACTCCCAGAATTCCAAGCCTCATCTGCCAATGACAAAGGACTGTGGGAGTTGTGGTCCAGAATATCCGGAGTGCCGAAGGTTCACCACCACTGCGCCTAGAGAGACAGCCCGTTAGAGATTTGGTGAAACAACTCCATGAATTCAGTCAATTCAAATGGGCCTACTCTAGTTGCAATTTGCTTCAGTGGAATACATTGCAATTAGAGTTAGGTGCATTTAAATCAGTAGGGTTTGTGGAAGAATTACTTGAGGCTTGCTACCTCTGCCTGTAACACATATCATTAACAAAAAACAGAGGGTTCATCTCCTCTCCCTGTCCTTGTGAAGCCAAAAGTCCCCTTAAGGGGAAATCCCGCAAACATTAACCATCCACTCACCACTGAACTCTTTATCTACACTTGGCTACAAGGAGGAAACCCTTTCCTTTGGCCAGTGGGACATCTGCAAGGGCTTGTGATCCCAGCTGGTGGGTGGGTGAGTGTTCCCTGTCCCTCCACTTTGGGGGAGGCACACCACCCTTCTCATCACACCAGAGAGAGTTCTTCCCTACTGAACTTGAAAAGCAGCTTCTGGAGACGATCCTTTTGAAGAGAACAGGGAGGCAAGCCTGGGGGGGGGGGAAACATTTTGACTTTGTGCTGTTTGTCTGCTGCACCTCACACCCATTCAAGATCTCTCTCTCTCTCTCTCTCTCTCTCTCTCTCTCTCTCTCTCTCTCTCTCACACACACACACACACACACACACACACACACACACACACACACACACACACACACACACACACACACACACACACGTAACGAGATACAGGGAGATTGTGATTGTGTTTGCATTATAGAACAATAGCAGTTCTGTTCTTGCTATGAAATATATTCACTCGGACAGCCCGTGGTGGTGAACCTTCGGCCCTCCAGATGTTTTGGCCCCATAACTCCCAGAATTCCAAGCCTGCATTGCCAACGACAAAGGACTGTGGGAGTTGTGGCCCAAAACATCTGGAATGCCAAAGGTTCACCACCCCTGGAGGAACAGCAGGAAAGGCCTATCAAAACAAAGTGTCCTCCTTCATGACTACATATTTACAATTTCGAGATGTTTTGAATGTATTATTTCATGCAGACACCTGACCTTTTTTTGTAAGGAGTGTGATTTAGCCCTGAGCGGTGTGCTATCTCTGTCCGTTCACTTCTGCTGAAGGCTGCTATCTGTTGAAAAGCGTTCTGCTTATATACCGCCCCATACCACTACAAGTCATCTCTGGGCGGTTTACAATTTTAATTACAGTGTGCAGGTGCAGTGAAGCTATCCATGTGGACTTATTTTCCCCAGTTTATTGTACTTTTCTGCACTTGATGTGGAGAGGCAAAGGATTCCCTGTCAGAAGCCTCAAAGGCCTACTCTGACTGTGGCTGCATTTGTTTGCCAAGGCATGGTTATTGTCGCCCTTATGATAGGATGCGACAGGAAGGAAGGAGACAAGGACTTTGCCTTCTCAGGGATTGTTCCTCTCGTATCCTGCAGCACAGAACAAGCTGCCCTGGGATCTCTTACGTTGTACAGATTTGCCCCATAGGCGATTCTGTTAAGCAAATTTCCCCTCTCTCCAGTTTTTTTATGTTGTACAGATTTTATGTTATACAAACCGTTTGTTACGAGAGGGTCCACTGTATTGCAATGTTTATATCTTCTTAAGCAAAACTTCCTGAGGTAGCTTGTGTATGTGCATGCCCACACACGTGCACTGTACGTACATGTTACGTACATATTACGTACATACTGTACATATACACTGTACGTATAAGTTGAATAAATAAATAAATAAATAAATAAATAAATAAATAAATAAATAAATAAATGTTATGTGCACCCCCGCAGACACTCACGTGGGCCTGCTTTACTGCTGACGTACTTCCCTCGAAGCTTTTATGGGGCTAATGTTCAGCTGAGTAGTACCAAGACAACTGGCAAAAGTTTTCAAGTTTTCATTTTCTCAAAAGAGCAGAATTCAAGTATATCTTATGCCAGATATTTCATACATGCATGCCCTTTAAATTCCATGCATGAGGAAGAAATATTTCCCAGTCTAGGTTGTGTGATACCTGTTTACTTCCAGGTTTTGGATGAAATTCCGCCCGCACCCACACCCCTTGCAAAACCAGATGAGGCTTGCACACAGACGGGATGAAAAGTACTGTAGAAGGAACATTGTCAGGAAGGCACAGTTTTAGGGGTCAGCTGGAGAAATGTCCCACCAAATCGAAAAATCAGATTGTTACTGTCTCCAACACCTAGCTTATTAACACACAGTGGGAACAGAAAAAAGTTTTAATCCCTGGATTATAAGTGTGTTAAAAAACGGTAAAGGTTCTCCCCGCACATGCGTGCTAGTCGTGCCTGACTCTAGGGGGCGGTGCGCCTCAACTTTTTTCAAGCCAAAGGGCCAGTGTTGTGCAAGTCTGTGGCCACGTGGCCGGCATGGCTGTAAGGAAACACTGTTGTACCTTCCCGCTTTTTATGGCGGTACCTATTTATCTACTTGCATTTTACATGCTTTTGAACTGCTAGGTTGGCAGGAGCTGGGGTTAGCAGCAGGAGCTCACTCCGCTCCGTGGCACCCGGGATTCGATCCGCTGAGCTGCCGACTTTGTATCTGACAGTTTTCAGTACTCTAGCCCGCTGAGCCACCACACCTCCCTTATAAGTGAGTTACATAATCTCTATTGTAATTCTTCTTTCCCCCACCCCTTTTTGAATTTAGGGACATTACCCCTCCTCCAATCAATTTTATGATTCTATAATTCAAAGCTGAAAATTTCTAGGGCAAACACGGAGAGCACCATCTGCTGAGCTCTTACTTTCTGCATTTGCAAACAGGATTTTTTAATTATTATTGCATAATAATTTTTTTATAATTATTTCATAATTATTGCATAATTTCCCCCTAAAGATGGATGCTTTGTGTGAGACAAGTGGTTTAAATTACTGGAGCGAATTGCTGCTAGTTAAGAAGTTGAGGCTTACATTTCTCATCACACACCAGGTACATAATTTGTCATATGTGAAGAAATGCAAGCACAGGTGTGTGTGTGTGTGTGTGTGTGTGTGTGTGTGTGTGTGTGTGTGTGTGTGTGTGTGTGTGTGTGTGTGTGTGTGTGTGTGTGTTTTAACGAGGGGGCAGGCAGCCACAGTGAATTACACTGTTTGACTTACGCTGGCAGGTGTAAGTAATAGGATTTTAGCCTTCGTCTTTCTCTGTGAAATGGCTGAAGGTGTTTAAAAATCATAAGCCCTGTTTTCAGACAGAGTCTGAGTCAGTCCTTGCAAACTTTTTAGGCTGCCTTTTCCCTTGTATCGAATAATTCAGGGAATGTGGAAGCAGGAATAAGGAACCAAACAGAACACTCCCTTTTGGAAGTTTAAAAAAATACCTCAGGAGATGCCTTGATTCCAGTCCTTATTGCTGGTATAATTTGAGGAGCTGCTTTACATATAGGTATGAAGTTGTTCTTTTTCCCATCTGTTGTTTCTTTCTCTGCTTCAATTCTCTTTTAAACTTGAAATGTCAGGGATTTTGCCCAAGAATGTCTATGATGCAAGACGTCTAGAGAGGGTACAGGTTTTACATGTGCACCCCACTTAAAGACCTGAAAAAGATGGAGGCATAGCAACCCTTGTGTGTTAGACAGTTTACCAGAAGAAAACTATACATCAGGAGAGTCCATGGCAGTTTTGAAGGACTGCCTCGTGCCCATGTTTATGACATTAGGCTTCCCATTTAAAGTAGACCAGTGGTGGCCAAACTTCGGCCCTCTAGATGTTTTGGATCATAATTCCCACAGTCCTTTGTCATTGCCAATACAGGCTTGGAATTTGCAACATTTGGGCTGATCTCCACACCCCCTTCTGGATCTCTACCATTAAGAGAATTTTCTCCCTCCCCCTGCAAACTCATTTTAAAGCTCTCCTTATTAAATCTGCAATCCTCTTGGCAAAAAGATTCCTACCAGCATTGGTGAGATGCACCCCATCCTGGCCCAATATCCCCTCTGAATGAAAAAGCAAACCATGGTCCAAGAATCCAAATCGTTCCTGCCAGCACCATCTCCGAAGCCAATTGTTCACCTCCACTATTTTATTTTCCCTTCGTGGGCCACATCCTTCTACAGGGAGGAGAGATGAGATTACCACCTGCCCACCCAGGTCCTTCAGCTTCCTACCCATCTCTTCGTACTCTTTTACGATATCCTGAAAGCTGCGTTTGGAAGTATCATTAGTTCCTACATGAACCAAGAGAAAGGGGTTAGAATCAGTGGGCTTGATGAGTCTCGCCAGTCTCTCTGTATTTAGTGTGACTAAATTGGCCAATTCGGGAATGGCACTCTCTACCGCACTGGGGGCAGATGTATTCTGTTTCTTGCCCAGTCCTCAAGTTTCGTTGTTTTCGTGCCTGCCTCTTTTCCTCTGCCTGTTGGGTTTCTGTCCATTTGATAACCAAATATGTGGAAAATGCAGTAGGAGGAGGCGGTAGATGACAGATATGGAGCCTATGGTGACCCAAAAAGAGGAAGGATCTGTATCTCCAGCATTTCCTGAGCCAAGGTTCTGTGTTACACTGCCACTGACTTGACCAGAACACTTTAAACACCTTTTGGGAGAAAAGTCTCTAGCATAGATCACCAAACAGTGGTTCAGTCTTGAGAGATGTTACTTCAAAGCTTATTTCTTCCAAAGCACTGGGGAATGGAGAACCCCCCCAAAAACCACATCTTTGTGTCAAAGCTGGAAGTGTCCCTCACAAACCTTCTCCTCACCCTGGGGCTTTCCTTATGTGGGCAGTTGAGGTAGTGATACATGAGTGGTTAAAGAGGCTTCGGGCTTTATTAACTTTTGAATCAACTTGTGAATTTTCAGGAGGTCTTGGATGCAGTCCCCTTGGGAGATAGCTCCTTCTTAGTTTGGGCATTCATAGTCCACATGGTCAAGGTGAACTAGTATGTTGAATGTCACTTTGTAAATTCAATTTTTGTTAGTTGTGAAGTACCCCAGTGTAGACAATATCACACTATAGGAGGAGAGAGATGTCAAATTGTCTTGTAACAATGAGCTCTCTTTGGCTTCATGGACACCATGACCCTGTTTTGAAGGTGTTTGCTCAAGACAGGTAGCACATTATAAATGTCAGGACTTTTTCAAGAGCATTTTTGCCTCTGATTAATATATGCTGCTGAAAAGAGTTTGTCACCCTCATATATCCCACCTTAACAGAAAAAGTGAAGATGTTTGAAAATCAAGGAAGGAAGGAAGGAAGGAAGGAAGGAAGGTTAACTAGTCAGTGCAAATATTCTACAATATACTAGGGACATCAAGTATATTTGACTACTTTATTTTCTATTCACCCCTGGAAAGGCTGGTAGATTAAGGCCCATCCTTTTGCAAGATTTGTCTTTAAGGGCTATTAAAATTGTTAAAATGTTAAAATATATCAGCAGGAAGCTTCCTTATAATTGTAATCACTGTAATGATTTTTAACATAAGGTCTAACACGAAAAAGAATATGTGCTGCTGGATTTCTCCAGTGCCCGTTTAAGTTAATTTCCTTGGGTGCATCACTTGAAAGTCCAGTGCAGGGCAGATCATTGAGGGGGATCATGGATTATTAGGACCTAAGCTGCCGAAAACCAAGGACACACCCAGGAAGGAAGCAAGCCTGAAGGAAATTTGAAACATGGTGCCAGGCAACCTTCAGGAATTCTTACCCAGTGCCCTGCACTTGGCGAAAGCCTGGAGACCAAGGGCGGAGAATATTCCCTCCTGAAATGGCGGAATGAGGTTTCTCATCCTTCTCAGGTTGTAGGTTGCTGGCTGCTGTCACACATACACACCCTCTCCCTCCCCCACCCTGTTCCCAGTTTTGCATCCCCCGCCTCTTTCCTTTCTCCTCCCACTCAACCGGTCAGCTTTCTTGGGGCCCAGAATTCAAACCGTGCCCTTCCAGACTGGGCAGGGTGAGAGCCAGGTGCACCTCAACACACCTTCCCTCAAGCCAGCCAGAGGAGATGCAATGAGAACTGGAAGCCTGCTCATGTTATAAGGAAGGGTTTTTTGCCTAGAGCAGGGGTGTCCAAACTTTGGCTTTTCAGATGTTTTGGACCACAACTCCCAGAATTCCAAGCCTGTGTTGCCAATGACAAAGGACTGGGTGAGTGGTGGTCCAAAACATCTGGAGGGCCGAAGTCTGGACACCACAGGTCCAGAGGAAGTCCTTCCAGGGCTCTGAAATCAGCCTTCGAAGGAAAACCATTTGTAAGCCCCAAAGATTGGCCAGAGCAACCTCAGCGGCTGAATTTGGGACCCTTCTCTTAGTTTCCCCCTTCCCCTTTCCAGTTGCTGGCTTTCTCTCTAACATCTATCTCTGGCAGCAGTCCTTCAAATTCCATTTCACCTTTCAGCCTTGCAAGCCAACCCTAACCCTTCCTCCACGGGCCTGCTTCCCTGGTCTTTTCTCTCCTCCTGGACTGTAGAAACACCACTCACTTTACATCAGTGTTCCTTCTGCATGGTTTCTCGGCCCAGACCCCCCTCCCTTCCAAGGAAGATGCAGCTCAATGAAGTGATTATTATTATTATTATTAATATTATTATTATTTTTGGTGGACTACAACCTGGTGTTGGTTTGGGGTTAGGGTGGGGAAGTATTCTGGAAATTGTAGTCCAATAAACCAATAAACCAAGTCCGATGCTTACCTGCCAAGATTCCCAAAAGCGCCCTGCAAAAGGGCTGCCCTCTTCCTTCAGAAGAAGGGCAACGGCTGGCAACATGTCTCTGGGTGCCCAGCAGGCAGGAAAGGGCCGGAGGAGAGCTATTTTGACGTGAGCAGTGGCTTAGACCGAGAGACCGCTGCGTACTTGACTAGGGACACCATGACCTAGCACAGCACTTCAGTGTTACCAAGATAGGTTTTTTTTTGGGGGGGGGGAGTTGTGGCGGTGGAGAGACGCCCTGCAACGTATCATCTAGTCCAGCCGGGGCACACAAACGACAGAACAGCTTGCTCGGTGATGGTGTGAGAAGCCCTGGATTTTGTTTCCGCCCTAGCCTCAGAACCTCACAGCCATCCCTTTGAATCCTTCATCGGGTGCTCTGCTGTCACAGAGGAATGTTTGTGTCACGGTGACCTGACCGAGCGTTCGGGTTGCACAAGCACACTGTGCTCTTTCCAGAGGGTTACTCAGCCAGGCTGACAAAAGCGCTTCCCTTCCCCGCAAAGGGTTGGCAGCTCCGCCAGTGCCGCTCGCTGCCTTTTGCAAGTGTTCAGTTCCTGATGATGTAGAGCAGGAGACGGACGGACTTGACAGGGCAGGAATCAGGAGCAGGCAGACATCTCGTCTCGAGGAGGTACCTTTATTTTGTGCGGCGAAGAGATATGCCTCTCCTCCCATCCTTTTGCCTCTTTCTCTCTCCCCACCCCGATCCCATCCCCATCTGTGTCAGTGAGAGTTGATTTTAGGTGCAACTCTGGTCGACAACTGCTGACCGGAGCTGACTTCAATCCTGGGTGGGGTAGCTTTTTTTGGCTCCATAGAATACTCGTGGTCCATTCCTGAGCCCTCTTCCGTTTACAAAGCCAGAGTGCCTCTTCTTGATTTCTTACTGGGAAAAGCATCACTGCTCTGTAAAAAGACTATCTAAAGATGCCTTCATACCCGAGAAAAGAGTGCCAGGCTGGAGGAAATAAAATGTTTATACAGTGGTACCTTGTATAAAGGAATTAATTCGTTCCAAGTGAAATTCTGTTAAGCAAATTTTCCTTTATACAAATTTCCCATAGGAGTGCATTGAAAATGGAGCAATCCCTAATCACGACCATTTTTATGTTGTACGGATTCGCGCCATAAGCAATTCTGTTAAGCAAATGTCCCCTATCTCTGGAATTTTTTATGTTGTACTATACAGATTTTATGTTATACAAGCCGTTTGTTATACAAGGGTCCGCTGTATATAGTCCACTATCCTTGGTAAGATTCCCTTCAATCAGAAATTATTAGTAGGTGCTCTTCTGGAAATGGTGTCCTGGTCCACCAAAAGGGATAACTTCTTATTTCTGCACACCCCTGAATTAACGGTAAGGATGGTGGTGATTGACAGTGGCACCAACACCTCTGCCGCAAAATTATGCTCAAGTTTACTCTTGTGCTCAGCTATGATGGTGCAGAAACAGCATGCAGTTGGATGAACTGGAAAAAAAATAACCTAATTTAAAAGACAACACCTTAACCCCCTTAGCCATTATTTGAAGACATATTACTTGGTCCCTTGCTCTAATGTATGGATCATGAAAGAAAAATACATGTTTTTAAATGAGAGGGAATGCATAAGAGAGTCGAATTTTGGAATCAATTCTGAACACTTCTGTTACTTTCTGAAGTAACTGCTTGATTTGCATGCAATTTTAAAGACGCACCCTCTTCTTTACTTATCTCTTTGCACCGTGCGTTTAAATTTCCATAAAACAAAGCAAGAAGTGGCCGGCACAACACAGTTTTGTAGGGTTTTGGTGAAATAACAGCTTTGCACAAGATTTTCTGCAGTTTCTAATAAGTAGAACCTGGTTCTCTGAAAGAAATTAATATATGGAAATATTGGTCTGGCATTGAGACCTCATTTTTTTTTTTAAAAATGCATGTTGCATGTTGTATTCCTCCACCTATTTATTTATTATTATTTATTTGTTATATTTATATCCCGCTTATCTACTAGGTACTCTAAGCGCCTACTAGACAAACTAATACTCTAAGGTTATTCTAGGGTTAGAGGTTCTGTAGGATGATGTGGGTTTTTCAGTTCAGTGGCTCAGCGTTGAAAATCTTGATCTGTATGACTCTGCACATTTTTATACATTTTTAAATTTCTGGAAATCTACAGGGGTCCTCTGGTACTCTTCTTGAATTTTTGGAAGTAGAGGTGAGTAATAATTCCAAAAGAAGTACGATGCCCTGTCATACATGTCAGTGGATGAAAAAGTGGGCATAAAATCTGGATTGCGTCCAAGAGTGCTTTGTATTTACTTTTTTTTAATTGTTGTTGCATGTGTTTTAACATCTCTGGGCAATTTATCTCCCATCTGTCGCATTGCTAGTTTTTAGTTCACCCTCACAAATCTTTGTAAACCTTCTGGTGTACAAATGGGAAAGGCAGAGTATCTTGTTGATTAGTATTTGAGTATCGTTGGTTTTAAACTACGTAATGTTGCGTCAGATGGGGGTTACAGGGAATATCAACTCATGTTATTAGGCTGGACGATCCTATAAAGGTTTACTCAAAAGTAAGCATGTGTGAAGGGAGTGTGAAGTAGTATTGAAATTTCGGAAGACAGTCAAATAAATTATTGGGGGAAATCATACAAATAGCAATAGATCATTCCCCAAAATGTATTAATTTTGGAGAAGAAGGGACTGTGATTGGGGAGGGGAAAGTTAATTATGAACATGGTAATGGCAGCTAGATTTGTGATTGTGAGAAATAGCACACGGACGCGTACATTTTTATTGACTAAAGAGTGTAGAGAAAAAGAAGTTAATGATAGGTTGACAATGGGATATAACATTTTAAAGGTGATAGTTAAAAGAGAATAGGTTTGTTGAAATATGAGAAGATTTTTCGTATTTTGTATTATTGAAAGGTGATGGCCTTCTACCCTATCAAGAAATAGTTATTTTAGAAGGTTTATGAGGTATCGTAATAAAAAAACTTTGGAAGAAATATATCCCTACTAGTTCCAGTGACAGTTATCCCTCATTTTTAAATTGTAAATACAGTGGACCCTTGTATAACAAACGGTTTGTATAACATAAAATTTGTACAACATAAAAAATTCCAGAGATATGGGAAATTTGCTTAACAGAATCGTCTATGGTGCGAATCCGTACAACATAAAAATGGCCACGATTAGGGATTACTCTGTTTTCAATGCATTTGAAACGAATTGATTCCTTTATACAAGGTACCACTGTATACACATACTATTTTCAGTTTTTCTTCCTCGTTAACCTTTTCATATGTTCTGTTTGCATATTGTGGTGTTATCAGTGATAATTAAAAAGGAAAAAATAAGTAAGCATTATTGAGTTCAATTGAACATATTTTGACGTGAGTATAGCAGTTGGGTCTTTTTCTGTGGAATCTGAGCATCCCAGCATTATGTGGAACTCATGGAGCAATGATTTTAGAAGCAGACTTCCTACCACACTTTCTTTTGTGTAAAATGCTTTACTGACTTCATTTTCACAGCAGCTTTGTGTTTATAACCACTTATAACTTTGTGTTTATATCTCCCGTTGCATGATTGCATTGGCACTATGTTTTCAGTGTTTCCATCCCTCATAACTTTTACATGGAATTTTTACTCTCTCTTTTACTGCTCGCATTCTCTGGTAGCTTTAATGTGTAACAGGTCCCTCAGTTCCCAAACTTGAATATGTCTTGAATGTTCTAACTTGAATATGTAGAGATGGGCACGACTCAAAAAAATGGTGTTTCGTTTGTCGTTTGTTGTTTAGGGGGTCCATTTCGGTTCGTTTTCGTTTTTCGTGATTTTTTTGCAAAACAAAAAATCATTTTTGTTATGTAATGAAACTAAAAAACGAAAATGAAAATGAAAAATTGCTGTTTCGTTAGCATTCATTACAGTTCAATGTATTTGCTGCAACAAAAACGAAACGCACGACAAAATTTCTGTTGTTTCGTTTCGTTTCGTTTCATTTTGGAGACAAAATTCGTTTTTCGTTTTGTTATGTAACGAAATGAAAAAATGAAAACGAAAACGAAAAATTGCTCGTTTTGTGCCCATCTCTATGAATATGTCTTACTTGTACTGGACTGTATATTGTCCCTCATTAAGTGTAAGCCTTATTCGGTCCTTTTCCAAGGAGAAAGGTGGGGGTAAAAATTACTCTAAATAAATAAAATAAAATAAATTGTTTGCTTGCTTGTTTGTTTTACATTAAATTAAAACAGGCCTGGGACACTTATGGCCCCCCAGATGGTGCTGGATACCAGTTCCCGTCAGCTGGTGGTGAGGGATGATGGGAATTGTAGTTAACCAGCATCTGGGCACCTAAAATTGTTACCCTCAGGGTGATGTTTGAGGGCATTGCATACTAGGACAACTAGATATAAAGATAGATATAAGCTCAATAAATAAATAAATAAATAGTTTCTTTCCAAGTGCTATCAAAGTGTTGAATAATTAATTTTTACTTCTTTGCTTCCTTTTTTAATAATAGGTTATATTGTGTTGTTGTACTGTGTTTTTATTGTTGAATATATGATTCTTATATTTCCTTCTTATTTATGGAGAGCATTTTTTACCGAAACAAATTCTGGCTGGGTGTGGGCTATGATGTATCTTAACTAGAACATGAACTTTAGAGAGAATTTTCCTCAAAAAGCATTTAAATTAAAAAACTGATTTAAATAAAAAAATCTGATTTAAATAAAAACTGATTTAAATAAAAATCTGATTTAAATTAAAAATCAGATTTTTTTTAATTTTTATTTTTAAACATTGGTTTTTATCCGCCCTGCTTCAATGTTAATCATATTAGGGTGGGATAGAAATCTCTGAAAATGAATTTATTTTTAGCTAAAAGCTCATTCTGTTAAGTAAGCAATGTCGGTTTATTTCTCAGGAGGGAAGCAGCCGTTTAACCTGGGGGGGTGGAAACACTCTCACAAGAAGGATCTCAGTCCCTATTGTCAGCTACAACTGGAGATTGGGAAAATTCCTTTTTGGGAGGACTACAACACTCAGAATCCCCCACCCATAAAAGGGATTTGCCTGGGAATTATCTTCTTTAAAAGGAACTTTTCTGAACTGGGGCGAGAACACTAGAGAAAGCCCATTTTCCTTCCGTTGAAACGTACAGTAGGATAACCCCAGCAATGCATTTGTTAATCGTCACCATTGCTAGTCATTTCCTCATGCCGGCCTCACAGGCTTATTTTATTGAAGGCCGGTAATTATTTCACAGAAAATCTGCTGCTCTGTTTTGTTTTATGGCAGATGCCCTGCGTCCTTCCCAAATACTGATACAGAGTGAATCGTGGGGAACATTTTCTGGAGGGGAGGGGTGGAAATCAGTTCCAGGGGACTTAACTAAGGCTCTTAAGAGCTGGCCGGTTAGGTAAAAGAGATTGTTCAAAGTCTGTTACCTAGTAATTTTCTTTCCAGAGTGACACCTGCAGTGTTTATGAGATCCTGTTAGGAAGCTAGAGAAATCTGCATTAGAATACAGTGTTTCCTGTAGGGAAGGAATAAGGTGACACTTACAGGATGCAATTCTATTGCCTAACGTATTTATTGCCATATCATATATTCCTCTTCAGATCGTACCTGTTGTTTCAGTCCTCAGACTTGCCACTGATTGATTTGGGAACTGCTTTCCTGGATTTATCTGGAAGTTGAGTCATGGCTACTGGACTTCTTTTTTGAGAGACAGAAACGTTTCGCTGCTCATCCAAACAGCTTCATCGGTCTGAATACAGCTAGTGCAAATCCTCCATCTTATAGTCAGCTTTGACCTCTTGTCACCCTGGCCTGAATTAGGCTCATAAGATGAACAGTGGCCTAAATAGGCTCGTTAGGGAGACAATCGCATCCTTAGCCTTAAGGTGAACAATGGCCTAATGTGCTGAAACCTATCAAGAATGGGTCCTTAGCTATGGCCTTGGTGGTGAAGGCCTTTTGATTTGCCTGGGGACTTTGGAAAGCACAGCCTGATAAGTAGCAGATAGACTATGCCAGAGCCCACCACCTCTGTTGAGGGAGGGGTTTTCAATGCTCACATGAATGGCCTCCCTTACTCCTCTTTCAAACCACCTCTCTTCTTTGTCTAATATGTGTACATCCTCATCTTTGAAAGAGTGCCCTTTGTCCTTCAAATGGAGGTGTACTGCTGATTCTGGTCCTGAGCTGTTACCTCTCCTATGTTGGGCCATCCTTCTGTTTAATGGCTGTTTAGTTTCTCCAATGTAGAGGTCTGAACACTCCTCACTGCATTGGACCACATATACTATATTGCTCCTTTTATGGTTTGGTATCGGATCCTTTGGGTGGACAAGTCTCTGCCTTAGTGTGTTTGTGGGTTTGAAATAAACAGGGATGTGGTGTTTGCCAAAAATCCTTTTAAGCTTCTCCGACACTCCAGCCATGTAAGGAATGACCAGGTTCTTCCGTCGGGTCTGGGTCTCAGACTGTTCCCTTGTTCTTCTGGGATGGCCCACTGCTTTGTTGAAGTCCCCAGGCAAATCAAAAAGCCTTCACCACCAAGGCCATAGCTAAGGACCCATTCTTGATAGGTTTCAGCACATTAGGCCATTGTTCACCTTAAGGCTAAGGATGCGATTGTCTTCCTAACGAGCCTATTTAGGCCACTGTTCATCTTATGAGCCTAATTCAGGCCAGGGTGACAAGAGGTCAAAGCTGCCCATAAGATGGAGGATTTGCACTAGCTGTATTCAGACTGATGAAGCTGTTTGGATGAACAGCGAAACGTTTCTATCTCTCAAAAAAGAAGTCCAGTAGCCATGACTCAACTTCCAGATAAACACACCTGGATGACTGAGAATCTTCACAGACATATTCCTGGATTTAAGTGATGAAGTAAAGGACAGACACTGCTGCAGGGCGTTGGAGATGTAGACTCAAATCATTTCAAGGCAACAACAACAACAACAACAACAACAACAACAACAACAACAAGCTATCAGAACAAATGCAGTTAAGGCTAGAATAGAAAAATCAGCTGAGAACCCCACATGTAGACTCTGTAAAGAGGCAGATGAAACTATCGACCATATATTTTAATGTAGCCAAATGTAAAGTAATGCATATTGGGGCGAAAAATCAAAACTTTATCTATCAACTCATGGGCTCTGAGTTATCCGTGACAGATCAGGAAAGAGATCTTGGTGTGTTGGTGGACAGCTCCATGCAGGTGTCTCCCCAATGTGTGGCAGTGGTGAAGAAGGCCAATTCCATGCTAGGGATTATCAAAAAGGGGATTGAAAATAAAACAGCCAACATTATAATGCCATTATACAAAACAATAGTAAGGCCGCATCTGGAGTATTGTGTACAATTCTGGTCACCGCATCTCAAGAAAGACATAGTGGAATGGAAAAGGTGCAGAAGAGAGCGACCAAAATGATTACTGGGCTGGGGCACCTCCCTTATGAGGAAAGGCTAAAACATTTGGGGCTCCTTAGTCTGGAAAAAAGGCGCCTGAGGCGGGATATGATTGAGACGTACAAAATAATGCAGGGCATGAGTAAAGTGGATAGAGGGAAGCTCTTTTCCCTCTCACAAAATACCAGAACCAGGGGACATGCAGTCAAATTGAGGGCTGGGAGAGTAAGAACTGACAAAAGAAAATATTTTTTCACCCAGCGCGTTATAAGTCTATGGAACTCCCTGCCACAGGATGTGGTGATGGCATCTGGCCTGGATGCCTTTAAAAGGGGATTGGACAGATTCCTAGAGGAAAAGTCCATCACGGGTTACAAACCATGATGGAGATGTGTAATCTCTAGGCTTTAAACCAGGGTACTTCAAGGGCCAGATGCAGGGGAGTGGTATCAGGAGACAGATATCTAGTCTCATGCGCTCCCAAACGCATCTGGTGGGGCCGCTGTGAGATACAGGAAGCTGGACTAGATGGGCCTTTGGCCTGATCCAGCATGGCTCTTCTTATGTTCTTATGTTCTTATATATTGAGCTGTTGCAAGAAAATTGCTCAGACTGATTACAAACAGCATCATAATGTAGTGGCTCAAATGGTCCACTGGAATTTATGTCAGAACTATCATCTGCCCGAAGCAAACAACTGGTGGGATCATAAGACTGAAAAAGTGATTGAAAATGAGCACTTAAAATTACTTTAGGACTCCCAAATATAGACAGACAGGGTTTTGGAGCATAATACCCCAGATATTGTGATTGTGGAGAAGAAAAAAGTGTGGATCATTGATGTTGCTATACCAGGTGATAGTAGAGTTACCGAGAAACAACTTGAAAAAATTACCTGATATCAGGATCTGAAAATTGAACATCAGAGACTCTGGCACAAACCAGTACAGGTGGTCCCAGTGGTAATCGGCACGCTGGGTGCGATGCCTAAAGAGCTAAGCAAGTATTTAGAAGAAATTGGCGTTGACAAAGTCACCATCATTCAGCTGCAGAAAGCCGCCTTACTGGGATCTGCTTGCATAATTCGCTGATACATCACGTAGGCCTAAATGCTTGGGAAGCGTTCGACTAGTGATTGATAATACAAAATCCAGCGTAGATAGCTGTGTGGTTAATAATAATAATAATAATAATAATAATAATAATAATAATAATAATAATAATAATAATAATAATAATAATAATAATAATAATGGTACATTCTAGATGAATAGTGCATCCAGTTTGAAACCATAATGTTACAAGCTAGAGATTGTCTTGGAGCATCACCACTGTTTTGTTCCAAAATATTTTCAACTGACCGGGTGGTATTTTGTGCAGCTGACGCCCTCTGTTCTGGGAGGCAAAATTCCTGTTGGCATAAATTTATGCTGGCAAAACTCAGATTGGGTGGCAGAAACATTTAAACTCTCTCCCCACCCCACCCCCCAACCTCCAGGCTCTGAGGCTCCCTAGGACTCCTTTTTGCCCTCGGATAGCCACTGGTAGCCTTCCAACACCACGTTGTTGATAGTAAAAAGAACATTGCCAGGTCGCTATCAGTGGTCCTGATCCTGGTGGCAATGATCCAGCAGTGAGTGAGTGAGTGAGTGAGTGAGTGAGTGAGTGAGTGAGAGAGAGAGAGAGAGAGAGAGAGAGAGAGAGAGAGAGAGAGAGAGACCCACCATCACATCCTGTGTGTAGCCACAACTGAATTGGGAATGTTCTTGGTGGCACACACCAAGAGTCTGCACGTTCTGCCTGTCTGGCAAGAGCAGAGATGGGGGAGAATACTGTGGTGGGGAACCACTACCAGAGTCCCCGTTGTATACCATTTCCCGGGGTGGGGAGCCTTCATCCCTACAGATGTTTTGGACTGCTACCCTCAGAATTCCAAGCCCATATTTGCCCATGATAAAGGCCTTGTGGGAGTTGCGGTGCAGAACACACCTGTAGGGCTGAAAGTTTCCCCATCCCTGACCCAGAGCCTCCAAAATCTAGGAGCTGTCGTCCAAAAATAAAATAAAATAAAGAATGTTGGGTTTCTTTCCATCTTTGGACAAGAGGCTGTATACCAGCCATGTCCAAAGTCCAGCCCGTGAGGCCATCCTGATTGGTCCATGCAAATGTAAAATCAGAAGAATCTGCTTTATATATACAGTATTACAGCTCCTTCTGGTTTTTACAATTTGTTTGTTGTGGGTATTTTGGGCTGTTTGGACCTGTTCTGGGAGTCAGGTGGTGTTCTGGGATCAGTGGGAGGGCCCTGCAATGGGGGCAGGGTTGGGGAGGACCCGGCCCCCACATTTCTCAGCCACCAAATCTGGCCTGCCTTCCAAAATGTTTAGACACCCCTGCTGTATACATTTGCTAGTGTAAGCATGTACAGATCCTGCACGATAGAGAGGCAGACACTGACTGCCCTCCCTCCTCTAATATCCACAGAGAGGAGATATTATTCTGTGCAAAGTCAATGGATGGCTTTGAAGCATAAGCTCTCTCTCTCACACACACCCTGGGGTCATTGGAATGTTTATTTTGTTTTGTTTGCTTCTATTGTATGTTAATTTAAAAAGAAAAAGAAAAAAAAAGAGCTGTCCTTACCCCATAGGCAGAGATAAATACCTGCCTTAGGCAGAAGATATTGGGAGGCTGATCAAAGGACAAAGCTCCGTGGCCCATTGGATCTGGCTCCACGCCCTGAGTTAGCTGGCTCTCCTCAAGGGCTGTGTGGAAGGTGCTGTCCTAAATTCAGTCATGAATGGAAGGGAAGGGGGGCATAATATTTTAGTTCACCTCGGGTAACCGCTATGTTTTGGGCATGGGGAATGAAAGCTCATGTTTCCTCAGGGCACCTTTTAATTGCATGTGTAATACTGTATTTCGTTGAACACCACAGTTGACAGAAAGGTCTCGGTGTAGCATATACATGCGCCTTATCTATCATTTGGGCACTGTAGGTAGAAGAGGAACTGCTGTTAAAGTTTTAAGAGCCTCATGGCACAGTGGTTTAAATTGCTGCACAGCAGCTATAACTGTGCTCATAACTTGGGGTTCCATCCCAGGTAGCCAGCTCATGGTGGGCTCAGCCTTCCATCCTTCTGGGGATGATAAAAATGAATACCCAGCTTGCTCTCTCTCTCTCTCTCTCTCTCTCTCTCTCTCTGTGTGTGTGTGTGTGTGTGTGTGTGTGTGCAATGTGTAGCCTGCATAAATAAATGGTAAACCGCCCAGAAAGTTCTTTAAGCCTATGGGGAGGTATATAAGTAGCACACTCTGCTGCTTTTTGCTTTGCTAGGTTAAGCCACAACAGAAATAGTGAGTATACATTTCACGCCAGGAAAGAATGGGGGTGGTGGTGGCGGCGGCTGTACATTCCTGTGTAGAATAGTTCCGTAATTGGTGCTGCCTCCTGCCTCCGTCATTTTTCTATCTCTTTGTTTCCAAGTCCTAGCTGAACTTCTGATAGGAATGGGGATTTCATGGCCAAACCCTGAGAGCCGGGGCAAGCATAGAAAGAGGTGCTGATAAGTCGTGACCACGTGGCATTGTGGCCTCAGCGTTGCCACAGCCAAAGTTAGGAGCAAGAGGACTGGAGAAAGGCTTGTTGGGTAAAGGCACTTTTACACACACACACACACACACACACACACACACAGGGGGAGGGAGGGAGGGAGAGTGTGTGAATGCACTTTTACACACACACACTGAATGACACAGAGAATGAGAGAGAGAGAGAGAGAGAGAGAGAGAGACCCTGGTGCCTTCTGGAAAACAAAAAGTAGAGATGGGCGCTTGGGCATTAAATTCCCCTCACGAACAAAAATCAGTTGCTTTCCTCGTCAAGCGCCCCTTGTCTTGAGATGGATCTCCCAATGTGGAGACCCCAAATGAAGCAAGCCTCACCTCCCTGAGTGAGACTTCAACTGGCCCCTTGAGACCTGGCAAACCTATTCTCCTGCGTGATGGGACCAGCCTGACGGGACCCATTTCAGTTCACAACCCATTGCAGTAAAATCAGGTCTGGAGCTGTGCAGCCATTAAGACAAACAAAACCAAAACTAGACTATGGGTGATACCTTCAGCCTGGCATCCATCTTGCCATGTAAACTGTTGAGACCTCTCTCCTGGCAAATTACATCCCTTGCCATGTTTGGACTTTTATACCTGCTTTGAGGGCTTGTGTTCTCGAAAGCTCAGCAACCTTTTTTTTACTTTTCTACTAGCAGCCTAGGAAGGTATCACCCATAGTTGATCTAGTTCATAACCCGTTTCCTTCAGTTTGCCAAGCACGAGGACATTGGCGTAAACTTGGGGAGAGGCAGCGAAGGAAGCAGGTCCTCCTGCGTTGTTTGTTTTTGTAGGAGAAGGAAGCAAAAGGCCCCCTTTCCCTTAATTTTTGTTCTCCCAGGGCATTTGCAGAGAAGCATTGCGGTGGGCAGGTACATTATCCCCCCCCCCCGCTTCCACCTCCAGCTGCTCTTTGGGGAAGGAAGCTAGAGCAGCCTATTTCCCTCTTTTGCTTCTGTGTGGTCTGTCTTCTTCTCTTCCTCCCCAGCGTCTCCCCCTTCTTCCCTTGGATTTAAATTGCCCTTTCAGCTCTTCCTCGCTTGTAATTCTGTGTTCAGTTCCCTGGCTAGTAACAACATGAGAGCTCACTTTCATCAGGAGCCGGGCTGCCGCCCCTCCCCACTTCCTGTTACATTGGGGGGGGGAGCAGTGTTTTTTGAACCCATGAGTTTCTGCTGAGCATTGTTTGGAATTTCGCAGACTTTTGAAACCTCCTAATGCACCCCCGCCTGTGTGTCCGAGAGGGGCTCAGAGGCATAAATCTGCCCTGTAGCGGCTGTAGTAGCAGCACGCGAGGGCAGCAACTTCATCAGAGAGTTCAATAACACCGACTATCCAAGAGGCTATTTGATGACTTGGTTGGCATGTTCAGGTTCATCAGCCTAGATTTCTCCTGATCTCTCTCCCCCCCCCCAGACTGTAATTTCATGACATCCTTAGGTAGCAATTAGGAGAGTTATGCCTTTGGTGCACAACGTTAGAATCCTCCAATCTAAACTTGGGTTTTACATATTGTAAGCTAAAGTTTGTTGTTGTTCAGTCGTTCAGTCGTGTCCGACTCTTCGTGACCCCATGGAGCAGAGCTTGCTAGGCCTTCCTATCTTCCACTGCATCCTGGAGTTTGGTCAAATCCATATTGGTTGCATCGATGACACCGTCCAACCATCTCATTCTCTGTCGTCCTCTTTTCCTTTTGCCTTCAATCTTCCCCAACATCAGGGACTTTTCCAAGGACTCCTCTCTCCTCATGAGCTGGCCAAAGTACTAGAGCCTCAGCTTCAAAATCTGTCCTTCCAGTGAACATTCGGGGTTGATTTCTTTCAGGATGGAGAGGTTTGATCTCCTTGCAGTCCAGGGGACTCTCAAGACTCTCCTCCAGCACCACAACTCAAAAGCATCGATTCTGCGGCGAGCAGCCTTCTTTATAGTCCAGCTCTCACTTCCATACATCACTACTGGAAAAACCATAGCTTTGACTATCCTGACCTTAGTTGGCAAAGTGATGTCTCTGTTCTTTAGGATCCTATCTAGGTTTGCCATTGCTTTCCTCCCAAGAAGCAGGTGTCTTGTAATTTTGTTGCTGCAGTTGCCATCTGCAGTGATCAAGGAGCCCGCTGTAATCTTTTTTTTTTTTTTTGGTATCGACTGATATACATTGTGACTTCTAAGTTTTGAGGCAAGCTCTGCATTTTTCGTGCTTCACCCGTTGAAAGAGGCAACGGGCATTATTAAATAAACACTGACCTTTAATGGTTATTTAAAAACAAGAACCGGCAGAAAGCTTGAAAAATGTGCAGCGTGCACTCGGTCCAGCAGTTGTGGTCAGTGTCCATGGGCAGCTTCTTACATTCATGTGGGTGATCAGGGTTCTAGTGGCTTAAATCAGTGCTCCCCAACCTTTTTGTCCCCGCGGACCGGGAAATTTTTTTAAAATTTTCTGTGGCCCGGGGGTGGGGGTGGGGAGGGGGAGAATGCGCAAGGGGGTCCAGCGGGAGGCAAAAAGGGGGGGGTGAAAGCAAAGGATGGGAGGGAAGGAGGAGGGGGAGGCACGAGAGCGGCAGCGGCGGCACTCACCGGCTTGGGGCGTCGGGCGTGCCACTACCCCCCCACACACAGGTGGGGTGGGGGTGGGGGAACCCGGGGCTCCTGGGCAGGCAGGCCCCCTGGAGTCGCGCGTGGGTCTCGCTGCTGGCGCCCCGCTTGCTCCTGCTGCCGCCGCCGCCACTTGGGCCTCCTCCTCCGCCGGGGAAAGCGGCGGGCGCCAGCAGCGAGACCCGCGCGCGGCTCCTGGCCCCGGCGCCCCGCGCGCAGCACCCGCCCGGCCGCACCGGGAAGCGCCCTCGCGGCACCAACGAGCCGCCGCCGCCGCCTCCTGCTCCTGTTCCTCCTCCTCCTCCTCCTCCTCCCGCCACCGCCGCCGGAGGAGCAGCAGCAGCCACCCCCACACCGCCCTCCTGCCGCCGCCGCCGCACCGCCCCGTCCCGCCGCCGCCACCACCCCTCTGCAACTGCCCTCGCTGCTGCTTGGCGGCGGCGGGAGGGGAGGAGGAGGAACCGGAGCAGGAGCAGGAGGCGGCGGCGGCGGCTCCAGGCGCTTCCCGGCGCAGCCGGGCGGGTGCCGCGCGTGGGTCTCGCTGCTGGCGCCGCGCTTGGTCCTGCTGCCGCCACCGCCGTGGGCCTCCTCCGCCTCCGGGGAAAGCGAGCGGGGCACCACCAGCGAAATCCCGGGGGGAGGAGGAGGAGGATGGGCGCCTCCGCCTCCTCTTCCCCAGAGGAGAGCAACGGTCTTCTGGGCCGCCGCCAACGCCGCCGCGTCCCTCCTGGCGGAGCCTGCGGCCGCCGCCAACACCGCCGGGCGCCAGCGTTTGGGGCGGAGTCAGCCCGGGAGGAGGGGAGGGAGGGGAGGAGGGAGGCTAAGGCGGCGGCGGCGGCGGCTCCTCCTGCGCTCCTCCTGCCTTCCTCCTCCACCGGCCGCCCGCGGGAGAGAAGAGGAGGAGGAGGAGGGCGACGGAGGAAAAGGGGAGGAGCCTCCCCGGCCTCCCCAGGCGGCCCGGTGCCGACCGGTCCACGGACCGGCACCGGTCCGCGGACCGGGGGTTGGGGACCACCGGCTTAAATAACCATTATTTGTTACCTTGCATCATTGGCTCTATTGACATGTACTGTAGTATGCTTGAGGGAAGGCCACGCAGTCTGTGGGGCTGGGTTTATTGGGATGGTCCATTCGCACATGCACATTTCTACTTGATATTGCAGTCATAAGATGATGCCTTGATGGAAGGGCATCCACTGATGCAATCTGGAGCTTTCTTTTGGATGTGCCCCCCCACTCTTATTTTAGGCAAAGCAAGCAGCAACCAGGGAGGGGAGGGCTTCTCTGTGGTATCATCCTGCCTGGGGAACTCCCCAGGGAGGCTTGCCTTATGCTAACTTATCTATTGGTGCCCTGTTCACAACTTTACAGTGCTTTGTATTAAGCTTAACTCCCTTAGTTGCAATTTTTCTACCCTTTTGGTTATAACCACATCTAGATTAGTTGTATTTTTTTTAAAATCCATTATACTCGTCTTATTTAGTATAAACTGAACGGGAAATCTGCTAATAGGGCATCATACAAATTTAAAATATATGTCTTTGGAGAACGATATTTGGTTCATTCTTCTAACCAATAAACAATTTACAAAAATAGTTACAGCAGTAGTACAGTAATACTGTGGACCTCGTATAACAAACGGTTTGTATAACATAAAATCTGTACAACATAAAAAATTCTGGAGATTCTCCTTAACAGAATCGCTTATGGGGTGAATCCGTACAACATAAAAATGGTCACAATTAGGGATTATTCCGTTTTCAATGAATTCCTATGGCAAATTTGTATAAAGGAAAATTTGCTTAACAGAATTTCATTTGGAACAAATTCATTCCTTTATACAAGGTACCACTGTAATTTCAAATTGTTGCTAAATTCTGTTGCATTTAAGTTGCAGTTGCCAAATCCCCGTTAATTCAGCAGGCTGACTCTAATGCAATTTACGAGACTGATGATATTATTTACTGTATTTTTACTGGCATTTAGTTTTTATAAAAATAATTTGTGAATGGTGACAATAATTACAACAACAAAATAAAAAAATCATTAAATAGAATGGTTAGCCTTTCTGGTGGATTACAAAAACCTGCAGGATTTCTTCAGTGAATGCTTGCATTTGTTGAGGACAAAACCTGATTCTCTTTCTCCCTCTCCTTCCCTCCTGTTTTTATATGACATGATGATCTTTAAGGAAGCCACTTCCCTCAAACTCTTTCCCCCCTCAAAGATGGGGAACTCTTACGCTGGGCAACTCAAGACGACACGTTTTGAAGAAGTGCTCCATAATTCTATTGAAGCCTCTCTCCGGTCAAATAATCTCGTCCCCAGACCCGTATTTTCACAGCTGTATTTAGAAGCCGAACAGCAGCTTTCATCTCTAGAAGGTAAGAAATGCTGGTTTGGGGATTATTATTGTTGTCATCCAGAAATACTCTTTTAAAATTCCCTCTCATGGAGGGGCCAAGCTGCCCTCTTTACTGTCCTTCAGGAAAAAGACAAAGTTCTTTAATGACATAAGCCACCTTGAGTCCTTGATCGGAGAAAGAGGGGATGAAAATATTTTAAATGCATAAGAAATAAACAAATTCAAAATAATATTATGAATAGTATCTGGGGAGGTTTATTATAGAGAATTTGCTACTTGTTTTCTGATCAGAAAATTCATGTCATGAATACAGTAGGACCCCCGTATCCACTGATTCAGTTATCCACTGATTCAGTTATCCACGGTTGGCAGAGGAAAAAATTAAATAATTCAGCAGCCACAAGGCAAGCTGTAAAGCAAGCTGTTGTCACAAACAGCAGCTGTAAAGCAAGCTATTGTCACAAATAGCATCTGTAAAGCAAGCTACTGTCATAAACAGCGGCCATAAAGCAAGCTACTGTCTCAAAACAGCAGTCATAAAGCAATCTGCAGTGAGGAAACAGCAATTTGGGGGTGGCTAAGCAGGCTTTCTGTCTTATCCACGGTTTTCATTATCCACGGGAAGGCCTGGAACCAATCCCCAGCAGATACCAGGGTCCTACTATATGTGGATATATGAATAGCTACAGGTGTGGGTCCACACTGGCTTAATTTTGTGGTGGATTATGGCCTTTGCATCGCATTTACAAAATGATGGTCTAGTTCTCACAGTAGTTTTAAACCTGTGCTTTGGGTGTGCAGTTTTATTATAGATTGGGACTCATGTGGAATAATTTCACATGAAAATATGATTCTGTCATACAGAGTACTAATATAGAACACTTGCCTTCTGCTTTTTCTGCTTGTGTGTGTGTGTGTGTTGTGTCGTTACAGTCGTGACCAACGTTCAAATGGGCTTCTTCCTGTGTTGCGATACTTTCTCGTAAAGGTGTGTGTGTGTGTGGGGGGGGCTGATGTCTGTAGGTAGTGTTCCAGTGATGTAGGCAGTTGTGGTGTGATGTTCAGGACCAGGGGAATATCACCCCCCCCCCGTTCTTTCCTCTCTGTACCCCTTGTACTTTCAACTTTCATTCTTTATTTTATTTTTAATTCTTACGTATGTGAGTTTAGCAGGGGAGGAAGAGCTGTGGCCTGGAATATGCCATTATATGATTGGTGAACCCCTTAATCAATCCTCAGCCCCTGTGTGAGTACAGAATGTAATTGCAAAATCACAGCAGGCTGCCTATCAAATTGCAGTACAGGTGCCCTCTTAGTAGTGGACTTCTGATATCCCAGAGGAGAAGATGGTGTTTCTGTGGGGCCAGAATCCATAAGGTTATACAGTGAGTGGGGGGGAAATTGTGTATTCTGAGTTCCCGAATAAAATAATTTAAATGGCAGAGCTGAGATATACAAGATGACCATATAGGTTTGAGACCTGTACATTTTTTTTTAAACTGTTCATTCTATTTGAGCTGAGTAGGAGCTCGGATCCTAATTTAAGAAGGAATAATTGATGGCTTCATGTTCATATATAAATAGGTGCCACTCATGGGGGGCTTCCTTCCTAGCAAGAGTCTGCAGTACCCTAGGTTTTCTCTGTCCTTTGGCCCCGCTAAATGTGCGCAGCGGCTGAGAATCTAAAACTGAATTTTATGTGCTTTGCTTTGATAGAATCCCCTTTGCAGGCTTCTGTTAGAATCAGAATCTCCTTCCAAAAGAGAACACTACTGAGAGGAATATGATTTAAATTAAGATCTTCTCGATACCTAAGCCCTTTTCAGGAGAGATGTGATAGAAAAATCAGTGTTCAGAACAGCACAGAGAGCTTCCATCCAGTTTAGACGGTGATTCTCTAGACTAGAGTGACTCCCCTTTTCCAGATGCTTCTTTTTATTGCTTTAGAATGCCTGGACAGGACGATAAAGTAACATATATATTTGAGCAGCGATAATCAGTGTTGCCAGACAGCCTTGATTTTGGCCATGGATCAATGCTCTTTGACAAGTGTTTTAAAGACGTTCTTCCAGTTGCCCCCAAAATCCTCTCTATCTGTGAACTTTGGCTATTTAAATTTTAACTGGGAATGGGCGAGATTTTTTTTTTTTTTATTTCCCACCAGCTTTTGTTGATCTTTGGCGCTTTTATCTCCAGCAAGAGTTCCTGGGAGGGGGGCAAGTGTTGAGGTGCCGTGTCCAGATTTCTGAAACAAAGCCCCTGGATTCTTTTCTGCAGGGCTGTCAAGGGAGCTTGTTTTACTGCCCCACTTCAGAGACCTCTGCCGACCTGACAGAGTGCAGACTTCATTACCCTCCTGGTGCAACTATTTCCTCTGGCTAATTGCTGGTTTTTTTGTTGGAGAGTGTTTCCTTTTCTTTCCATGTGTAGATAGGAGTCCCCCAAAGAAGATGGCGTCGAAAGAAGTATTAGCCACAAAATATTAGCTGTATTTAGCAACCCATGTTGAAGAATAATTTAAAAACTATTTAAAATTATCTTGGACAATAGAGCTACCTGCCGCCCCCTTACAAATCTTGTTTATTGGCACATCTGTTTATACTGCATCTCTGTTTAATTCTTTTCCTTTCTTGGGTGCTGAATATTTGCATGGGAAAAATACATCATCTTTGTTTAAGGACCCACCTGTTTTTGTTCATTTCCCATCGAAAATCTCAGGAACTTCCCTTGTCCCAAACCAGTGAGTCTGCTGTCACATCTCCTCATTTTCGTTTCAGTCATAAAACTCTGTGCTGATTTACCAAGTCTGTACTCAAAAAATGAGTTAGGGCGCCCTGCGATAATAAGGAGGAAACAACACATTCCTCCAATAAAAATTGTAAGATTTTTTTCACTTTTACAAAGGAAAACATCCACCAATTATCACTTCATATTGTCTATCTTTCCTAGCTCACTATCTTCTCCGCCCCATTGCTCTTTTTAAGTTGGCTGCATGAGCACCCATGTTCATAGCTTGGAGTGTTGAGTGCTCAAAGGAGATAATAATAATAAGCGCAGTGCAACAACGAGTAATCAAAAACCCCAACTGATTTGCTTTCATTTAAAATTTCTCAGTCACGGCCAAACAAAATCAACATGGGGGAGGTGGAATTCCAACAACATTTTTTTTTAAAAAAAGGTGTCGAAACCCCAGAAAAGGTCCAGTTTTGCCTTTCTAGAAGTTTGTAGGGAAGAGGAGCTTTGACAGCAAAGGTTCTCTTTTGAGAGGTGAAGAATCACACCTTTGGTATCTCAGGCCGTGTTGGAAGAGCTGTCTCTCAATGAGTGTGGAACCTGAAAAGGCCTCTGGGCCAAGAGGGAAATGTCCTGGCCCTGAATTCTGTAGGGCTTTCCCACGGCACCTCCTGCAAGGAGAACCAGCCTATGTGGCCCTGGGCCAGCTACGGAGGCCCTGGGCACCCCCAGAAGAAGGGAAGAGTCAACCCTTGCTGAGAGTTATCTACCCGGAGGACGAGTCGCCTCTGGAATTCCATCCCCAGTGAAGTGCGCTCTGCAAACCCTTTTCCGGGAGGCCTAAAAGCCAGTATTGATTTGATTACTGCTATTATTCCAAGCATGTGATGAAAGTGTGCACTTGACCTGGTAGCAGGTAGACAGCCGGACACGTTTCTTCAGCATAAGTGTAAGAAGTTTGCCATGAGCCACTGCCTCCGACCAACCTGGCAGCAGCCCTTCTCACCAAACCTCAGCCAGTCCTCACAATCAAAGGGGCAGCCCCTCATAACTGCCTCCCTCATGGCCATTGTCTGCCCTTGAGCTTAACAGTGCACAAAACAACAACAACATTGTGGTCAAGCCACAACTCCCAGAATTCCAAGCCTAGGTTGCCAATGACCAAGGACTGTGGGAGTTGTGGCCCAAAACATCAGGAGGGCCAAAGTCTGGACACCTCTGCATTAGAGCATAAGAGCAGTGGAACAGTTTTAATAGCTGAATCTGGTAAACATGCTTTCCAGGCAAAGACACTTCTGATGTTTGTGTGTTTGTTTGTTGTGTTCATGACAATGTGGCATCACAGAGTGTCTTTAAATGTTGTCTTTGCTCCTGTGGCAGGAGATCACCTCTATCCAGACCACCTCTCAGACTCAGCAGAGCCTCTGTTTTCCTTGGATTTAAAATTTAGCATGTTACCCAACACCCAGCCTCACGTTGCATTCACATGATGATACTGTATAAGGCACATACAGTTTCCAGTTATATAGACAATTATAAAGAACAGAAGAGGGGCACCATCCTCATATTGATCGCCCTTTGCTGCCTCTTTCCCCAATGGCTGCTCTCCACAAATGGCTTCCTATGGATATTAAGTAACACTAAGGACAAACCAAAGGTCCCCAAATGTAGCGTAGGGGAGAAATAGGATTCTGGGGAACAGGGTTTGAATTCCCCACGTGGCCGTGGGAACACCCCAGTGGAGTGGGATTGTTTAAAACCACTCCCTAAATATCTCACTTACCTCAAAAGCCCTGTTTGGGTTGCTGTACGCCGGTTCTGACTTGAAGGCACAGAACTAACTTGGGACAAAATAGTATCCTAAGTACTCCATTGCCTGGGGCCACCTAGCACTGTTCCATCACCACCAGTGCTTCATTATTGCACCTGGAATCACTGAAAAGTGGGTGCCTGCCATTAGAACCTAAGAAGAGCCCTGTGCTGGATCAGGCCAAAGGCCCATCTAGTCCAGCTTCCTGTTTATCTCACAGTGGCCCCACCAAATGCCTCTGGGAGCCCACAAGACTAGATATCTGTCTCCTGATCCCACTCCCCTGCACCTACCTGGTCCTTGAAGGACCCCGGTTTTAAGCCTGGAGATGACACATTTCCATCATGGTTTGTAAGTTGTAACCTGTGATGGACTTTTCCTCCAGGAATCTGTCCAATCCCCTTTTGAAGGCATCCAGGCCAGATGCCATCCCCACCTCCTGTGGCAGGGAGTTCCACAGACTAACAACATGCTGGGTAAAAAAATTACTTTCTTTTGTCTGTTCTCACTCTCTGTCATACCCAACAGGGAGAGCAATCTACCAGCAGCATTACAAGTGTGCTGCTGACCCAGGCACCAGCTGTGGAGATGGTAAGCTTGCCCCCTAAGTGGCAAGATATGATGATGAAGGAGATGGAGGGCCTCTGGAACTTGTCCAGCCCCTGGAGGCTCTTCCAGACTTAAAAGAAGAGCCACAGAGGGTGAATCTGATGCCTCTTCTCTGCTGATCTCCTTTGCAGTCTGTTTCTTTTAATAGGGTACATTATGATGATAGTCACCGGGGTGGCCTTGTCTGCTTGAGACAACCTTGGATTTAGGCCTCTGTGCCTGGAGATGTCTAATGTTTACTTATTTTCTGTTGCCACAAAGCTCCCCACACCGTAGGCAGACAACATCCCTGGAATTAAAGAACACCTCCAGACTCTAACCTGTAAACAGCAGTTTTCTTTTGCAAAATACAGCATGATGCCATCACTGGGCACAGCGATTGCTTTTGAGAAGTTGAAGCCTATGATATTTGCATGGATATTCTCTGCACAACTGTGTAGTAGTTACTAGTTGTCATAGATTTTTCCTGCCACTTCCCCCTTTTACACAGTGATAATTTATGTGACTGCTCTGTACCTCTTATTCTTTGGTTTAAATTTACCTGACATTTGCTTCATTCATGCTTAAAGTACTCTTTTAAGTTTTATTCAATGTGCTGGTTATTAACTCAGTGGTTTAGGTCTCTGGGTCTCTAGATATTAGGAGTTTGCTTCCACCCCATCCCCCTCAAATATCTCTTCCAGCTCTGCAGTTCTAAGATTGTTTGTGTTATCATTTGTGCAATAATTACTACTATAGGGATCATTTGATCCCTTCTACAAATAGAAGTGCATCTCAGGGTGGTGTTTTGGTGATGCATTAAGCCGGGGTGTGATGTTTTGGGACAGTAGGAACACCCATGATTTTTCTCCTTAACCACTCTAAAATGTTGATTTTTATTTTTTAAAAATAAACTACCATGTTCAGCACCAGATCACCTTATCACTGGTTTGCTATATTAGTTTATCTTACATCACCTCTACCCAGAGGTGAGCTAAGCTAGACTCAGGCCCTTTGTACACAACCCCTAAACTCCACCGCAAATGGCTCCCAGTTCCGGGGCTTAAAATTGTTTCCCCACCAGCTCCAGAGTGTACAGATAATTAAGTGTGACCACGCCCACCTAAGCACGTCCCAGCGCACTTTTCAGGTACCTGCTCTTGGAGGGTGAAAATCACCAAATCCGGATGTAATCTGGTGAGTGCGGGCTCTCCTTGCTTCTTTGTGGATGTTTTTTGCCTCCCGCCCCTTTAAGAGAAGGAATGCGGCTCGGGGCGGCTTGGACCGGCAAACTGGAGGTGAGCCTGCATTCTTTTGTCCTTTTTTTTCTCCCTCCCCTCAGGCAGACAGGAGCAAGGAAGTGCGGAGGGGTGGGGACGCAGGAAGAGCAACGAACCCCCAAGATCTCTGGTCCGAATTTAAGTGGCCAGCGGATCTTAGGGGTCGTGTGAAAAGGCCCTCAGAGAAATGGGGGTGGGTGGGGGCACAGGCTATTGCCATGTATCATTGGTTTGAGGGGCGGTGTGGAATTGGGAGCTAAAACAATCTGGGGCCTTTATGCAATCATTTAAAGTAAATGCAACCATTAACAAAAGACTGTGAATCCAGCTGCAGCAAAGACAAATCCCTCCAATTTGATGAGCCACACCCAAAGCTGCATTATATTGATTGTCATTTAAGAAAAGATACATTCACTCCTTTGGAGATGCAGTTATAACTTTTTAGGTAACCTTTGCGGGCCAATAGCATGCTCAAGTTTCTGAGCATGCTAACTGCAAATGCTGAAGCTGGTGCAGTGGTATACGGAGGTCTGCTTGGCTGCCTACTGGTCTGCCTGCTTCTGACCAACCATCTGAGTTGGCAAGTGACCCAGCTTCTCCATCACCCCAGCCTGGCCCCTTCTCCATTGGTGGTTGCCTGTACGATAAATTGTCTATGCTGGTGGCTATAACACGTATAACTTTGTCACCTAAGGGTGACAGCTTATAGATGTCTGCTTGAAAAGTAACTAAAAGTAATTACAGTGGTACCCCGTCTTATGAGGGGCCCGACCGACGAAAATCCCGACTTACGAGTGCTCTTCAGCGCTCCCCCCCCCGACTGCTTACAAGTAAGATCGGGGATCCCCTGTCTTGCGAGCAGCGGGTTGGGTGTGTGTGTCGGTGACTAGAAGGCAATTCAAAAGTGGCACGTAGCTTCTATCCCCCCCACGGGGGGGGGTCGGCAGCACACCCCTTTTAAAATGCCTTCCAGTCACCGAGGCAGGACTTGCCTTTGTGACTGGAAGGCATTTTAAAAGGGGTGGGCTGCTTTTAAACCACCCGCTGGAGGAGCGGCGGGTGGTTTAAAGGGTCTTTAGCCATCTGGGCAAACGCTCCACAACTTACGAGATAACCCACTTACGAGTGTTCGCTCGGAACGGATTAATCTCGTAAGTCAGGGTGCCACTGTATTTGGTTGCTTTTTGAATAAAGTGAAAGTATAAGTTACTTTGGAAAAGAGTAAAAACAAAGGAAATTTGCAGGTGGGTCTTACTTTAAAGAGTAGCAGTTATAGACCACATTTTAAAATTGACTTTCTAAGCAATGACTGGGCTTTTGGGTTGACATGGGGCCAACAAAGTCCCAGTGAACCCCATGGGAATAAATCCACGTGCAACTGTTTTAAAAATGCTTCCTTTGAAGTTTGTTGCTGGAGAAGAGTTATGCCGATACCCTGAACTGCCAGAAAGATCAAATCAAGCCTGAATTATCTCTGAAGGCAAAAAATGTTGAAGCTGAGTTTGTCCTACTTGGGCCTCATCGTGAGAAAGCAAGATTCTCTGGAAAAGATAATAATGCTGGGAAAGGTGGAAGACACCAGGAAAAGAGGGAGGCCAAATATGAGGTGGATTGACTCCCTGAAGTTTACAAAAGCTAAGCAGAGCTATTGATGACAGGGCATTTGGAGATGGCTCGTAGGTTCACTATAGGTTGGAGGTGACTTGATAGTACATAAAGTCCATGTTTGGACTTTTGTACCTGCTTTCAAAAACAGAGCTTGCTCTCAAAAGCTCAGCCACTTTTCTTCTTCTCCTAGCAGCCTATGAAGGTGTCGCCCATAGTCTAGTTCAGGCATGTCCAAACTTTGGCCCTCCTGATGTTTTGGACCACAACTCCCAGCATTCTAAGCTTAGACTGCCAGTGGCAAAGGACTGTGGGAGATGTTGTCCAGAACATCTGGAGGGCTGAACTTTGGACATGCCTGGTCTAGTTTTACATAAAGAGAACAAGCTATCTATGTTAAATAGCTTCTCTGCTCCCCTGTTTTATCAAGGATCAGACAGGACAAATAGGGCGAGTCATTTGATGGGAGCCTGAAGTAGGCAGATGGTTGACCATTTTCTGGGTATCTGGAAGTTGAGTCATGGCTACTGGACTTCTTTTTGAGAGATAGAAACGTTTCGCTGCTCATCCAAACAGCTTCATGACTGATGAAGCTGTTTGGATGAACAGCGAAACGTTTCTATCTCTCAAAAAGAAGTCCAGTAGCCATCACTCAACTTCCAGATAAACTCACCTGGATGACTGAGAATCTTCACAGACATATTTTCTGGGTAATATAATAATACTGCTGCAGTCTGTTTCTATATTAGGAGCTTGACAGGGCTCATCCCATTTTCAAGGTGGGCACTTGAGGAGGCCTACACTGAGAAAGGCCCGTAAAACATCGACTAGAACCTGGGCCTTCTGATGACTGACCCTCATGTATGGGAAAAACTGCCCCCTGAAATACATTTGGCCCCTCCACTCAATTTTGTCACAAGCCAACTAAAAACATGGCTGTTGAGGGTAACTCTCCTGGATTCCTGAGCTTGACATACTATAACATCTGGTCATTTCTTTCTCCGCCTTTTGCTATGCTCACTTGATTTCTTTGACTGATTCCTCTCGTCCATTTTTGCTAGTTTAATTTTATTTTTGTTTTCATTATCTTTGATTATAGTTATTTTTGTATTATGTTTTATATAGTTTCATATTAGTTTTGTATTTATTTGTTGTTGTTTACAGTTTATAACTCTGTATCTCTCCTATGTTGTAAACCACCCAGAGTACCCTTTGGGCTAGATAGAGCAGTATGTATGTATGTATGTATGTATGTATGTATGTATGTATGTATGTATGTATGTATGTATGCATGCATGCATGCATGCATGCATGCACACACACACACACACACACACACACACACACACACACACACACACATCCATCCATACATCCATACATGCATACATACATACATACATTTTCTTTCCATGTGGTAGGCACACATGTTTCTGTCATTGACCCATTTAACTATAACATCAGAAGCTGCCTTGAAATTGCCCTCAGGGTTTTGTTTAGCTCATTAATGCAGGACTTTCACTGCCATTTGGCAAAGTAATATGTGCTAAAAGGCAGCTACAGGGCACTAGAGAAGAAAGCAATATTTCCAGACCTCTCACTCTGCTTTCCGTAGGTGCTAGGTTGCTGCTTGCAGAAGTAGTGGAAGATACTTCAAGATATCAGCTTTTGTACGTAGAATGAGAGGAAGGAGACACTTCCTTGTTCTCTGACTGTGCAACAAGGCAGAGATACAATACAGTCTTTGTGGCCATGCTTGCTTACCTAAGCATCAGCTGAAGGGGTGGCAGGGTTTTTACTGATAAAGCTAAGACATCATCTTCTGTAACCTGAATGTTCAGGTGTTCCTCTGACTTCCAATGATAGTGCTTGTGTGATATCTTTTAGCTGGTAATAGAGCTGATAATGAAGAAGAGGAGGAGGAGGAGGAGGAAGAGGAGGAGGGTTCAGAATCAAGTAGCCCCCCCATCACGTATCAGATGAAACCACCTCCTGAAGGTTGTTGCACCACGGATGGTAAGAAATTCATACTGCTTGAGTCGTCTTAGGGTAGTCAATGGGAAAGGCATGCCTACCTGAAAACATTCCTTCATGTAATCAACATGAATCTATGTTTTCTTGGGGGTGGGGGTGGGGGGAGACAAATGAGGCCATCTGGCAAGAGATAAAACTGGGCCAGTCCTATTCTGATTTAAGATGCATGTATATGTACAGTATTTGTGCACATATACTTGAAATCAGAAGCAGTCGGTATCTTGTGTACTCAGAACCATCTGCTTTTTCCCTTTTCTCCACCCACTCCTGCACGTCAGTCAAGCTTACCAATAGGGCAGCAAAACCCCAGAAGCCGAAACTGCTAAATCCAGTTCCATCCATCCATCCATCCATCCATCCATCCATCATGGAGGGAGATTCTGTTATGCCAGGCATGTCCAAACTTTGGCCCTCCTGATGTTTTGGTCCACAACTCCTAGAATCTTAGCCTGTATTTCCAATGGCAAAGGACGGTGGGAGTTGTGGTCCAAAACATCTGGAGGGCTGAAGTTTGGGCATGCCTGAGTTAGGCGAATCTCCTCCTTGAAGAAGAAATGCCACAAACCAGAGATGCATTTACTACTTCTGCTTAAACGGGACCATTGATAACAACTTACTTACCAAATACCCACTGACCATTGATAACAACTTACTGCGGCCCCCAAGGTACCTGAATCCGCCCCTGGGAATACCCACTGTTTCAATGGTCTTGCTCTAGTTGTGGCTTAGTATAGTGGGTTTCACCCACTATATATTAAAAATGATTTTTTTTTAAAAAGCTGCCTTTGAAATCCTATTTGTGTCCCTTTGTATTTGTGCAATGTGTTACCAGAAATAATACAGAGAGTTAAATGTGACTCTTAATTATGTCTCTCTACTTATGGTCTCAGATTCATGCTCCACTTCCTGGATTCTTGTTGTGAAATTTAGGACCTCATTAATAGGGTACTAATGCCGCAATGCTGTTCTTTGCTTCAATTTGGACATGTCCCTCAACCTTGTCTTTCATCCTTGCTGCTCTCCATCCACCCTATTACAGTGTGTCTCCACATTTGACTTTAATGTTGTGTGAAATATATTTGAATGCATAACACCAAGTTCCTCAGAGAGGGGATACAGAAATCTTAAAGAAACCTCTATTTTAAAAATCTTTGTTATCTGCTTCTCATCACTCCCCTTTAAATCCTGGAGGACTGGATTCTTTTCTCTGGTTTCCGCTTCTTTAAATATAAGCCTTCTTACCCTTCCTTAAATGGAGCCATTTTAATTTGGGACTATTTTTATAAACTTTATTCAGATATTTTTTTACTCCTTCATTCCTTTCTCCTGCTCTGCTGTATTATATTGAGCTGGAAGAAAAGAGTTGTTCTGGAAATAGCTGGCCCGGGCTGCTCCACAACTGGTACTACAGTACAGTGGTGCCTCGGTTTATGAGTGCCTTGTATTGCGAATATTTCGCAAATTAAGCAAAATGTTTAAAAAAATTTAAAAGTTTTGCCTCGGTTTGTGAGCATTCCTCCGGTTTGTGAGCAAGGCTCACCTCATTCCTGGAACGGGCCTCTGGAGCTCGTTCCAGGCCACATGCTAGGCCTAGGCAAGGGCTCTAGAGGTCACCTCAGGCCTGGCACTGCCTGGTATGGGTCTCCGGGCCTTGACCGGGCTTCCCAGGCCTCAGCATGAACCGGAAGTGACTTGCAGCAGACTGGAAGTGGCCTCTGGGGCTGTCCACCGGCCCAGAGTTGCCTGGAATGGGCTTCCAGGGTGTCTGGTGTGCCCGAGCTAGGCCCAGCACTGACCAGGCTGCACTGGGCCTCCGGAGCTCACCCCGTGCCTGGCGCTGGCCATCCGTGGCCTGCAAAGCGCACCCTGGGCTCAGTACTGCCCAGCCCAGGGCGAGCTCTGGAGGCCGCTGGGGCTCCCAGCCAAAACAATTTCCCCATAGGAAATCATGGAAACTGAGACCCCAGAATGGACCAAGCTAGTTTCCATTATTTCCTATGGGGAAATTTGCTTTGATATACAAGTATTTTGGTTAATGGAATGGATTATGCTCGTAAACCAAGGTACCATTGTACAACTGTATCTACCTAATGCATTTCCACTTTCCCCCTCATTTCGTGGCTCCGTTTTCTATTTGTGTCAAAGTATACGTATAGAGGGGGCGACAGCAGATGGGCCTCATCACTGGTTTTGTTTTTCTTTTACTTCAAACCTAGAATCTAGAGAACAGATTTTTTAAAAATTAAATTGTCTATAATATTCTTTCCTTTATATACAACAAAGTTGAATAATATTGTGTTCCATTTATAGGTCACGTTTAATTAACCTGCACGCTGGAGTAAATCTCTTGTGATTTTTCTCCCCTCCAGGTTTCTGTCAGGCTGGTAAAGATCTGAGGTTAGCGTCCCTTTCGAATGAACAGATTGAGGTGCCTTCGGGATTTCTGCTCGTTGGTGCTAAATCACCCAATGTCCCTGGCCACCTTCTGGTGTGTGCTGTAGATAAAAGGTTCTTGCCTGACGATCATGGGCGCAATGCCCTGCTAGGTAAGTGGATGACGTCTCTAATCCAGAGTGACCCAGTTCCCTGTGGGTTTCCGGAAATTGTAATCTGAATAAGGAACTTTTCCAAATTGTGGGTCCTGTATGGGCGTGTTTAAATTATTTTTGTAAAGTTATATGGTGGACTCTTCTATAACAAATGGCTTGTATAACATAAAATCTGTGCAACATAAAAATTCTGGAGATAGGGGAAATTTGCTTAACAGAATCATCTGTGGGGCGAATCTGTATAATATAAAATTGTCGTGATTAGGGATTACTCTGTTTTCAATCCATTCCTATAGGAAATTTGTATAAAGGAAAATTTGCTTAACATACTTTCATTTGGAACGCATTAATTACTTTATACAAGGTACCACTGTAATTTGTATTTGGGATTAATTTTGTTGTACAGTGTACAATGGCAATAAAGTTATATGTATCTGTATTGCTGTAAAGGAACAGTTAGCAGGGTTACCATTCAGGGTGGGACTATTTGGACTACAAATCCTATAATTTTTCATTCTGGGAATTCTACCTGACATACAAAACAACTTAACAGATGCCTTGGTATGGTTCATCTGGGGAGGGGGGGAAGCTTATCTCGAAGACTTTGAGGCCTAGAACAAAAAACTGCCAGCTAGCATTGGCACAGGAAAAAGGAAGCTTAGGTGGGGCTAGACCCAACTAGGTTCCAAAGCCTTCTGTGGGATTTGTAGTCCTAAAAAAGAAATCACATTTGTGATTTGCATGCCTTGGGTTAATCTCTCAGAGAACTTTGGGTGTTTCTGTCTAGTCTTAATCTTTTGCTTGCTGGCTGGGTTTACGCAGGAAGAACCAAAGGATGAGATGCCAACGTTGCCTCTTGACTTGAGAGAAGGCCTTGTCTCCAGTCCAAGGTTGAGATCATTTGTGTTATGGATGCCTGAACTGCATCTTAAATCACTGGGTTATTTTTGCTGATTTCCACTGCAAATGTTTCTGCCTTTACCTTGTGCTGATATGTAGTGGTTCACAAAGACATCATAGGTGCTGAAATCCACTAATAAAGGTGCTGCACCTGTATAGTTCAGAAAGGTTGCGGAGTCCCTCTGGTCTTGGAAGATCGCTACCACCTTCTCCTCCACGCAAGGGCATCGTCAGAAATAATTGGGGGAGGGGAGAAAGGGTCTAGGAATTAAACCTATGGATCGTTGATCTCTTGGTACTGTTTCCTGACAGTAAACACAAAGTTCTGGATTAAGGGAGGGGAGGGCTGCACTCCCTTGCCTGTCCCCCCCACCCACAGACACATATGCCACCACCTATATATCAATATCTTTCTCTATGACTTCAGCATGAGTTGCCCCTGGTTCTAACCAGAACATATTTACTTGGAAATGAGGCCTCTTAATGCCAGTGGAACAGAACGGGAGAATTTTGAACAGGGTTTCAAACACAGAATTTAATCCCATAACCCTTGGATTTACTTGGGTGAAGGATGGTGTAGAAAGAGAGTCTAGTAGGTTTGATGGCCCTTATTTTCTAGTAAGACTGTACACGTTAGCCGCATTAGGTGCTTTTTCTGTCTTCTCCTTGACATTGAAAAGCCTTCCAGCAGATAAATATAAAACATCTTCCGTAGTACAGAACCCCTCCGGCTACAATTCCTAGCGTGGTGTCTTGGAAATACAGTGGTACCTTGTATAAAGGAATTAATTCATTCCAAATGAAATTATGTTAAGCAAATTTTCCTTTATACAAATTTCCCATAGGAAATCCCATTTTTACGTTGTACGGATTCGCCCCATAGGCGATTATGTTAAGCAAATTTCCCCTATCTCCGGAATTTTTTATATTGTACAGATTTTATGTTATATAAACTGTTTGTTATACAAGGGTCCACTGTAAGTCAATCTTTTAGAAGCGGTGTGGCGCAGGAGGGTGCTTCTTTTACGTAGACTAAGGCAGAGGTGGAGGTCAGTTTTCGTTGTGGAGGTCAGTTTTCTTCACTGACTTCTTGCTTTGCTTACCTAACCTATTTTTCAGGGTCCTTGTAAGGGGGCAATATGGAATCAAATGTACCAAGGCCATGTCCACAGGCCACCCAGAGTTTGTTGCAGGAAAGATGAAATATTAATAGTATGAATGCGTAGATGTTTGACCTTTGCATTAAAATTAGACTTTGTAAACCCACCAGGGACACATGCAAAATTGACCTCAGCAGGGGGGAGGGGGGAGAATTGCATTAATTGAGCCCATTAAGCAAGACTTTTTTTTAACTCTAAAGATCCTAGTTGAAGCTGGTATTTTTTGAAGAAAAAAATTAAAATACTAGCTTTTCAGATAAAACTGAAAATACTTCAGCCCAACATTTCTCTTGGAAGGTTTGTATTGTGTTTTCTCTAACATACTGAATCCTCAGCGTATTAAAGAATAAAAGTATAGGGCAGCAAAATCAGAATAAAAATAAAAAATAAAGAAGACAAAAATGTTTTGGCTCATTAAGAAACTAACTGCTATACTTTAATGTGAACTTTCAAGTACACATTAAAGTTTGTCCACAAAAAGCTCACGTTAAACTAGACAGATAGTCTTTAAGGTACCACACTTTTGTCTTCTTCTTCTTCTTCTTCTTCTTCTTCTTCTTCTTCTTCTTCTTCTTCTTCTTCTTCTTCTTCATTGTTGTTGTTGTTGTTGTTATGTGAGAGGTAGCTGTATTAGTCTGTGCAAGAATTCCAGTCAAAAATCAAAACAAAAGACAAAAACGCGCAGCAAATTAAAAGACTATTATATTTTAATGTAAGCTTTCGTGGATGCATCCACCTCTTCAGACATATAGCAGCAGAAAGACATATAGCAGAAAGACATAATTTTGTTTTGATTTGATTTTTGCCAATAATAATAATAATAATAATAATAATAATAATAATAATAATAATAATAATAATAATAATAATAATATAGTAGTAGTAGTAGTAGTAGTAGTAGTAGTAGTAGTAGTAGTAGTAGTAGTTGTTGTTGTTGTTGTTTATCTGATATTCTAGCACAGACTACCTCTTCTAAAACTCCCAAGTACTGGGCACGTTAGTGTTTCCGTCATCCGTGTTGCGTACTAATAACATCAAAAGAAGAGAATGTGAACCCAACATAAATAAATTTGACATCTCAGTTTACTGCCAGCTTTGTGTGAGGGAGCGACGTATGTATAGTCAGCCTTGTCTAGCCATAATGCCCTTTACGGTGGGGATCTTGCTGACTTTGATGGGTCTGTCAATGCAATTGGTCTGCCTTCGTAAAAGAATGAAAGGGGCTTTAAATTAGTGGCATCTTGTCATTTTAAAGATACAGGCAATAATGTTGTACCACTTCTTAGCCTATTCATTGCTAGGCCTATTTAACAGCCTGTGGTTCCTACGGTTGTTAACACACAGGAAGTAGCAGATGCGTTAATTACATGCTAAACCAGAAGAGAAAAGGCTGGCAGGGGACATTTGGCAATAAGGGAGGCTGTAATCCCATGCAGCCTTACTTGGGGCTACTAGGCTGTGTTAAACATTGTAATATTTACTTTCCTTTTTAGGAAATAGGGCCAGGATCATGGGGTAGTTCTTTGTGGTGTCCTCATACTCAGCTAACATCTTTGACTACACATCAGAGATGTTACTCTTCATATTATATTTAATTTCTAATCACTTTAATCGTGCTTCTACATCAGGAATTGAAACACAAGTTCCTGGTTTGGAATTGGTCTGTGTTTTCAGTTCTTAAAAAGCTTGATTTTGTTCAATAATTAAGCTTTTAATAATAATCAATTATACATAAAACCAATGGCCTTACTTCTTTACATCGCTTCTCTTCGGCTGCAACTTCCTCCTCAATGGGATCTGTGGTCTTTGTGACGAGAAGCAGAGCTTGGAAAAGTTACTTCTGGGTACGGCAGCTCCCAGGATCCCCCCAGTCAGTGGGGGCCCTTAAGGAAATTGTAATCATGAAAAGTTGCATTCCCAAGCTCCCGCTAGAATATTTCAGATGCATTGAGTGGGTGGAAGCCAACAGCAATCATGGTTTGTTTGCTTCCGGCTGCCTAAGATCTTGAATAGTGGTGCGCTTGAACCATGGTTAAGATTCCTTGAGCCTCACAAGGTAAGGATGGCAGTTGCAAGAAGCAGGGCTTAGAATGGAGGGCCGTGGATCAAAGTCCTTACTCCCTTGTCCCTCTCTCTGAGGGCACGTCCTCCCAGGATCTCAGAGTGACCTGCAAAATGTCCATTGCTCTAGTATTGTGGCCGCACTAACACATCCCGGTGGTCCTTTGAGTTATATATGATATGGCCCATAGACCCATTGATATGCCTATGGACATGTTTTCTTAAGGGATCGTTCTGTTTATTTGCTCTTCGAGATAACTGTGAAGGAATCTGATGGAAAAATACTGATCGCCACCAGCCATCTTTGCAATAGCTTCCTGAACGTTTCTCAGCCTTGCTCCACAGCCATCTGTGGATAGACCTTCAGGGCATTTGTAGGTCCAGAAGGAAACGTGTCTCTGTGTTTAGTAATTTCCTGAGTAGTCTGAGACCTTGCCTAACCACCAGGACAAGCCAGTGATTGGCCTGCAGGATATAAATAGGGTCTGTTTATTGGTTTTGCTTGAAATAGTTGCCTTCCTCCCCCTCCCTTCACCTTGTAGCTCCACTGGTTGGAATTTGTGCCCTTTTCCCTTTTCAATGCAAGCACACCAAAGCCTCCGGGATAGGGACAGGGACACCAAGTTGTCCATCAGAATGAGAGAGCTCCCTTTCAAAAGCTTTTTGGGAAATACATGTCCTGTGTCTTGCAAAATCCTAGGATCCTGTGGCCCTGCCGATGATGCTGGACTGTGATACCCATTGTGCCTGATCATCAGCCATACTGGCTGGAGCTGACTGGAGATAAAACACAGAAATATATATTCAGGGTCAGTTTCTTTACGCATTTAGTTAACCTCTATGGCAGGGGTGCCCAAACTTTTTGTAAGGAGGGCCAGATTTGGTGGCTGAGAATGTGTCAGGGGCCGGTTGCTTCCCGACCCTGCCACCACCGCACGCGCACCTAGCTTCACAAGGTTTCTGGTGATGCCGGTGGCGGCGGCCCACCCGCACGCCACCCTGGTGCGCCCACCTAGCCCCACAAGCTTCCCAGTGGTGCTGGTGGTGGTGGCCCGCCCACCCAGCCCCACAAGCTTCTGCTCACCAGCCGGCTGGCCCACCCAGCCCCTCAAGCTTCCCAGTGGTGTCAGTGTTGGTGATTTTTTTTTAAATGGGGTGAAGGAGGGGGAGGGAGGGGCAGGCCAGCCAGCCGCGGGCCACTCAGAATGGCCTGACGGGCCGGATTTGGCCCCCGGGCCGGACTTTGGGCAGGCCTGCTCTATGGTGTTGAAACTTGGACCCTTATAGACACATTATTCAGGAGGCTGGAAAGATTCGAGATGTAGACGTACAGATGAATTCTGAGGATACCTTGGACAGCCAGAGTCACTAATGTGGCCAAATTACAGCGTATGAATGAAAATCTAGAAATTCTCAATGCCATAAAGAGAAGAAAATTACAATACTTTGGTCACATAATGTGCAATAACAAATATCTGCTGCAGGTTCTCCTTCAAGGAAAAAAGGGTGAAAAGCGTGACTTGGGCATAGAAGAACATTTAAGCCAACGGTCCGCAGTGAGCCCAGCTTCTCTATTTAGAATAGCTTCGGATAAAAACCAGACCGTGCTACTGACAGCCAACGTTCTGTGAGGACAAGGCACTTGATTGTCACCTTCCCCTTGAAGTCAAAGTACAGACTAGGCCTGTGATTTGCAGGATCAGTTTGATCCAGCAGAGAAGTCTCCCTGCTGTGTCCAAAATCCCATTGAGGCGCACTGTGCGAGGGAAGGGTAAACACATAGTGAGTCTACTCCTCTGGCAGGCTGTCCATCGTTCAGTTGGTTGTGTGCCTTGGTATATATTACTTAGCCAGTGCAGCGTTGGGCATGCAGAGGAGAGCCTGCTGAGAGGAAGTGTTTCCATCACTTTAGGAGCATGCCAACTGTTACGATCAGGCCATCTGGTTGTGAAAAACGCTGCAAAACTTCTTAAAACCCTGCCTCTATGTATTCTTCCCTTGTATGTGGCCCTTCCTCAAGTCACATAGGGGGCATGGTGGCTCAGCAGACTAAGTTTCCGAAACTGTTGACTGCAAAGTCGGTGGTTCAAATCCCGTGTGCCATGCAGTGGAGCGGGCTCCCGCTGTTCACCCCATCTCCTGCCAACCTAGCAGTTTGAAAGCATGTAAATGCAAGTAGATAAATAGGTATTGTACTGCTGTAAAAAGTGGGAAGGTAAAACAGTGTTTCCTTGAAGCCATGCCGGCCACATGGCCACGGACTTGCACAACACTGGCTCTTCAGCTTGAATACAGAGATGAGCACCGCCCTAGAGTCAGACACGACTAGCATGCATGTGCGGGGTGGGGGAACCTTTTATCTTTACCGAGTCACATGTCGCTGACCGGAGAAAGGCGATGCCCTCTCAGAAGTGACCCAGCAGAGTCAATGTAATTAACCAATGTAATTAGCATAAACTCGGGAGCTTCTCATCAGATTGTAACAACCTTTGGTCACTATCGATGCAGGCTGGTGTTGAACTGATGAGCTAGAGGGGAAAGGTCTTGATCAGTCAGACCACAAATATTGATCTCTAGCCATCTCGGGGGTCTCCACCTTATGACAGAGATAAATGAGAGCACGTCCAGCTTGCCGTGGCTCTCCTGACCTTTGCCTTCTCTACCATGTGTATGGAAAACCTGTTTCATTTTGTTTGGTTACAAAATGAGCAGTCCTGCCATGGAAGCCGAGGTCTTGTGCAGGAGGAGCATCCATTCATTAAGTCGCTCGTTGGCTCAAAGTTTTGTGCTCACCGTGTCAGCAGATTTAAGGGGGCAGCAAATATAATAATAATAATATATACTTGTGCCTGACACAAAGCAGTGCAGCAGTAACGTAGATAAAATGTTAGTATTGATATAAAGGGTTTGCAGAGTTAGTCTATCAGAAAGACAATGACAATGAATAGAGTAAAAACTCATATATTCATATATACATCAAAATATACACAGCATAACCACAAAGCATTATATACAATATAGCAAACAGACAAACAGAGTGTGGGGTAAACTGTTCTCACCATAACAGTCCCCAAGTTACAAATGACAAGCTAGTGCCTTTTATACTTATTCAGCACTCATAAGATCTGATGCAATCACTAATTAACAATCTGATGCAATCTGATCTAACCATTACAAATCATGATGTTACAATCAGTTCCACCTGCACTTCATCACTTAACATGCCTGTGATTACTAGTCTCTAACACTTCTGGATTAACATCATGACACTGCAGAATCTAACTGCCTCCATTTTACAATTCTCTTTACACATTCTGTTAAATATACATAACATATGTTTTGTCAACTTTTACATATCTTGACACCCTTCCTATATTTAACAGATTTCAACTCCTAGCCTTTTCTTAAAACATACATGATTATCTTTACACAAAGGCTTTGTAAATATGTCAGCATAATTATCAACACTTGTACAATATTCCAATACAATCAAATGTTGTTCTATGCAGTCCTTGACATTCTGGTAACGGATCCCAATGTGCTTGCTTCTGGATCCGACCTTCTGATTCTGTGTTAATTGGATACACGAAAAAGAATAATTATATACTTTGACTGGTAGTTTTACATTCACATTCACATCCTTTAACAACTGTACTACCCAGGTCAACTCACAACACAAATCACTCACAGCCCCATACTCAGCTTCTGTAGAAGAACACGAAATGTACCTTTGTCTTCGGGCTTTCCAGATAATTAGTGAGTTACCTAAAAAATATGGCATATCCAGACATTGACCTCCTTTCTGGACTTGAACCCCAGTCAGCATCTGCATAGCTAATTAAATCAAGATTATCACATATGGATATCTTCAACTTTTCATGCATTGTTCCTTTAAGATATTTCAAAACATGCTTTATACCTTTCCAATGCTTCATCAACAAATACTATCAATATCAAAAAACCTTTTTGTGTACAATCAACCTATTTCACTTGCAAAATGTCCTTTGCTCTTTTTGGCGCCATCCACTGGTGCATCCACTTGCCGTTCCTTCAGAGACATATGCTCTTTGTCCATGGCCCATCATCCACTGCTTCCTTTCTTCTCCAGGCATCAGCAGCACATCTTCAAAATTCTGTGGCTCATGGAATACATTATTCACAACAAACCTTTCAGGTGGCACTCCTTTATTAGATCTTGTAGACTTTCTGATCAACACTGGCTCCTCATCTTTCACTTTTTCATCATGAAATGATGTAGACTCCCCTCCATCACTGGCAATCTCATCTTTCACTTTTCCGTCATGTAATGCTGTAGACTCCCCTCCATCACTGGCAACCTCTTTAACCTCAGTGTGGGGACAAATACTTGGCAAAAATACTTCATTATTAGCATGTAAAGCTTCCCAATTTTTCTGTTCACAAAATTTTGCTGACCTGCTTATATAAACATTTCCATGACTGTCACAAAAACGCCAGGATTTTGCTGCAGGCTGAACACCAATAAACATAAGCTTTCTTGACCTTGGGCCATTTTTGTGTCTATACCTCTTTGGAATTAATACCTCTGCTTCAGAGCCAAATATATGGAGATATTTGATTGAAGCTTTCTTTCCATGCATTAGAGTATATGGAACTTCATTCACAGCTGAACTCCACACTCTATTAGACACATAATTTGCATATTTCATTGCCTCAGCCCAGTAACCTTTGGGAAGTTTTGCATCTGCCAACATTGCATTCATGATATTCTGAAGAATCCCATTCTTCCTCTCAGATAATCCATGCTCAGCAGAAGCAGAAGGGTTTGTCAATCTATGTTTCACCCCTTTCTTTTCTAAATAATCAACAAACTGCTTTGCTAAAAATTCACCACCTCTGTCACTTTGTACAGCTAAAATTTTCTGCCTGTACTGTCTTTCTGCCATCTGAAACCATTTTCTAAATACAGCACTCACTTCACTTTTGTGCTTTATTATGTAAACCCAAGAATAACGTGAATAATCATCTGTTATCACAAGACAAAACTTGGCACCACCAAATGAATTAGCCATGGGTCCAATCACATCAATATGTACCAGCTGTAGTGGTTGATGTGACTTTCTTAAACTCTTTTTTGATATGGGTGCAGACTTCACCTTTGTGCCTTTACAAACATGGCAATCTAAAATTTTTTTACAGCTTTGCACTAACCCATATTCCACATATTGCAGAGTTTTCCTAATGCTTTCAAAACTTAGGTGCCCTAATCTTCTATGCATCAGATGTATGCATTTGTCATGTAGAGGCTTATTTTCAACCATATTTAAAACTTTCTCAGAAGTGCTTATCATAAACAAACTGTTTTGGAGCCTTCCAGTTGCTATTGTTTTTCCCTTCTTTACAATCTTGCAACTATTCTCACTAAACTGTACATGAAAACCTTGTTTTACAAGCATAGGCACACTTAATAAATTATTCTTTAAAGACAGTATATACAGGACCTTATCAAATACACATTTGAGAGGTTTGAAAAATATATTACCTTCTCCACAGACTTTTGCCTGAGTCCTGTCTGCCAAGGTTACATTTCTACAATTAAACAAAGTTAGTTTCTCAAACAAACATTTCTTGTTTACACAATGAATATTGGCTCCTGAATCTACAATAAATGATTCCTGTCTTGAGCACTTCCGTTCATTATCATTAATTACAGACAGCTGTTGACCTTCACTCTTCCAGCTTGTGCCAGCAACTCTATTTTGCTTTTGCCGCTTGTTTACCTTATCACAGTAACGAAAAACATGTTGGTCACTCCCACAATTATTGCATCTTCTAATTACTTGTATTGTTTCTCCAGACACTTGAGCAGGCTTATTATTTACTTTAGAATCATTCCTTCTTGATTCTTCCTGCTGGAGTCTTGACTGTATATATGATATAGACAACTCATCACTTTTCATAGCTTCTAATCCCATTACTAAATTGTCATATGACTCATCCAGACTTGACAATATAACTAGACATTTATACTCCTCTTCATGATTTATGCCCACTTCAGACAATTGCTGAAATATACTATTTACTTTCCTTATATAATCAGAAATAGTTTCACCTGGGCTCTGCCTTGACCGGAACAGTTTTTTCATTAAAGATACTTTACTCCCAGCTGTTTCCTTGATGTGAGCTGCTCTGAGAAACGACCAAGCCTCATGAGCTGTTTTTGCTTCCTTCACATAAAGGAACTGCGTTTCTTCCAAGGATAACATTATAATTGCCAAGGCTTTCTCATCCTTCTTCAAATCTTCTTCATCAGCTTCCTCATCAAGCTGTTTATCTACATACTGATAGAGCTCATGGAAGATCAAGAAATGTTTCATTTGCAGACACCAATTCAGGTAATTATTGTCAGAGAGCTTTACAAGAGGCATTGAATTTAAATTTATACTTGCCATTCTCGCTGAAATGTGCCAGCTCCTTATCTGCCGTTATCTGCAACACTTTTTTTCAGCTTTTTTCTTGGCAAATATTTCCTCAGCCTCCTCAGCTTCCAGTTTAAATCACACTCTGTTTTGCTTGGCTTGTCCTTATCAGCTGCTTTTCTCCTCTGCTCTCATTCCAAGCCTCTGAGAGAAATCCTTTGCAGCTCTGCTTTGTCTCCGTTCCAACTTCAACCTGTTTCCTCTGCAAAAACACAACTTTACACAACACACACTTTATCTATACAGGTACAACAAAACCCATCAGGCTGCTGACCCACCTGGGCCCATAACCCTGTCAGCAGATTAAAGGGCAGCAGACAAAATATAATAATAATAATATACTTGTTTACTTGTGCCTGACACAGAGCAGTGCAGCAGTAACGTAGATAAAATGTCAGTATTGATATAAAGGGTTTGCAGAGTTAGTCTATCAGAAAGACAATGACAATGAATAGAGTAAAAACTCATATATTCATATATACATCAAAATATACACAGCATAACCACCAAGCATTATATACAATATAGCAAACAGACAAACAGAGTGTGGGGTGAACTGTTCTCACCATAACAGTCCCCAAGTTACAAATGACAAGCTAGTGCCTTTTATACTTATTCAGCACTCATAAGATCTGATGCAATCACTAATTAACAATCTGATGCAATCTGATCTATCCATTACAAACCATGATGTTACAATCAGTTCCACCTGCATTTCATCACTTAACATGCCTGTGATTACTAGTCTCTAACACTTGTGGATTAACATCATGACACTGCAGAATCTAACTGCCTCCATTTTACAATTCTCTTTACACATTCTGTTAAATATACATAACATATGTTTTGTCAACTTTTACATATCTTGACACACCGTACCACCCTAATATACTAGAGATGTCCCAAAAATAGGTGCATATGTCAGATTTTGAAGCTGAGGCTCCAGTACTTTGGCCACCTCATGAGGAGAGAGGAGTCCTTAGAAAAGCCCCTGATGTTGGGAAAGATTGAAGGCAAAAGGAAAAGAGGACGGCAGAGAATGAGATGGTTGGACGGTGTCATCGATGCAACCAATATGGATTTGACTAAACTCCGGGAGGCAGTGGAAGATAGGAAGGTCTGGCGAGCTCTGGTCCATGATGGGGTCACGAAGAGTCGGACACAACTGAACGACTGAACAACAACAACAATGTCTGTTTATGTAGAGAGGGAGCCAGAACCTTGCCTCCTCTTTAACCCCTCCTCTTTTCTGCATTATTCATACTTATTTTCTACTAACTCGTCCCAAACCTCACCCATGAAAAACCAAACCATACCTAGGTATTTGTTGCTGAAACAACCTCCACTGGAGATCATGGGAGCATCGCAACGATGGCACATGACACAACTCATTAGTTTTGACAGGCTCACAAAATGAGAGGGAGGAAGCATGGTCGCCGGTCCAAACAGATTCGCAAATGACACCACGTTGCAGATGGTTGGATCTTCCAAGCAGGGGCTTATTGCAAAGTCTGTCATGCCGGATCTTTTATAAGGTTTTCCCAAAAGCAAATGGAAACAAAACTCTCATCCATTGGCACTCACTAAATTCCACAGGGGAAAAACTATTCCCAATGTGGTCAAGACCCTACATAGGTTTGAGAGCATAATCTTGGTGCTTGCAAACCAAAATTCTCTTATATCAAAGTAAATTTCCACATAAGAAGTAATGTAAACACAGATGATTCATTCTGGAGTCCCATAGACAAAAACTCCCAAAAGACGTTGGCTAGAAGTCCATGCCCACACCATGGTTTAGGGGCCTGGCTGCGGAATCTGCTCTGCTTGGGACTAATAGCTGGATATTACTCTGTGTGTTTTTTAATGTGACAATAATAAAATGCAGTTGGTAGCCCCATGACTAGAAATGATTTGAAAAATAAGACAGGATGTTGAAAACAAATTAAATATGAATATAAAGAAAAATAAAACCCCAACCTGCACTCTCCTTTGAAAGCATCCATGGCTGGTGTAATGGAGACCTCCATTCTTCTCTGCTCCCTCTGCTTTGGTGGCTGCCTGAGATGGAACGTTTCAATCACCTACAATCCAGCAGGAGGGAAGAGAGAGAGCCACCATTGGCTCACTTGTGATCATGTGGCCTGCTCCAGTGCTTGTATTGCAAGATATTGCTTGTTGATCAAGGCAAAATTTAGAAGAAATGTTTGCTTGACTTGGAAAACACTCTTAAACCAAGTTCTCTTAAATTAAGGTATAACTGTAGTCAAATTTTTAACACTTGAGCATTCAAAGCATTGGATCCGGATGGGATGATCACTTAGTTTTGATGGCTCCCACATTTGGCTTCTTTAAAATCTCAAGTTCTTTTCCATACTGAAGGATTTTTTTTTAAAAAATGTTAATGTTGGTAAATTCCTATCAAGATCTGACAGTGCAGAAATTCTCACACGCCTCAGATTCCGAGGTGGCCTGTGTGAGTCTGCACCCTGTATTGAATGTACCTTTCGCCCCATCACTACGAATGTATGAAAACAACAACAGCTGTTTGTGCCCCTGAAGCCAAATCTTGCGGCTAGGCCTTCCAGTGTTCCCATTTCCCCCTGTTATAACCGTAAAAACGTCTTGCCGGTCTCAAAACGTCCTGTGATATCAGTTTGTCACTCTTCCCCCTTTTCAATCATTCTATTGATCCGTCTGTCTGGCAGCGTTAACAGAGAGAAATGGGAATTCCATCCATCTTTAAGAGGCCATTAAAACTGTGCATTAAAGAGACGATCCGATCTGTTATTAAACACAGACTTCTCTTTAGATAAACAACTGAACTCTGTGCAATGTTTATGTTCTGTTTTGCAAATGCATGCCGGAGAAGTGGGGGAAATGGGGAAGATGGCAGGACATGCATTTTTAAGAGCCATTTGGAAAGAGTGAAGGGGTCTTAGTCTGTGCTGTGTCCATTATCTCTCTCCATCTTTGGGTGCTGTTTATTTCCTCAGGTTTCTCCGGCAATTGCGTCGGCTGTGGCACGAAGGGCTTCTGCTACTTTACCGAGTTTTCCCATCACATCAATCTTAAGCTGACGACTCAGCCCAAGAAACAGAAACACTTAAAGTATTATCTGGTCAGGAATGCACAAGGAACCCTGACCAAAGGCTCTGCGATCTGCTGGAAGGGATCAGGTAGGATGGCGAACAGTTTGTAGGGTGCCTCAGGAGAGTTTGGCAACCAATAAGATTTATGCCTCTTTGTGAATCTTGAGATGCTGGTGGTCACAGAACCTTCTTCTGAAAGCCCAACCATTATTAAAAAGAATATACGTATTATAAAGCTGCCATCTAGATTCATATACTTGACATTAAAATGCCATTATACAAAACGATAGTAAGGCCACACATGGAGTATTGTGTACAATTCTGGTCACCACATCTCAAAGAAAGACATAATGGAACTGGAAAAGGTGCAAAAGAGAGCAACTAAAATCATTACTGGGCTGGGGCACCTCCCTTATGAGGAAAGGCTAAAACATTTGGGCCTCTTTAGTCTGGAAAAAAGGCGCCTGAGAGGGGATATGATTGAGACATACAAAATAATGCAGGCCATGAGTAAATTGGATAGAGGGAAGCTCTTCTCCCTCTCCCAAAATACCAGAACTAGGGGACATACACTCAGAATGAGGGCTGGGAGAGTAAGAACAGACAAAAGAAAATATTTTTTTCACCCAGTGTGTGGTTAGTCTGTGGAACTCCCTGCCACAGGATGTGGTGATGGCATCTGGCCTGGATGCCTTAAAAAGGGGACTGGATAGATTCCTGGAGGAAAGTCCATCACAGGTTACAAACCATGAGGAAGATGTGTAATCTTCAGGCTTAAAAGCGGGGTCCTTCACGGGCCAGATGCAGGGGAGGGGTATCAGGAGACTAGAGATGGGCACGACTTAGCGGTATTCCCGTTTCCGTTTCCGTTACTCGGTTCCGTTACTCTACGGAAACGGTAACGGGAATTACTCCGCCAGACTTCGAGCTCGAACCGACGAACGAACAATTTTGGTCTGATTTGTCGTGCTCATTCCTTGCATTGCGCGATCGTGCGATGCCACGCGGCACAGAAAAAAAGTTTTTAAAAGTTAAAAAAACCCGGTTCCCAGCCAAAAAGCAGGCGGAAAAATGCCTGCCGTGCCTCAGGGCACCTACCAGAGGGGTTGTTTCTGGAGGTCCCTGGCCTCCCCCCCATCCCCCATCCTGGGCTGCTCTGGTGGGACTCGCCGCAGGCTCGCAGCCAGCAAAAAGCCCAGTCTCGCCGCTGGCCGCCGCAATTAAAGCGCAAGCAAGCGGCACGGACGGCACAGGAAAAAACTTTTAAACTCTCCCCCCACCCATTCCCGGGCCAAAAAAGCAGGCGGAAAAATGCCTGCTTGACTAAGGGCGCAGGGCACCTACCGGAGGGGTGGTTTCTGGAGGGGGGGTCCCGCCTCCCCCCCATCCTGGGCAGCCGGACTCGCCATGCCATGCAGTGCGGGCGGGGGATCCAAAATGGGGCGGCGAACGCAATATTGTTTTTGAAATCGTGGTCCAAAAACACACAAGCACAACAGAAACACGTGAAAATTTATAAACTGCCAGATTTTTCACAGTAGCAGTGGGTTTTTCTTGCAACAAAATGTCTCTCCTCTCCTCCTCTGTCCTCCATTGATTTTATTTTATTATATTTTTTTACACCTGCGCAATGATGGGCTGGCCGAGTGGCCAGCCATGTGGGAGTGGGCGACCATGCAAATTTTGGAGCCATCCCACCAATCGCATGTCCACTTGGCCATGGAGATTTCTGGGATGTTAAAACCTGCCCTAGCCCCCTAACCCTAACCCTAATCCTTGACTTTTATGTCACAGACTGTCTTCTTAGTGGGTCAGAGAGGCACCCAGAGGTGCAACCCACTCCCACCGTAACCTTACCCGTCACTAGCCTAACCCTAGCCCTTGCACTAACCCACCTTAACCCTAAGCCAGATCTACTTGCATTGCACTACACGCAAGTACAATTCCCTTCTTTGTGAGACATGGTGGTGCAAGAGCCTTAGGCATCAACCTATGGCTCTGGGTTCACTGCCATCACTAGTCTCACTGTCTGCAACTGGTATGCATATCCATATGGCTATGGCATTTTGCAGCAGCAGGTGAGGAGGAGACCCCCATGTTGAGGGGTCTCTTGGAGCCTGCTTCCCCTTCCTAGTGGGTGGGAGGAGGCACCCACGGGTGCCTCCAGGAGCCCGCTTTCCCTTTATAGCGGGCCAGAGGAGGCACCCACCCCACAGAGGTGCCTTCAGAGCCCGCTCCCCCAAAAAAACCAGTACTAACGACAATGAAAAAACCCACTAATTTTTGCCAAACGGAACCGGCCCGACTAACGACAACTCGAAAAATTTTTTTTTCAAGTTGTGCCCATCTCTACAGGAGACAGATATCTAGTCTCATGTGCTCCCAGACGCATCTGGTGGGGCCACTGTGAGATACAGGAAGCTGGACTAGATGGGCCTTTGGCCTGATCCAGCAGGGCTCCTCTTATGTTCTTATGTTCTTATACTTGTCTAAGTCGTTCCTTGATGAGCCTTCTTATTGTGCTCCCAATATGCCTCCAGTTAGTATACAGTATTAGGCAGAATGAGTTCATGTGTACAGATGGTTTTTCACCATCACCTCTCCGTGTCACAAGCAAAAGGGATCCAGACATTGTTTGCTAATGTAACAAGGATCCCAGTTGAAGAGGGGATGCTGAGCTTGTTTTGAAGTCTTCTGAAGGTGGCTGTTTTGGTACAAAAGTTAGACTTCAACTTCCACACAGCTGAATTCTGTTGCTGGAAATGCAGCTCTGTAGTGGACAAAAAAGCTCTACAGAGAATAATTAAAATTCCCCAGAATATCACTGGGCTCCAGCTACCAACCCTGGATGACATCTTCACATCCTGCTGTATGGGGAAGCCGCACAACATTCTCAGAGACTCTTCTCATCCTGCCCATAACTTCTTCGAACTGTTGCCTTCTGGCAGAAGATACAGAACAATTTAAACTTGGACCACACATTTTCTGGACAGTTTTTATCCCTGAGTTATAGTTGCACTTAATAATGAACTTAAGGACCACCAGCAGTGAGCACTTGGACAGTATTACCCAGCCTGTTGTGTAGATGTTAGTGGGGGGTTTTGGGGGGCGGCGGCAGATTTTTGTGGGTAGGGGAGTGTTCAGGGATTTTTTTTATGTGTGTGCGTGTTGAGGGGATTGTGTGTGTGTGTGTTGAGTCTGTTCTCTGGGTGTCTGTGAATTTTGTTATATGTGCATACTATTTATATACACACAATGACAATAAATTATTATTATTGATTGCTACCTATAAAATTCTAGTTCTATTTGTACTTCTCAGTCAAACTGATTGGTGTGTGTGTGTGTGTGTGTGTGTGTGTGTGTGTGTGTGTGTGTGTGTGTGTGTGTGTGTGTGTGTGTGTGAGAGAGAGAGAGAGAGAGAGAGAGAGAATATATGAGGTGGGATGACAACCAATAGGACCACAAATTATATAGACATTTTATAATGGCATTGGTTGTCTATGCCAGTGTTTTTCAACCTTTTTTGGGCAAAGGCACACTTGTTTCATGAAAAAAATCACGAGGCGCACCACCATTAGAAAATGTTAAAAAAATTAGCTCTGTGCCTATATTGACTATATATAAAGTAATTCTCTTGAATAGGAATCAAATAAACACAAAGAAAGTATTTTATAATTACTTTATTATGAAATAGTAAGTAAACAGAAATATGAAAAATTATAAAATACTTTATTCAGTGCGCAACCTGGGCCTGTTTGGCTGAACACAAAGCTGATATTCTTCAGCTTTTCCAACGGCACACCAGGCAACATCTCGCGGCACACTAGTGTGCCGCGGAACAGTGGTTGAAAAACACTGGTCTATGCCTTCTTGGTTTGTCTGCTATATGTTCATGTATATTATGGGTTTTTTTTCTATTCTTATAATAGAGCTTACAACGCCAGCAAGTGGTTTGTATGTGATGAATCTTTCCGCCACAAGAAATGTGAATTATACATTTTTGGTTAGTTTTGGGCAAAGTCTGTGTCTCAGGTTGATCTGACTTATTGGGTGAAACCTTGCGTTGCTGCGACGTGAAAAGCATATCTTTTGGAAGATAATGGCCCTGCAGTTAAGAAATCTCCATGGACATTTCTTGTTCCATCCTGAGCCCCGCAGCTCGATGTACAACAAATAATGTTGACTGCAATTTAGGCAGTTATCCTCAAGCAAGTGTGCCTTTTGTGTAGCAGTGCAGTAGGATTTCAGCCCTTGGGTTGCTTTAGATGTTTGCGCAGTGAACTCTTTAGACAAAGGGTAGGATGCTTAGAAATAAGTGCAAGCAAATTGATGGATTGATCATTGCAATGTAAACTAGAAGATAAATCCATTCTGGACCAGACCGAATGCTGGTTTTGCCCAACCTTCCCATTAAACAGTAATTAATCAAGTTGCCTAGAGCAAGCTTGCCAACAGGATGTGAGTGAACTCCATGCGTCATCTTGCAATTTCCAGAAATTGAGGTACTCATCCTCTCATGTTGGAGGTGATATAGCTATCCTCACTAGTAGCCACTAATACTCCTAAACTAATCTCTTTTAAAGTGCATCCAAGTGGGCAACGTGTCAGAGTATGTCGTGGCAGAGAATTCCACAGTCTAACAATGCTGTGTGTGGAAATGTGCTTCCTTTGCCTTGAACCTGTCACCTTTCAGCAACAATGGATTATTCCTGGTTCTAACATAAGAAAAGGATGGTTTCTCCCTTGATAGCACCAATGCATGTGCTTCTGTCTGTAATGAGAATGTAGATGTTTGATTGTTATGTGAAAGTGTGCAGATCGCGGCGTGAACGGCTCTCCTTTTGCTTTTGTAGAATTCAGAACCAGGCAGTCCTTACCCAGTGCTGGTTCCAGCTCTTTGTTCCAGCCCCTGGAGAACACAGGGCCCTCCGCTGTAGTCGCCAACGAGCCTGTTGTAACATCACATCCAGTTGTCCAAGCTGGGGTCCATCCGATGGGTAAGTATTATGTCCCATGTCACAATCTGTTTTATTTCCTTTTTGGCCGTATGAAGCAGCAAGGGTGGATATTGGCTCATTTAGAAGACACTGTAGGAATGTGAAAAAAATATCAAAGATTTCATGCTGCATAATGAGCAGAAGTGACACCCAGACGTCTTCTTCACCTGTGTGTGTGTGTGTGTGTGTGTGTGTGTGTGTGTGTGTGTGTGTGTGTGTGTGTGTGTCTGTGTGTCTGTGTGTCTGTGTGTCTGTGTCTGTGTGTGTCTGTGTGTCTGTGTGTCTGTGTGTCTGTGTCTATCATCATTTAAGCAACAAATATAATATTTACTTGTGCTTGACACAAAGCAGTGCAGCAGTAACGTAGATAAAATGTCAGTATTGATATAAAGGGTTGCAGAGTTAGGCTAACAGAAAGACAATGACAATGAATAGAGTAAAAACTCATATATTCATATATACATCAAAATATACACAGCATAACAACCAAGCATTATATACAATATAGCAAACAGATAAAACAGAGTGTGGGGTAAACTGTTCTCACCATAACAGTCCCCAGTAACAAATGGCAAGCTAGTGCTTTTTATACTATTCAGCACTCATAAGATCTGATGCAATCACTAATTAACAATCTGATGCAATCTGATCTAACCATTACAAATCATGATGTTATAATCAGTTCCACCTGCACTTCATCACTTAACATGCCTGTGATTACTAGTCTCTAACACTTGTGAATTAACATCGTGACACTGCAGAATCTAACTGCCTCCATTTTACAATTCTCTTTACACATTCTGTTAAATATACATAACATATGTTTTTATCAACTTTTACATATCTTGACAGTGTCTGTGTGTCTGTGTGTCTGTGTGTCTGTGTGTCTGTTTAAAGGGCTATACGTGCTTAGAAAGTAAAAACCTATCCTTCTCTTCCGTCTGAAGACTGTATCCTCTTAATCTAACTGCACCCGTTTTCCTTTTGGACCCACTTGTGAGCTGCAAAGGAACAAGTTGGTCTCATGGAGTTCAAGCATTGCACTGTTTAGGCTTTTATTAGCTGGGCTGCCTGTTACAGAAGAAAGGATACATCCCTTCCATTCAAAAATCAAAGTTTGGAAGTCTTGATTTTGTATTTTAATGTGATCCCAGAATTCTTGAGCCAGGATGGCTGGTACCCCTGCTAGCTGGGGTTTTTGAGTCTTATGACATTTCAAAGCTCTGCTCTTGGTTTTTCCATGTTTACTAAGAAGGTCTGAAGAGACACTGTAATCCACATTCAGTCAGATATAAATATGACGCTTTACAGGCAAAGTTCTCCAATCACACAGATCTCTGTAACTGCATTGCCATGAGGTTGTTCCTAGTAAGAAGGGCGTAGTTAGAGAAGATGGGGCTAGAGTGAGCAACTGTACAATACTGATGGAAAATAAGTTGCGTCGTATTGGTGACATTTCAGAAGAAAAAGGAGTATCTCGCCAGGATTTCAGAAGAAAATCAGTTTATGCTTCATAGATTATACTAAAGCCTTTGGTTGTGTTGTCCGTAAAAAGCTATGGATCATTCTAAAAGAAATGGATGCCTCACAGCATTTGATTGTCCTGCCCGCTGGACAAGAGGCAACTGTTAGGCCAAGCAGGATGATGCAGGAGGCCTTCCAATCAGCAAATATCCCGGAAAAGCAGTATTTCACCTCCTTGCTTTATACAACACACATCGTTACACAAGATGGGTTAGTTTTAGATTTAAAAAGGAATGTAAAGGAGGAATGGAAATTGGTTGATGAAACATGCATAATTTATGACAGGTGTATGGCATCATTATAGTAGCTGCCTAGATGCCCTAAGCACCTCCGATCTCGCCTGATTTCGGAAGCTAAGCAGGGTCGGCCCTGGTTAGTACTTGGATTGGGAGACCACCAGGGAATACCAGGTGCTGTAGGCGCCTGGAGTAGGAACTGGCAAGCCACTCCAGTATTCATGCCAAGGAAACTCCATGGACATGGGGTCACAAAGAGTCGGTCACGACTGTAACGACACAACACACACAGAGAGATGCTCTAAGCACATCCAATCTCATCTGATTTCGGAAGCTAAGCAGGGTCGGCCCTGGTTAGTACTTGGATTGGGAGACCACCAGGGAATACCAGGTGCTGTAGGCGCCTGGAGTAGGAACTGGCAAACCACTCCAGTATTCATGCCAAGGAAACTCCATGGACATGGGGTCACAAAGAGTCGGTCACGACTGTAACGACACAACACACACAGAGAGATGCTCTAAGCACATCCAATCTCGCCTGATTTCGGAAGCTAAGCAGGGTCGGCCCTGGTTAGTACTTGGATGGGTGACCACCAGGGAATACCAGGTGCTGTAGATGCCTGGAGTGTGAACTGGAAAGTAAACTCCAGTAGTCCTGCCAAGAAAGACTCCATGGACATGGGGTCACAAAGAGTCGGTCACGACTGTAACGACACAACACACACAGAGAGATGCTCTAAGCACATCCAATCTCGCCTGATTTCGGAAGCTAAGCAGGGTTGGCCCTGGTTAGTACTTGGATGGGAGACCACCAGGGAATACCAGGTGCTGTAGGCGCCTGGAGTAGGAACTGGCAAGCCACTCCAGTATTCCTGCCAAGAAAACTCCATGGACATGGAGTTGTGAAATTCGGTCACGACTGTAACAACGCAAAACACACACACACATGGCACCATTATGGCACCATTTTGCTAGCAGTAAATGTCAATGCCTTGAAGAGGCTGCTGTTGATATTGGCAAAGGGAATGTGCAAGAGTCGGCTTAGTGCTGATGAGAGATGGGCACGAAACGAACCAAAAATCCCCGTGACCTGGTCTGGTTCTTCTTTACAACAATCAATGAGTGTTGCTCTTTGGTATTACGAGCTCAAGTTCAAGGGCGTGCATGTTTACGGAGCAGTAGATGTACTTTTAGCCAATTACCTTGGACTCGGCACAGGACCTCCCGTTACTAACACTGGTAGTTCCGACAACATTACCTGCATCTATAAGTGGTTGCTTAGCGGGGATGGTATTAGAGAACTCAATAGAAATGTTCTCCCACATCCTGAAAGTGACCCTGGGAGCAGCCGGGAACCCTCCATGTCCCATCCAGGAAGCTGTACAAGAGCATCTATGCAATAGCATTCTTATTTCTTCTCCTCTCTGATACAGCCCCGAGCATCTTCCATCAACAGCCTGCCACCCAGTTTACAACGGCAAAGACTCTCCCCAGCAACACGCAGTGAAAAGTGGCACATCTTCCATGACAAGACCATCTGCACTAGGTATCTTGTTGGCTTCTCTCTCCTTCTCTCTTTCGCTGTATTTTTTCTATCCCACTTTTTCAGGTAGTCCCTCGCAAGGCATCCTGCAATAGAATATGAAAGGTAGAAGAATTGAACCCATGTATTAAAAACAGCATCATATTTATGAAAACCTTGATGGGAGGTCAGGAGTAGGATGAAATGGAGATGTCTTTGGGAACTTAAAAAAAAAACCAGAACAGAGGGGGGCAAGTGTAGTTGCCAGGGTTGGCATTCAGCCACCAAAAAGAATCAGTCAAGAGCACTGAGGGCCTTTTCACACGACCCCTAAGATCCACTGGCCACTTAAATTTGGACCAGAGATCTTAGGGGTTTGTCGCTGTTCCTGCGTTCCCACCCCCTCCGCACTCCTGGCTGCTGGCTGCGTGAGGGCAGGGAGAAAAAAAGGAAGAAAAGAATGCCGCTCAGCTCCGTTCTGCTGCCCCGGCACTGCATTCAGATCTCTTAAAGGGGGGGGGCAAAAAAAGAACAAACAGAAGCAAGGAGAGCCTGGCAGTCACTACTGTTATATCCGCATCAGGAATTTTCACCCTCCGAGAGCAGGTACATGAAAAGTGCGCTGGGACGCGCTTAGGTGGGCGTGGTCGCACTTAATTATCTGTAAACTCCGGAGCTGGTGGGGAAACAATTTTAAGCTCCGGAGCTGGCAGCCATTTGCGGCGGAGTTTAGGGATCGTGTACAAAGGGCCTGAGTTGTCCGTCAAAGTCTAAGCACACGACTTAAATCGGTTTAGGATGATCTTGCGTTGTACAGATCAGGCAGACACAATCCTGCATGCATGTAGCTCTTGCTGATGACATTGCCCACTGCACACATGTGCCTCAGCATCAGCAACAATTATGCCTTGAGTTCCAAGGGATATAATATGTTCCAGGCAAACTCCATGGGATGAGTACTGAGAACCTTCTATCTGGACGATGGGTTCCAAAAGGTGGTGCCTGAAGCCTCCAGTGTTTAAAGAATCCCATTGACGTCTGATCCATTTTCAGGCACTGTTCCAGCCGTTGATTCCTACCTTTAAGCCCCGAACTGGTATAAAGGATAGGAAAACTGGAGGTTTGCCTGTTCCTGCATCCGTTTGTATATTGAGATAAACTAAGATTCCCTTTTGGTTCTTGCTGACATCTGAAAGCCTGGTGCCGGGGGACCTTTGGGGGCAAGCACACTTCCTGTGTAAGGCTGTCCCCATAGAGGAATATTGGGCACTTATATTGTTTTGTTGAAACAATGGAAATGCCTCACAGCAGTGATGACCAAACTTCAGCCCTCCAGATGTTTTGGACTACAACTCCCACAGTCCTTTGCCATTGGCCAGACAGGCTTGGAATTCTGGGAGTTGTGGTCCAAAACATCTGGAGGGCTGAAGTTTGGCCACCACTGCCTTACAAGATAGCAACTGGACTTGTTTTCTTGTGAGATCGAAATGTTTCACTGGTCACCCAAGTTGCTTTGTGAGTCTGAGGAAAGTTGGAGGCCTCACATCAACTTTCCTCGGGCTGACAAAGCTGCTTGGATGAGTAGTGAAACGTTTCGATCTCAAGAAAAAGAAGTCCAGTTGCAATGACTCAACTTCCAGATAATTTCACCTGCATGACTGAGAATCTTCACAGACAAGACAGCAACACACTATCATGTTTCTTGCTTCAAACCTCTAGAAAAGGTAGCTACTGGGAAATAAAGTCAGACTTCCATTGCAAATAGGCTCCCAAATAGTTTGCCCTCATTCATGTGTGGTTTGGATTTTATTGATAATGTATCTTACACTTTTTTGTGTGTTTCGCCCCTTTTATTATAATCCACCTTGAAAATATTTTATAAAAGGAGGTGGCAAGTCAGTGCTTACAATAAAACATACAAATACTTTGATTTCATCGTAGGCCATGCAGTAGGAATTATTAGAGGCTGCAGTATGTACAAGTTTTAAGTATGCAAAAGAGAGTTGGTAAGGCCGCTGCACTGAAACCAGCAAGACTTAACTTCTAAGTGCATGTATTTAAGATCTAATGAACAGCCTTATATTTCTGGACTTTTGACTCACGCCCTTGTCTTTTGATGAATGCTGGTATGGAACCAGAATAGTCAGGCAAGACCTATTGAAATCAGTGGGACCTGCTCAGGTGGGTCGTGATTTCAGTGGGCCTTCTTGAAGTGCGGCTAAGTCTGGATCCAGCTCGTTCTGGCGTCTGGTTTGCCAGAGATCAGAACTGTATATTAGCTTTGAGAATGATGTGAAAAGTATTTTTACACATTGGACCAAGCAGAGGGGAACCTAGCACTCTCTGAGTTTGTCAATGTCTAGGCTGTACCTGTCCTATGAACGGAGAACACAGTACTGTACTAGGAATCAAAGTTTCCTGGCTCATAGGACAGGCACAGAGCAATAAATACCAGGCCAGTCTTTAGTAAACAACCCTGGTCAAGAGTCCCAGTACATATCTTTTCAGTTAGGACCATCTGTGCTTAATTAAAACACTTATTTAATTGAAATTCATTCTTGACCATTAAGGGGAAAAAACAGCCATAACCTTCTTCTTTTTTTTTTTTGTAAAGGGTGTTGTTTATCCATCGGCCAGCTCGAGATTATTGACAGTACTAGCATTTTATTTAGAGCAGGCATGTCCAAACTTCAGGCCTCCAGATGTTTTGGACTGCAACTCCCACAGTCCTTTGCCACTGGCAACCTAAGCTTAGAATTCTGGGAGTTGTAGTCCAAAACATCAGGAGGGCCGGAGTTTGGACATGCTTGATTTAGAGAGTTAGTGGTGGTGGTGGTGAGACTTCTCCCTGTGTACAAATAGCTCCATGGTCACCCATAACTACTGGTATATGCTGCCATCATGTGGCTGAATTAGGAAAATTAATCTAAACCCTGCTTCAGGCTATACTGGAAATCTAGAGTCTAACATTTGTTTGTTTGTTTGTTTGATTGATTGATTGATTTGTATATTGTACCATCTAGCCCAAAGGCTACTCTGGGCAGTTTACAACATAGGAAAAATACAAAGTTTTAAACAGTAAACAATAACAAATAAATACAAAACTTATGTGAAATTATATAAAACATAATACAAAAATAACTATAATGAAATGAAATCATAATTAAACTAGCAACACTGGACAAAAGGAATCAATCAGAGAAATCAAATGAACATAGCAAGAGGTGGAGAAAAAAATTACCAGAAGTTCTCTTATGTCCAGATCAAGATTCTGGGAAAGCTACTCTAAAAACAAACAAACAGCATAACAGACACCCGTTTCAACAGGAAAACTCAGAGTCAGTTCGCTCATTACAGTAAATTCATACGTCTTCTTTTTAGCAAGCTCTCCCGCCAGGCACACATGCATGAGGTATCAGACACCCAGACAGAACTTGACTAGCCCCTGCTCAGTTGTCTGCTTGCATCTGACAAAATGAGCAAGATTTGAGTGTTTACGAATCAAAGAGGAAGCTAAGCTGCCAAAATGTGGATTGTGGCTTCTGTAAGAATCAAAAGATGATTCTTTCCCCTGCATGGAACACCGATACGTAGGCATAGAATCAGTGTTTCAACCAACAAGCCCCTCATTATTCCACCACATTACCATGTATTTGACAAAGAAATTGGCCTTAGGAAGCTTAAGTCCACAGGCTAAATCCAATTGCTTAGTCCTGATTAATGTAGATTCACCAAATCAACGGGACTTCAGTATATCAACATTTTGGCAAAATCTATTGCTCACATGAGTCTAGTTTAGTTGGGATTAGATCTGTAAAATGAAATGGAGAAATGAACGGCAGGTAGAAGGAGGACAAGAACGTTTGTAAAATACCATATATACTCGAGTATAAGTCGACCCGAGTATAAGTCGAGGCCCCTAATTTAACCCCCAAAACTGGGGAAATGTATTGACTCGAGTATAAGTCTAAGGTGGGAAAAGCAGCAGGGCCTGGCAGCTCCTCCTTTGTGAGCTGGGCGAGCAGTGTGTGATGTTTAAAATGACTTTTAGCCACCGACCCAAGCACTTGCCTAAGTGGCTAAAAGTATTGACCCACATATGTCGAGAGCTCCTTTTTTCAGCCCAAAATTAGGGCTGAAAAACTAGGCTTATATTCGAGTATATACAGTACACCTAGCTTAATTGACTATTGCAGTTGAAATGTGTTCCTCTTATAAGCAGCTGCTGTTGCACAACAGACACCGAATGCAAACACAAACACAAACAGGCCTGGGCTGCTACATGGGCCGTGCTGCTTTTTAAAACACGGTTTCCCTGTTGTCTTTAGTCCAGAACTAGGCAGAATGAATTGTGTAGGTCTGTTGCTAGAAATAGCACCCCCGCCTCTTTTTCTTCCTTGTAACGGCTAGGGTGGCCAATGGATCGGCCAGTGGCTCCCAGCATCCCTGGCCAGGTTGACCATCTGTGTCCGTCTATACCCAAGTTACACCGTGTTGGGTTCTCTCTACCCGTTTTCTGTTTTGGGTGCATTGTGTGGTTTGACTCTTTTTTTTTAAAATGGTGTTTTCATCTGTTGAGTGGCTGTAGATCCAGTGTTTTTAGTTATAGCGGCAGCCTTTCTGCTTTCCACCTTGCCCCCGTGGAAATGCAGCATGAAACGTTGAGAGAAGTAAATGGACAGACATGTGCATTCACAAAAGAAACAGCTGTGTCCTTTTAAAATAGCAGCTTCTTAATGTTACTTTAGGCACTTCAACAAACCCAGGGCCACCTAAAAAACGGCACAAAGGATGGTCACCAGATTCTCCATCATCCAATGAAGCCTGGAATTTTCAGCCAAACCCCCAAATCACAAATAGAAATAAAAACGGTAAGTGAGGATTTATTTATTTACATTAGATGAACTCTTGTCATATGTCTGCTTTGTAAGGTGCCAGACTAAAGGGGGTGTAGGTAGTACAGCAGGACCCTGGTATCCACTGGGGATTGGTTCCAGGCCTTCCCGTGGATAATGAAAACCGTGGATAAGAGAGAACGCCTGCCCGGCCACCCCCAAACTGCTGTTTCCTGACAGTAGCTTGTTTTATGGCTGCTATTTGTGGCTGCTGAATTATTTAATCCCCCCCGCCAACCATGGATAATGAATCAGTGGATACAGGGGTCCTACTGTATGTGGCATTTGTTCTGGTTTCCACCTCTCCCTTAGTGCTTCCTACATGCACTGCAGCACAAAATGAGGGGAGAATATGGGGGGAATTTGGGAAATTTGTTTTATAGTTATCTGAGTAGGAGTTCAAGCAGCAGTAGCACAGAGAAAACATGAAATAATACATTAAGTCTCAGTCTCACTCGCTTCTCACAGTGACTAGCACATTCTATGCAGAAAATCATTTTGGAAGCATTTTCTGTGGAAAAGGGTATATTTACTTACAGTTGCTGCCTATAGTTACAGTCAGTAGAAAAATAGAAAAATTGAGTATCTCTACATGGGAGAGACACTTCCATGCTTCCTGCATGCTTTAAGGGTCAGGGAAGGCGAGAAAGTAACTAACAACCAAAGGAAGTGAAGCAAACAAACAGGAAGAGGGGAGGGACAGATGGGGAAAAGGGTGTTACCTGTTAGTGAGAAAGGTTCTCGGTGTTAGAAAAGCATGCAAGGTTGTTATTATATCAACAAGGAAAGTATCACTCAGTCCTTTTAAGAGAAGTATTTGTCTTAAGGACAAGTTGCACTCTTCTCCTGCAACTTGTGTCCAGCTGGGTGAATGTTAGTCTGTTTATCAGTGAAGCAATGCAGAGAACAGGCACCTGGTTCTGAAAACAGAGAGCACTCCTTAAGGCAAAGTGTTTCATTTTTGTGTGGTAGTGGCAGGAAGAGACAGCAGACCTAAGTTGATGGGACAAATAAGACCGTCCGTGGTCCTGAATAATTCTGTCTAACCTCAAGACAGGAAGAATGAAAAGTTTGCCACCCTTAAATGACTGCAAGACAGATGCTGTTTTATATATATGTATTTGCATACACAACACATGGGTATATGTATTTATTTTATTTTGTTTTTGTTTTTCATTTTGCTTTTCTTTTTAGCTGCATTCAGCTGCAAAAGTTCTTTGTGTCTGTCACTTCTCAAAGTGAAACTATTATCAAGCTTTAATGGACAATAGAAAGCTCTGAATTGATAATAGTTTCATTTGTTTTCACGGCAGTGCAGTTTCTAAATTTTAATAAGACGATGTCGATCACTTTTCTATCTGGAAACATCTGAAGGGCCACATCTGACCTGAGACTGCTGACCCAACGGAGCTGTCCCAGAGTGCCGGTGCGGCTCTTGTAGAGGTCAATAGAAAAGTGATCCATGGGATGTTTATTTATTTATTATTTATTTATTTGGTGCATTTATATACCGCTCCTTTTTCCAAAAGGAACTCAGGGCGGTTTCCAGTAAATAGGACCCTCGTGTTGAACCATGCAGCAAAAGAACAAACGGGAGTCAGGGTCTCGGGACGTATTAAAATACTGACAACAGAGACTTTATTCTTACTTTTAAAAGCTCAGGCATTGATGTGTGTGTGTGCGTGCTTGCCCACTTGATGTCACAATCATTGATTTCTGGTTAATCTTTCCGAATCGAATCCTAGATGGAGGAGGAGGAGGAGGAGGAGGTGGTGGTGGCAGCGGCTTGTCCTGCTTACCTCACGGTTCCTTGGTAGGACCAGCGTCGTCTCCTACAGTGGCCACGGGAGAGGCGGTTCCAGTTCCTGACAACCTGCTTAAAATATATAAAGCGAAACCTGTCATATTTAAAGGTATCGCACCAGAACCAGTGGGGGGGGGGCGAGGGGGCCTCTCTCTCTCTCTGTCGCTGTGTCTCTGATGACTTGTTTCCTCACAGTGGGATTCAGGATGCTGTGCTTTTTTCCCAGGGCATGGAAACTTCCCTTATCTTTGTGGGAACCTTAACGATGTTATCGTGAGCCCCCTCTTATATACGTGTTACAAGAACGCCCAGTCACTCTCGAGGGCTTACGAACAATATGGGACCTCCACCATGCAGCCAATTTCCGAGGAAATGCAACTCTTGCTCACAGTCTATTACCTTGTTCAACTCGGTGAGTTTTCCCTTCCTTCAGTGGAGGTAATGTCTTAAATGACCTGGGTGTTGACTTCTTCAAGTGCCATGTCGGTGATGAGCAGCAGCATCTGGTTTTTATCCGAAGCTATTCTAAATAGAGAAGCTGTGCTCACTGTGTACTACAGTCACCCCCTGCCATTTCGCGGTTCAGGTACTGCGGTCCCACTATATTGCAGGATCACAGTACCTGTGCCTTGGGGCCACGCAGGGGGGGCCCCGGGGGGCGATCGCACCTCCCCGCACCGCCCCCCCAGGCCCCTCCGAGAAGCCTCGGAGCCGTGGGTGGTGGTGGTGGGGAGCGATCGCATCGTCCCGCCCCCATGCTCTGAGAAGCCTCGGAGCTGCGCGGGGGGGGCGGCGGGGAGCGATCGCATTGCCCCACGCTGCCCCCCAGGCCCCACCCAACCCGCTTCCACACATCGTGGATTTTCAAGCATCGTGGGTCGGATGGGTCCCTAACCCCCGCGATAGGCGGGGGGTTACTGTATTAGCTTAAATTCTTAATCCAAAATGTTCTTCTATGCCCTGGCCCACTCTTCCCATCTCTTTTGCCTTGAAGGAGAACTTGCAGCAGATGGTATTTGTTACTGCGCATCATGTGCCCCAAATACTGTAATTTTCTTCTCTTTATGGCATTGAGAATGTTTAGCTTTTTATTCAGAGGCTGTAATATGGGCACATTAGACCAAGGTATCTTCAGAATTCATCTGTACCTCCGCATCACCAGTGCTTCCAGCCTCCGACATAATGCGTCTGTAAGCGTCCAAGCTTCAACACCATAGAGAAATATACTAAATATATATACCTGGGTGTGAAGTGGCAGATTTGCAAATGGCCAGTGGAGAGAAGGGCTTGTGAGAGAGGACAACACATGCTTTGTTGATGGTCTGGTTGTGTTGATGTATGAAGCTCAACCACATTTAGCCCGGCGTTCAAAAGAGAGAACATGGCCCAAAGTTTTCTTGAAAGTCAACGTTCTCAGTACTATATTGTGAAATCCTGGGTGACGGAGGGAAGATTGACTCCTTCCAATTTCCTAAGCAGAACCTGCAGAAGTTACTTTTTTTAGACCACAACTTCAGTTACCCTCCTGCCAGCGGTGTAGACATGGCTTCCGGAGGATTCTGGGAGCTGTGATCCTGAAAAAAAGTGACTTTTGCAAGCTCTGTAAGAAAGACCGCGGCTAGAGGGTCTTCCTGTGCAGTCTTGCAGTTCACTACAGATCCTAGGCAGTCTGATTCCACACATTGGCTTTTCAGGTAGAGTTTAAGGCATGCGACGGAGGGCGTCCTTGGGGGAAAACACTGCACAGGCTTAGACTTGGAGGACTGAAAGGATGGCTCTTAAATGGGAGGCAAGCATGTTCACACCCACCAGAGAAGGCATGGTCATATCAGGTGTGTTTTTGCCAAGGGTGGGGTGGGGTGGGGTGGGGACCCTCTTAGCGTCACCCTTCTCTTAGGTGGGGGCCATGGCCAGCCTGAGCTGGGAATAAAACACCTGGTTTTCCGCTGCCTTCATCTGGCCAGGAGCCTTACCTCTTCCTCTAGGTGCTGACGTGGGCCTATACCTCCTCCTGAGCTTCTCACCTCCTCTGGCCTTTTGGATGCATTGGACCGCAACCCCCAGCAGCCTCACCCAACATGGCAGTGCCAAGGGGTTTTGGGCACTGTAGTTCCAGACATTGGTCAGGGGGAGATCACCCTGCCTTTGTGTATATGCAGTCATGGGTTTGACTCATCAAAGTTGTCATATATTTGGGAACAGAGAGAGAGAGAGAGAGAGAGAGAGAGAGAGAGAGAGAGAGAGAGAGAGACTGAGCCGATGTGCATGCTCACGAAACACATTCAGTCTTGGGCAGCATGTCCTGCTTTTTTTAAAAAAAAGCATTTGTATGTATATAGCATGTGGGTTGGCATGTGGTATCACCTTCATACGCCATGTATATACGGTAATTAATGGGCTGGCTGGCTATCTGAGTGAGTTTGGCTGCCAAGCCAGCGGTTGGGAGTTGGATTCTCCACGGTGCCTCCCAAGGAGCAGAGCCAGCCTGTGTGGCCTTGGGCAAGCCAAACATTCCCAGGGCACTCAAAGAAAGGGTAAGCCCCTTCTGGGTCCTCTCTACCTGGGAAACCCTGAGAAGGGGCATCCTAAGTCAGAACTGACATGACTGCACGTGGCTGTGATGAATATAAATAACGTGTAGCATTCCTTGCACAGCAATATCATAAATACCAGCCCTAAGTTAGTAGATTAATAGTGGGGAAACCGAGTGCACTTGCAGACGTTGTGGGACAGTAACTCCCATCCACCCTCACCAGTGCACCCCGTGGTGAGGAATGATTGGAACAAGAGTCCAAGAACATGTGGGGGTGCCACATGTTTTCTGTCTTTGAGGCAGTTGGTGCAATTTTTTTATGGTGCCACCTGATCTGAGAATAGAACTGAGTGTCCCTCTGAAATTGTAAAGATACGTTTGATACAAGTTGCAGATTCCCCACACCATGTAGATTTAAATGTGTTTACGCATTTTATGAGCATTACATTTTCGCAATGTTGCTCACTGCCGTGCAGACTAGAATTATCACTTTATTTGAACATTGGGATTCTTGAGGTTCCAAATAACCTCTGGGGGATGACCATCCATTTAGGGGCTACCATAAATTTAAATGAGCACTTCCCTCAAAAATATTGTACTCGAAATAAAGACATCAATAAAGAATATATAGGGCTGTTGTTTTGCAGATGGTTTTCTCACTTTGCAGAATTTATTAGCTCTTGTATCACTTGGCTGAAGGAAGAAAGAAAGAAAAGAAAGAAGCAACAAGGTAAAGTATTCCTTCACCTGTAGAGGGTGTGACTTAGGTGGTTACTTCACGTCCTTCTTTGTTCCGCGGCTAGTTTTGTACCGTGACAGCGTTGGTCATGATCACATGGTTTTGTCCCTGTTTCAGTGTTCCCATGGTCGTGATAACTTGTCTCATAACAAGTGTTACCTCATGGTCTTGTACTGTGACAAGCACTGAATTTGGCTAGCTTCCTCCCCCCCCCTTTTGGGGGGGCTTAAAAATTCTTTTTTGAAATTTCACTTCTGAAAAGTCAAAACAAACAAGCAAAACAACAACAACCCAGACACAGTTTTCTGAGAGAAACGAATGTTTTGTTTCGTGACAGTCGTTACTACACAGTGTCTTGTCTCGGAACAGAAAGCAGGAACAAAGAGTGACAAGGGAAAACCCTACCCCCGCACCAGGTACAGGATTGTCGCGCTTAGCACCCGTTTCGGGGGCCTGGTTGAGGCAAATTTCAGTAGTTGCGCGATGGATGTGAAGTAACATTTTTTTGTACCACTCCTAAGTGCAACACTAACAGAGACAAAACGGATGTGAAGTAACTGCCTTAAAAGAAAAGAGTCAGTCCATAATACCTTCCCCCAACCTGGTGCTTTATAGCTAGGTTTTACTACAACCCCCATCATTGACCATGCTGTCTAGAGACAACGGGTGTTTCATTGCAACAAAGAGAAAAGAGGCACCAAGTTAGGGAAGGCTGATTTAGGGCAGTCCTTGGTACGAAGTCAAAGAAATCAGATCTTTGGAATATGTTTGATTTAGCGGCCCTTTTGATGTCTCCCTAGCTTCAGACCAGGTGCCTTTGATTGAGGACTTGGAGCAGATCTTCACGCGCTCCTGGCGGGAATCTCACGTGTCTGAAATTCGGCAGTACCAGCAGGCTGTCCCACAAGCTTTCCCCCAGGTCCCCGGACCCATCGCCCCCGTCACATCCGCTCAGCTTCCCTGGCTCGCCGGACTAGCCGCCAGCTCGTGTAATGACAGCGTTCACATCATTGAGTGCAGCTACTCTTTAGCCGAGGGGCTCTCGGAAATGTTTAAGATGCTCATGGATGGAAAGCTGGTGAAGACCAACTATGTGGTGATCATCTGCACTTGTAGGAACAGAACCCTTGACTCTTGCATTGCTGTCACAGGTGAGCTGCCGAAGGAAACACGGGGCATTCTGGGCTTTTCCTTCTGCACTGACTTGGAGCCTTTTGCCTTGGATAGGGCCAGCTGTTAGGGAGCTAATGGGTAAAATAATTTAAACTCATTTTTCAGTGCGTTCATAGAAGGCTTTCTGCAGAGACTGGATGTGCTCGGATAGCAAATTCTGTGCAGTCTCCATCGCTGGGTTTCTGCTGCTAAAGTAGAAGGATTCGGTGACCAAGGGAGAAGAATCTCCCATCCCCGCTGTGACCTCCCTTAACCCCACAGCTGGCTCTGCAGGGCTTGGGAATCCCCTTTGGCACAGTGGCTAAACTGCTGTGCTGCAGGTAAAACTGTGCTCACAACCTGGGGTTCAATCCCAGGTAGCCGGCTCAAGGTTCACTCAGCCTTCCATCCTTCCGAGGTCGGTAAAATGAGTACCCAGCTCATGGTGGTGGGGGGGGGATTGCCAATGTGTAGACTGCATCACTAAATTGTAAACTGCCCAGAGGGTGCTTTAAGCACTGCAGGGCAGTATACAAGCAGCACACTTTGCTTTCCTATGGTCCGCTCTTCTTGTAGGGTGACTTAGGCTGCTTTCACACGACCCCTAAAATCCGCTGCAAAATGCTCACAGATGCAGAGCATAAAATTGTTTTCCCACCAGCAGCGGACTTTTTTTTAAAAAAAGTATGACCACGCCCACTTAAGCGTGCCCCAGTGCATTTTACAAGTACCTGGTCTCAAGGAGGTAAAAATTTTCCAATGTGGATTTTAAAGCTGTGAATGCCTGGCTCTCCTCCGCCTTCTGTTTGTTTTTGTTGTCCCCCCTTTTAACAGACAGGAATCCCTAATGGGCTTCCTGCCCTACTACAACTAGCTGCTGCTGAGGGCAGGTGGAGGTGAGCCTGCATTTTTTTTCTCCCTCCCCTCACAGCAGACAGAACCAATAGAATCAGAGTGCGGGAGGGTGGAAACGCTGCAAGCGGGACAAAAGCCACATGATTTCTGGTTGGGGGGATCTGAATTTAAGTTGCCAGCAGATTTTAGGGGTTGTGTGAAAGCAGCCTTAGAAGGCTAAAGAGGATAGGGAAAGGTCAGAAAGTTCTCCTCACTAGGGGAGTTAATTCCAGCCCTCTTACTCTGCCATACAAACACCTGTGAATCTCCATTTGGACTTTCCCCTTGAGGCATTTCAAGATTTAAGGCAGCCTTTTTCATACGGGATCTGTATTCCTGCCTCCACGTTCCAGAGATGGGGACTCAATTCTCAGGACTCGCTGTCAAGTCAACAATGACTTGGCTCAGGTTCAACACCACCCTTCAGACTTGGACTTGAGACTTGGACCCCTGTACTTGCAGGCATCCCTGCCAAGTGCCATTTCCCTATATAATTAAGAATAAAGATAGATGAGCCCATTGAACAGTTAAATCGGGTTGTGTTCTTCCTGGTGGTGTGTTCTTAGCTACCCACCCAACTATGCAAATAATGTATGTACAATAAGTTAAATGTTATGTCCTCATTTTTTTTTAAAAACCCTTCCATGTATTTCAAATGGGCTACTTGCCTTTTAAAAAATGATAGGAGAATGTATATCTCAGTTGGACAATTAAACATCTGTTTACACTACAGCATCTAAATACAGAGTTTAGCAGGTAGCTTTGCATATTGAGAATTATGCTAAAATACAAACTGAAGTCAAGTCTCATTCAAACATTTTTAAAAAAAAATCAAGAAAAAAAATCTCAGGACTTCAATATCTCTGAGGCTGCCTCAACATTGGTCTCTTTAGTCTGTAATGCTAGTTCAGTCCTCAGATCACATTGTCCTCTGTTCTCCTTATTCAGTCGCCTACTTGACTGCCATGAGCACTGTTGCTGGGTGAGGTGAACGGTAGAATAAGGGCCTTTTTACATGACCCCTAAGATCCGCTGGTCCCTTAAATTTGGACCAGAGATCTTGAGGGTTTGTCGCTCTCCCTGCCTTCCCACCCCTCCGCACTTCCTTGTTCTGTCTGCATGAGGGGAGGGAGAAAAAAAGGGAGAAAAGAATGCACTCTTACCTCCGGAGTGCAGGTGGAAGTTGCTCCGAGCCCCCGTCACTTCCTGGTTCCTCTTAAAGAGGCAGGAGGCAAAAAAAAAAACAACAACAAAAAGAAGCGAGGAGAGCCCGGCACTCTCCGCATCAAAATTTTTCACTCTCCCAGAGCAGGTACCTGAAAGGTGCGCTGGGTCGCGCTTAGGTGGGCGTGGTCGCACTTAATTTTCTGTTAGCTCCGGAGCTGGTGGGGAAACATTTTTAAGCTCCGGAGCTGGGAGCCATTTGCAGCGGAGCTTAGGGGTCGTGTATAAACGCCCTAAGAGAGGCAACATATTCTGCAGGGCGGGGGGGGGACACCAACCATCAGTTTTGCATTTAAGCGTGGGATATATGCATTCTATTTCTCATTCTTTAGATTCCACTGAAGATTGGGCTTTCTGAGTTAATTTCTGAAGGGAATTAGAGGTCTGGTCTTATTCAGAATCACTTAAACACTTCAAGAGAGTAAAGCAGAATATAGTGGAGCAACATTGTGAACTCTGGATTCTGTATGCTTTCATGAAAAGTAATGTGTTTTAACGTGAAATTGCAGTGAGAATAGTTGAACGTGGTCTCTTCAATGCTCTCCTTTGAAATGCACACACAGGGACACTTGAGCCAAATGTTGAGATTAAAGTCTCATTTTCAGATATTATTTCTGTTTATTTATATATTATGTGTCCCTACCTTTCTCCCAGGAAATTCTGCTGCTCGTGTAAGTTTCCCAGGCCGTCTCCCTTCCAGAACCAGACTGGTTCCAGGCCTGCTTAACCTCAGAGTTCCTTGTGCCTGTAGAGTGCACCCAAGGGCTTATGGAAATCTTAACCAGTGCTTAGATTTGTTTGTGCCATGATTGCTTATAAATTGGATTGCATATAATACCCTCTTCTGCCCTTCCTTTTGTATTTTTTAGGGAAGTATCAAGCAAGAATACTGTCTGAAAGCATGCTCACACCTGCTGAGTACCAAAAAGAAGTGAGTTACGAACTAGTTACTGGGAAAGCGGAGGCTTTGGGTGCCTACTTCAGTTCTCTTTGCCCAGGTATATTATTTATTTATTTATTTATTTATTTATTTATTTGTGCACTTATATACCGCACCAATTTCCCTAAGGGAGCTCTCACAAAAAGCACCGAAATTAAAAACATGATAACAATGAGAACAAATAAAAAGGAAATTGGCGGGAGGCATTAGACTAATAATAAATGCAAAATAGAAAAAGAGAGAGAGAGAGAGAGAGAGAAAAGTGTGATACAAACCCTAGCAGTAGCCATAGGCATCCCTGAACAGCCAGGTTTTGACAGCTTTTTTAAAGGATGCCAGGGAAGGGGCCTGGCGGATCTTGCTCGGTAATTTGTAATTGAAGCAATTATGCTTCCGAAGAACACCAGTCAGTTTTCCACAACCTAGCACCTGCCTTAGTCACTTTAAATGCAACATGGGGCGTTTATACACGACCCCTAAGCTGCGCTGCAAATGGCTCCCAGCTCCGGAGCTTAGAAATGTTTCCCCACCAGCTCCGGAGTTTGCAGACAATTAAGTGCGACCCCGCCCACTTTAGCGTGACCCAGCACACTTTTCTTGTACCTTCTCTCTGGAGGTGAAATTTTTTTGATGCGGATAAGAGTGCTGGGCTCTCCTCGCTTGTCTGTTGTTTTTTTGCCTCCTGCCCCTTTAAGAGCCCCTTGAGAAGGAACCAGGAAGTAACGGGGCTCGTGGCAACTTCGACCGGCACCGGCAGGTTAGTAAAGGCTTCTTTTGTCCTTCCCCCCCCCCACGCCGACAGGAGCAGGAAGTGCTGAGGGGTGGGGACTCTCTGGTCCGAATTTAAGGGACCATAGATCTTAGTTGTTTTATTTAAATGCCAGCAATACTGTTGTTTTATAAAGAATTAGCAGACAGTGTAAGTCTTGTGGCACAGCAGCTAAACTGCTGTACTGCAGCCAAAACTGTGCTCACAACCTGGGGTTCAATCCCAGGTAGCCAGCTCATGGTTGACTCAACATTTCATCCTTCCAAGGTCGGTAAAATGAGTACACAGTATGCTGGGGGGGCAATGTGTAGCCTGCATAAATAAATTGTAAGCCACTCAGAGAGTGCTTTAAGCACTATGGACTTAATATATATATGAGCAGAACACTTTGCTTTTTCGCTTTACATAATCTTCTCATTCCTTAGATTTTCAGAATGAGCACCTTTGCAAATGACTGACAGCCATGGATGCACTTATTTCGTCATGAGATTCAACACAGCTTTACTTCCATAAGAATGAATGGAATGAACAAGTCAGGTCCTTCCTGGATCAGACAGCCATGCACTTTCGTAGTTTAGTTTACTTCTAAGAATGTTAAGAGTGGTCCTTCCTGGATCAGAGCGACCGAAATTAGGATGTCTGGGCTCTGAATAATTTCTAGGCTTTAGACTGGAGGTTACTTAGACCCTCTTGAAAACAGGAAAATATGTTAGGAGTTTCAGCTATCAAGGGATCCTACCGGGTGCCAACTTAATACTTGCACTGGTTTTGTTGTAAATTTGCAGCATTTTATGCCACCTGCCAGCCAGTTCTCTTTGATTATTTCCTGTTTTGCCTAAGGAAGAAGAGCTAAATTGCCACAGGATTTGAGTTTCTTGACTCGTTGGCAGTTTGAATATTCTGGATGTGTAATTCCGCGGCTTAACTTTCAGTCTTGCCTTTTTGCTGTAGATGGGGACACGGATGTTTTGTTGGAGAAATTTTATCAAGAGAATCGAGCTCACCTGTCGTCATCTCTCTCGGCTCCAGTCAATAAGCCAACAATGCTGGATGTAACTGGGGCTGCTCTGTGTACAAGTAAGGGACAGCCAGGCCCAACCGGACCGTTGGAAAATTATTTTTGCAATGAAATCTCTCGGTGCCTTGTCCTTGTCAACAGGGTGGGGAAGCCAGTTGCCTCCCCCTCTTCTAGACAATGTTTTTGGGGATTTTTTTTTTTACAATTTGTGGCTTGACTGATCATAAGAGTCTCTCTTTGAAGAAGAGCAGTTTTGAGAATAGAAGTGGTTTAAAAATAGGGCTCTCTGAAAAATTTGTAAATGAGACAAACACAGTTTTTGTTTCATTTTGTTTTAAATTATCGTCTGGAAGATTTCCCCCAAGATTTGTTCACTTAGGACTTGCTCTGGGATTGCTGGTACCCTTGGTTTCTGCATTTGATTAGGACCACAAGAGGCAGAGAGAAACTATAATAATAATAATAATAATAATAATAATAATAATAATAATAATAATAATAATAATAATAATAATAATAATAATAATAATAATAATATGACCATTCACTATGCATTACATCCACACAGTGATATTGACAGGCTGTATTTACCTAGAAAATTAGGTGGTAGAGGTCTTTTGCAAGTGAACCAGACAGTTGAAGAAGAGAAGATCCAAAGCACTGAGCAAGGGCCCCAAAGGCGTTTTGCCTTTTAGAATGAAATAATGCTTAAATAAACAACCAAATCATTAATAGTTGAGAACTATTGACACTATTTTTGGAAGAACATAATCTGCCGCATTTACTTCTTTCTCTCCTGCCTTTCTCCTAAAAAGGACCCAAGGTGGCCTCAAGTGTTTTTTTAAAAAAATGCTATTAAAATAAATTAGCATTCACTTTTAAGGTGCCCACAATGCATACAAAGTGACTGTTTCTTCTTCTTCTTCTTCTTCTTCTTCTTCTTCTTCTTCTTCTTCTTCTTCTTCTTCTTCTTCTTCTTCTTCTTCTTCTTCTTCTTCTTCTTCAATGCATGAGAGCAAAGGATGAAATCATCCCTAAAAGAATAGAGACACTGCTGTGAATATTACATTAACTGGGCAGCTTCTTCTTGGCCCAATGTGTGCAGCTCAACATGATGCAGGAAAACTCACAAACATTTTAAAAAAACTGATTGCTTTCCACAAATTCGTTGCAAATCTTTTTTTAAGCAACCACTTTAAAAAGTTTTTCTTTGATTGACCAATAAGAAAACCAGTCTTAAGGTCAGCAACCGAAATAGAAAGAGGGACCCTCAAGGAGGAGTTAACAAAGGCACCCAGAAGTAATTGTGATTCTCTCTGCCCTTCCCTAATATGGGCCAGTAGGTTTTTTTTTGTTTTGTTTTGAGATAAATTCCAAAACTGAGGTCACGACTAGATGGTCCAGTGATTCCCGGCAAGAGGTTTGAGGTACGATAGGTCATTTGGGATGATCCTTGCACCCCACCTTCCTATCTCCTACTCTGTGCTTTGCCTAAGCGGCTGAACAGTCTTGAGAAATGAGAAGCTTCCTTTCCGCTCACCTCTGGGGGGAGGGGGGAAGAGGAAGAATATTCCATTTATTTTTAATTTCTGCTAACCAACACAGCACATCAGTGATGCGTTGAAAAGTCTTTTTTAAAAACTCCTGTCAAGACATCACGGGTATATTAGCAGAAGTTAACAAGAAATGGAAAACTTCCTTATCACCCCCCCTCCATAGGCAAATAGTTAGGAGGCTTCCCATTTCTTAAAATTAAGCCAGTTCAGCAAAAGGGCAGCCAGCCAGCCATTTTTATTCCACCTCAGTGGTCACACATGCTGGAGCTGGACCAAAGTGAAGCCCCCACCCCAACAAACCAATGGTCCCTATCATAGACCCAAAAATGTGTGGGTAGGCATACATCAGGATGGACAGGTTTGCAATGACATATACATTGTGAGTTCACTGGAAAAAGGAGTGGACCAGCCCATCCCCAACCTGGACCAAGCCTCACAACAAATGCCACCACACACACCCTCAGCCCCACCAACTGCCCTAGAACTATGGAAGATGAATAAGGAGGTACTGGCTTACTGGGCAGGACCCCATGACTCTCTACCACTTGGCCAAGAGCAACTTTATCCAGTATTGGACAGCAGGGTTGGAAGATCAAAGGATAATCAGAGAAAACGGGGGTTCCCTATTAGAAGACACATTTTGTCAATGCGGAAAAGCAGAGACTCTTTCACACAGGTTACAATGCGTACAACGCCCTTCAACATGCGTGGAGGAAGATCTCATGTTGGCAAGAGGGAGTGCTATTGATGTGGCCCAGTGGTGGGCAAATGTCATCTAGGTTTTTTTTTTTAAAATCTTAATCATTTTCTACTCCTTTACATACGTAATAATAATAATATTTTATTTTATTTCTTGGTGCTTCTGACATAAAATAAAGAAAAGAAAGCAGAATGGATAATTTCTTATAAGAAATATGAAGGCTGTTGAGCATTTCTCATCACCCGGTGCGGGTTTCTGCTCCGTTTGTCAAAAAGTTTCAGGCAAATATGTCCCCAAAAGATGTAGGACTGCATATATTTGAAAAAGAAAAATAAGATTGCCATACAGACAAGTGAACTGTGAGGTATTCCTAGTAATCACTGCCATGTTCACCACCAGGCAGGTTCCTCTATGGTTGATTCCCCACAAAGATTATGTGCCTCGTATATCAGATTGCCGTCAGGGGGCTGAAGCAAACTGTGGTATGCCTCCAGAGCGTGGCAACAGGTCCTAGCATAACTGTTGTGTAAACGATGGCATAAGCTAAGGGTGTGAGCGCTGAAAAAGAAAGCACAAGTCCGACGAAGCTTCTCACAGAGCGTGCTTTGTTTCCGCTCGCTCTAGGCTATAACCTCGAGCAGCATCAGATCCGTCCCTTCCAGCTGGCGGTGGCCCAGAAGTTGCTCTCCCATGTTTGCTCCATCGCTGACTCCAGCACTCAAAATCTCGACCTGGGCTCCTTTGAAAAAGTGGATTTCCTCATCTGCGTCCCTCCTTCAGAAGTGACCTACCAGCAAACCCTCTTCCACCTCTGGCATTCAGGTACGGACAGGCCGAGGCAAAGCTGCAAAACCTCGCCTGAGCACCTCCCGGGGCTTTGGCCGGCTGCCGATATTCCGGGTTGTTGTTGTTCTTGTTGTTCTTCTTCAGGGGTTTTGTTAGAGCTTGGCTTGGAGAAGGAGCACCTGACGAAGCAGAGGGTGGAGCAGTATGTGGTCAAGCTCGATGCCGAAGCCCCCCAGCACAAGTTTAAAGCCTTCTTACACAACGCCATGCAGAATCCGCACACTCTGTTCATACTCATCCACGACCACGCTCACTGGGATCTTGTGAGGTAAGGCGGATGTCCTTTCCCAGAATGTGTGTGGGGGTTTTTGGAGCAGGGAGGCAGTCATCCAGTACCATCGTAATGTGTCATGCCACCGTTTTGAAGTGCGTCAGATAAGCGGTCTCTGAAGGTGCAGGGGAGTGGTATCAGGAGACAGAGATATAGTCCCATGCGCTCCCAGACACATTTGGTGGGGCTACTGTGAGATACAGGAAGCTGGACTCAATGGGCCCTTGGCCTGATCCAGCAGGGCTCTTCTTAGGTTCTTGTGTGCCCTTTCTATTTTCAATGTGCTGCCAGAACACCCTTGTATACCCCTGAGTGGGAAACAGTCCTTCTGAATGGGGTACCATATTTTTATATTAAATCAGCATCACTGGCCAATCCATCCCTGTTTTGAATCCTCTTGCAGTGAATTCTGTACGTTTGTGTGTGTGTGTGTGTGTGTGTGTGTGTGTGTGTGTGTGTGTGTGTGTGTGTGTGTGTGTGTGAGAGAGAGAGAGAGAGAGAGAGAGAGAGAGAGAGAGAGAGAGAGAGAGGATCTAAAGGAACACAATCAAACACACAACATAAAACTGTTGCATAAAATTTGTCTACAGTGCCTGTATTGGGGTAGGGAAACATCTCACACTCAGGGGCTGCATTCCAGGAAAGGAGAGGAGGCCAAGGCAAAAAGGAAAGGGACCAAACTTGCCCCCTTCCTTCCCCTTCAGAGGAGGCCTGGGCCATTGTAAATTTATTTATTTAGTTCTCTCTCTGTTTGTTTATAGTAGGGGTCCTCAAACTACAGCTTGTGGGCTGGATTTGGCCCGCCAGGGTCCTGAATCTGGCCCGCAGACTATTACAGAACTGCCCCCCCCTTAGATGGATGGATGGATGGATGGATGGATGGATGGATGGGGAGATGAGTGAGAAGCAGTGTCGTTCCTAGAGAGTCCTCATGAGGAGGAGGGAGAGACGAGGGGCTGGGGCAAAAAGGGGGCAAGTGGTGATAGAGGGGCAGCCTCATTCCTAGAGAGCCCCTCTCCAGGAGGAGTGCTTCTGCGTGCCGTGTCTGCGGTGCGACCTCATCCCCCCCCACCCCGACCCCCGAACCTCCTTAGGTGGCAGCGGCAGAGGATGAGTGGCGGAGGGCTGTCTGGGGCTGGGTGGTTGTTGTGTGTGGTGTGTGAGGGGGTGACGTTTGACTTGGCATGAAGGGGGGGTGGAGGAAGGAAGGAAAGGGGGTGCCCAGAGGACCCCAAAGTAGTTTTTGAAACTCTAGTCCAGCCCCAAATGGTGTCTGAGGGACAGTGAACCGGTAGCCTGTTTAAAAAGTTTGAGGACCCCTGGTTTACAGATTGCATGAGGTGAGCCCTGGGGCGAAATGGACCTGCTCCCCTTCTCCCCGATAGGGTCTGCCTGAGCAGCCTGTTGTAGTTGAAAGCTCTTGCCATAGACAGCTAAGCTTCAGAAGAGGTGATATTTCAACATTTTTTGAACGGGGCAAACTGAACTGTGCAAAAGCCAGGAAATCACCCGCAGAATGTTTCATAGCTTTCTGGGGAACTCAGACTGGAACTAGATGAGGGACAGGATTGGCGCCAGGCTCTAGATTAATGTTTTTTTTTTTTTTAAAAAAAATCTCTGTCCACATAACACAGATGAATAAAACACATACAGTAGGAAGCTCAGCTACACCATGGAGATTTGCAATAAATAGACGTGTCTTCAACATGTACAGTGGTACCTTGTATAAATGAATTAATTTGTTCCAAATGAAATTATGTTAAGCAAATTTTCCTTTATACCATATTTCCTTATTCCCATAGGAATGCATTGAAAACGGAGTAAATCCCATTTTTATGTTGTACGAATTCTCCCCATAGGCGATTATGTTAAGCAAATTTCCCCTATCTCCAGAATTTTTTATGTTCTACAAATTTTATGTTATACCAGCTGTTTGTTATACAAGGGTCCACTGTACTTAAAAATAAGAATGGCTAGAGCACATCTAATGGAGGTGTATGGGGGGGGGAGCTGCCTAGATGCCCTAAGCACATCCGATCTGGCTTGATTTTGGAAGCTAAGCAGGGTCGGCCCTGGTTAGTACTTGGATGGGAGACCAAGAAAACTCCATGGTCATGGGGTCACGAAGAGTCGGTCACAACTGTAACGACACAACACACACACACACACACACACACGTGGGGAGGGGGTTTAAAGGCAGTCCACACCTTGAGAGCTTTCATGCTAAATGTGCTACTCTAAAGGGCCTTTCCAGATGCCCTCAAAGCACCAATAAGTCTCTAAGGAAGGAAGTGGTCTCTCAGGTCTCATGAGTGTGGGAAGTTTAAAAATTAAGAGAAACCCACCTATTTTAACCTGCAGTTTAAAAAAAAAAATCAACACGTGTGCATTTGTATTGCTAACCATTGAGCTTCTGCCATGGGGTGTATTTTTGTATTTTCGAACAGTGCCGTTCACAGCCTCTACCCTCCGTCCGATGCAGCCGTGGGGCTTGTGGACCGACTGCTGAACTGCAGAGAGGTGAGAGAGGCCCCGAATATTGTGACGCTCCATGTGACTTCCTTCCCTTACGCACTTCAGACGCAACACACCCGCATCAGCCCTTACAATGAAATCCACTGGCCTTCGCTGTACAACCATGTAAGAAGGTCCTCTGAGGATCTATATGTCTTGTTATTTTACCCATCTTTATATGCTATGACTAAACATTTCCATAAAATGTTGGTGCCTTCACTCCTATTTCTGGATCTACAATCTTTAGACAGTTTTTTTTTCTGAACTTCTTTATATCAAGGCTGGCATCTGATGGCCCTCTGGAGTACACCTTGGGAAGTTATTTTTAGGGTGAATAAATACATCAGCATCCTGGAGTCATCGATGAGTGAGCAATGGTAGGATGATTCTCTGGCTCTGAGAGCATCATCGTGCCTCTCCTCAGCTGGGGATGGCTTTGGCGCGTCATTGTATTTGTTCTTCTCAAAAGTGGCGCAGTCGTGGTAAATTTGGACCTACGGCTGCTGGTCGTGGCCGGTCCGATAGTCACCCTCCTATTAGGAGAGCCACAAAATACAGGCCGCTGGACCGGATCAAATCAGCCAATGGGAAGCTGGTCTCCTGTAAGGCTAACAGGACCTAATTGCCAATTCAAGTCCCAGCCAACCTCCGCTACTTTGCGTCACCCACAGGGACACCTTGCAACGCTTCCTCCCTGCTGCAGTGATCTTGATCTCTCAGGGGGGACAGGGAAGCTTGGCCAGTGAGCAGGGGAAATGACAGATCATGGAATAGTCCCTGCTACTCAGAAAATCTGGGGACATTGGTGCAGAAAACCCTGGCTTCATTACACCACTACTTAAAAGTAACTTTCCAAAACTCGACAACAGAGGTTGTTAAGGGCGCAACTCTCATTGTTCCCCACCATCGTTGAGGCCTGCCAGGGCTAATGGCCGTTGCGATCCGACACGATCTGGAGAACCACATGTTGCCAAGCCTTCCTTTGTCTTTATTTATTTATTTATTTATTTATTTATTTATTTATTTATTTATTTATTTACTGCAAACATCTAGCAAAAAAGCTACTCTGGGCGGTTTACAAACATAAGCAAAATACAGCGGTACCTCAACTTACGAATTTAATCCGTTCCGAATGCATGCTCTTAAGTCGAACTACTCTTAATTCGGGGTACCTATCTAAAAAATTTAAACAAGTTAAAAAATCAAAAAAAGAAAGAAAAGAAAAAAATATTAAGTCGAGCAGACCATATCTAAAATTTGTAAGGCAGCAGTTAAAGCACCAACAGTTTTCCACTCTTAAGTCGGATTGCTCTTAAGTCGAGCTGCTCTTGTCGGGCTACCGCTGTACAAGAAAAAAACATTAAAGAACTTAAAATAGTAAATAAACAGACTAATAAATAAAAACAACATGACATTAACAACAACAATAAGAAGTAAACACAAATACTGTAAATCGAAATCATTTAGGAATTCAAAATAAAAACAAATGAAAAAATAAAGAGCGAGTTGTTTTTATTTCCAAACCTCTGCTTTTCTGATGAGCAGAGGGAAGTGTGAGGGGGTTGAAGTTTTGAGCACTGTGGCTCTTATTATTATTACACCAGCCTGACAAGGAAAATTATACCAATACTATTGACCACCACTGCCGCCAGTACTTTTGAACTGCAGAACGGGAGGGGACCTTATGGGTCATGGAGTCTAGCCCCCTGTCAAGGTGGTCCAGCGGGGGTATCGAACTCTGAACCTCTGGCTCTGCAACCAGAGGCCTCGACCACTGAGCTGCCTAATTAATGTGTCACATTCCTTCTTGGGACTAAGCGAGCGTCCCAGGGTCCCTGCAATCCCAGAGAAGATTGGTTGGTCCATGCTCAGTGGGGCTGTGGTGGCAGTTGTATTCCTGCTAGAAAGAGCCAGAGAGAAGTGGCCTCCACTGGGTGTTGAACCTGGCTGGCACCCTGTCAGATTCAGATGCCAGAGGGGATCCCCTTGTCTGTCCGTGGAGCTGACCTCTCTCTAATGCAGGCATGTCCAAACTTCAGCCCTCCAGATGTTTTGGACCACAACTCCCACAGTCCTTTGCCATTGGCAATCTAAGCTTAGAATTCTGGGAGTTGTGGTCCAAAACATCAGGAGGGCCGAAGTTTGGGCACGCCTGCTCTAATGGGAATATGGATCAGCCGTTGGGTGGTCAGGAAATGTAATGTTAACAGCCGAGGATTGGAAAAGTAATTATTTTGGATGACAACTCTCCCAAACCCCCAAATGGTTGGAGAACATGTGGATTCATTGTTCAGAAAAAGCCATCTTTCCACTTTTGAGGGAATATGAGCAGGAGTTTGTGACCATGGTGTGTGTGCATGCGTTTCTTTGTGCCTGCGTGATATGATTCCATCCGTCGGTTGAGAAATCATGGCAGTGAATGCCTCCATTAACATACGGTCTTATTTGTTTCAGGGGCCAGACTTGTACCACGAAAACAAGAAGTACTATGGGTTGTCTGAGTTTATTGAGTCAACTCTTTCTGGACACAGCCTCCCACTCCTCCGTTACGACAGCTCTTTTGAAGCCATGGTCATGGCTTTGGGGAAAAGGTAGCACATCATGCCCTCGTCAGAGTGAAAGCTTTTGCCAGGGAGAACATGATTCAGTGAGTGGGGAAAATCAAAGGGAAAGGGATCCCATATCTGTTGTTTGTTGCACTTTCTTTTTTTTTTTTTTTTAATAAAGTGCCCATGCTTCCTAATCACCTGGAACAGCTCTTGACTTGAATGAAATATTTTAAAAGAAAGGAAAAGGAATAGAACCAAAATCTTCTGGGCTGCCCCGTAATTCTGGTGCATTCTTTTCCCTGGGAGAATAAACAACATTTGGAAAATTTGGTTTTTCAAGTTTTGAGAACAACTACCTATTAGCCCCTGCAGATTTGGTGCTCACCAGAATGATTACCACCTCCTTCTGATCTTTGTTTGGAAGCCCTCAACTTCAAGTTCCTCCAAAATCTCTCAGATTTGGTTGGAGCAAAACATTTGACCCAGGCTCAGGCTCCTTTGCCTGTTGCAGGACAACGGAAGGAGCTAATAGAGTTCAGCAGGCGAAGAATATAATTTATTTATTTATTTTGAATATTTTTTACCCTGCCTTTCTCCTTGGAGAAGGACCCAAGGCAGCTTACAATAATGAGGGACAATATACAGCCCAGAACATTTTAAGACATACTCAAGTTAGGAACAGGGAATTAGAAGCGGCATCTTGCAACTTTCAAAGGTAACATTAAAGCTACAAAGAGCATGTGAAAAGAAAAGAAAATCCATTCTGAGGGATGGAAGCTAACATGGAAATCCCCACAAGTTGTTCCTGTTTTGTTTCAGGTTTCCCAAACTACACAGTGCTGTGATCAGGACGTTTGTTCTCGTCCAGCACTACTCTGCCGCCATGATGGCCGTCTGTGGCTTATCTCAGATGAAGAACTACACCACGGTGGAAACCCTGGAGATCGCTCAGAACCTCATCAGTTCCTCGCGGCAGTGCCCCAGTGGGCACGGGCTGATGGTGGTGTTAAGGATACCTTGCACCCCTTTGGCAGCCGTGGCTTACGAGCGCCTCAGCCACGTGAGGGAAAGGCTAGCCCTTGAAGACCATTTCGAAATCATCTTGGGCAACCCCAACTCTGGAATCACCATCGGGAAGCACTTCCTGGAGCAGCTGAAGGTAACATGGGCACAGAAGAACCTGGCCTTCAAAAATCATGAGGGGCCGCCAGTTCAGAAGGGTGGCAGGCAAGAACACCAAACACGCTGGGTTCAACATCTTGGCTCACAGCTTTGCTGGTCATCCACCCATTCACCCACCCACCCACCCATCCATCCAATTATCCACGCAGCCACCCAACCACCTATCCATCCATCCAACCTATCCATCCACCCATCCATCCATCTATCCACCCACCCACCTATCCATCCCATCCATCCATCCACCCACCCACCCACCCACCCACCTATCCATCCATCCATCCATCCATCCATCCATCCATCCATCCATCCATCCAT